>CM071962.1:17480000-18037500 GCA_036784905.1 Acrossocheilus fasciatus | reverse complement strand
ACTGCTGTTTCTGTCTCTTTTTTTCTTGACAAGAAGTGCATTTATTCAGTCACAGAACGCCTTTATGATCACATCAAACAGGAGACATTTCAGATGTGCGCTTCAACTTCACTTCAGCAGCAGGAAACTGTACTGTGCTCGCAGCGTGTGCTCTTCAATACACGCACAAAGGTGCCGGCCGCGCCCATGCATAGCCTGTATCATTTCATATCAAATCGTGAAAGAAACTACGAGCATGCAATGTCGTGAACAGTTATCAAAAAGGTGATTAAAGGAACACTCCACTTTTTTTGGAAATAGGCTCATTCTCCAACTGCCGTAACATGTTCCAAGCAAAGTTCCTTGATTATTACACCGGAATGAGAGTATAGTTCCTAGCCAAATAGGACTAGAAAATCGCAACTTTTCATTTCCCGCCGGTCTTAGTACACGATATAACTACAGAAGAGTCAAGTTTTAAATAGGAAAACTATCGAAACTCTTTAATTGTTTTTGAACGCGATGCTACTGGTCTAATAGGATTCAATGATCTATGCTAAGCTATGCTAAAAGTGCTATCGCCAGATCCGGAGATCGGCTGAATGGATTCAAAAACGGTAAAACTCAACTTATTAACTCTGGGGGAGTTGGAGAATGAGCCTATTTCCAAAAAAAGTGGAGTGTTCCTTTAAAGCTGCCATAAAACTGTGCATGCATGTAATATGTTATATATGAGTGTCTCTGAAATGGTTTTCAAAACTGTCCTGGAGAATCCTAGCATTGTCACCCTCATCTAACACACGCGATTCAACTCGTCAGCTCATTAGAAGAGACTGAAATAAGTCAGAAAAGGTAAAAATAGAGTTGAGAGAAATGACAATGCGTGTCAGATCCGCATCATGTTCAGCAGCGGCAGCTCTTAAAGAAATAACAGCCAAAACAACCTTATAACCAGCTGCTGTGATTCTGTTCATCTAGAACAAAAGAAATAACAGGAAATCAATAACTTTTATAGTTTTAAGGATTTACTATTGGGTGATTCAACATAGATGTTTTACCAGCTAATAAGTTCAGCACTTTTATAGTTTCATCCCTCTATCTGATGTGAGCACAAGTATTGGGACAGTTGCCTCGCAGGTCTTTCTAAGTGATCAGCTGTGTCCTGTTACATTAATTCTTCAGATATTAAAAGCAGGGAATGTGTTGTATCAGTTATATCCATTACTTCTGCATTCTGAATCATGCATTCGATGATGACACACACAAACAAGGATGAAGATGAGGGAGCTGACTTTGAGAGAAAAGCAAGCAATTTGGATGCTAAAAGAAAAGAGGAAGTCAATTAGAGCTCTAGCAAAAACAAAGGGCATGGAGAAATCAAGAGTTTGGAAACCATCAGCAACACCAGCAACTAACAACTACCTGATCGGCTGAGAAAACAACAGTAGTTGATGACAGAAAATGAACCCTAAAAGACGTGTCTGTAAAATCGCCAACAACTTGATGCTCTGACAATCTACTGTCCTCAGGAGACTTTGACACAGAATAACAGATGCTACACAGCAAGATACAAACCTCTGACCAGCTCCAAAAATAGAAAGGCAAGATTAGAGTTTGCAAAAAAGCACAAAGGTGAGCCAGAAGAGTTTTGGAACTGTGTTTTTGGACCGATGAGACAAAGATGAACCTTTTATATAAGTGATGGGGAAGCAAAAATGTGGAGAAAAAAAGGGAACTGCAGTGATCCCAAGCATCCAGCCTCATCTGTAAAGCGTGGTGGAGGTGGTGTCATGGCATGGGCATGCATGGCTGCCTCTGGAACAGGCCTCTCAACTTTACTGATGACTTAATGTATGATGACAGTAGCAGAATGAATTTGGAAGGGTACAATGCCACCAGATTCATTGGGAAGTGCTTCCTATTACATCAGGACAATGACCCAAAACACCCTGCCAGTTCAGTCAAGGAGTTTATAAGGGCAAAGAAATGGAAAGTCTTAGATTGCCCAAGTCAATCTCCAGATTTAAATCCGATTGAACATGAATTTCAGCAGCTGAAGAGGAGAGTAAAGGCAGAAACTCCCCAAACAAGCAAACATTGGAATTGGCTGCATTAAAGGCTGGGAAAATTATTTGAAATGATGAGACCAAGAGTCTGGTGATGTCTGTGGGTCACAGACTCACTGCTGTGATTGTGCGCAAGAGATCTGCAACTAAATAATAGCTTTTAATCTTTTATATCTGCCTTATGTTCAACTGTCCCAATACTTGTGCTCACATCAATGAGTGGGATGAAATATAAATTGCTGTTCTTTTTATTTGGTAAAACATGTATGCGTTGAAACCACTAATAATAAAATGTGACATTCTGTAGCAGAATGAATATTCATCATATCTGTATGAATGTTCGTCTCATATTCATCTTTTCATCATATTTGCAAATGTCTTGACTCCACAGCCAACAGAACAATTTTGTCTTCACTGTTCCAATACTTTCGGAGGGCACTGTGTATATATTCTTGCAGAAGAACATGCCGGAGCTACTTCTCTCTGTTTATGTCTATGACGAATCACGCAGGTACCGTACACGCTACTCTGCAGCAGTACCTACCCGAACCAGTCTAAAATAGTCCGAATATAAACACTTATTATAGGTGTACCATAGTGATTCAGGACAAGTCAAAAACACGGTTTGGAAAATGGATTCATGGTGTACTCGCTTATTCTATAAATTTTGTACATTTTGAACACAACAAAAAAAAAAAAAAAAAGTTACGGACTGCAGCTTTAACATCGACAAATTTATTTAAATACATTTTAATTTAAAGAAATTTCTTAAATTTTTCCCTGATATCCAGTAATGTTCTTAAAGGAACACTCCACTTTTTTTGGAAATAGGCTCATTCATCGCAACTTTTCATTTTCCGCCGGTCTTAGTACACGATATAACTACAGAAGAGTCAAGTTTTAAATAGGAAAACTATCGAAACTCTTTGGTCATTTTTGAACGCGATGCTACTGGTCTAATCGGATTCAATGATCTATGCTAAGCTATGCTAAAAGTGCTATCGCCAGACCCGGAGATCGGCTGAATGGATTCAAAAACGGTAAAACTCAACTTATTAACTCTGTGGGAGTTGGAGAATGAGCCTATTTCCAAAAAAAGTGGAGTGTTCCTTTAAGTTTTATTTTTATTTATGTTACACATCCCAATATAGAGCTATGATATTTGCAGCCAGTGTAAAATACCTTATGTATAGGAAGTTGACCAAACAGCTGAATACTACATTAACTCATGAAGTTTATAGTGACAGTGTATCTTGGATGGAAACACCCAAAAGAATTCATGGCATTAAAGAAACAACATTGAATTGAAATGTCTGTCAGCAACACATCCTGAAATGTCTGTTTGATTAAGATACCATATATAAATCGAATCACTGTCAGTCAGCTGATACACATCTATCGCCGCACGGTATATCCCATCATTCGCCCAGGCTTAATACGTCCCGTTTTACCATATTGATGGAAGCAGTGAAAGCAGACAAATACAACGCTGACAGGTGTACAGATTGATACAACGAAAACAAAGACCAAGACAACAACAAGAGTTGGAAAACCAGGAGGAAAGTAAAGGGTCAGATGAAGGCTACACTTTATCTCAGTCGTCGAAATGAAAACACTCCCTCAAAAAAAAAAGAAGGGCAGAGGGAGTAATGCAGGGAGAGACAACGCAGGATGAGTCACTTCAGAGTATGAGCAGTGAGTCATTTCTTCCTCAACACATGCCAGAGGAACAGACCGCACACCTGCACGGTGCAAAGCTCAAACTGTACTCAAGGGCACGGCCCCCAAGTGCCAAGACTCTTAAAACACAGCCCGCCTGATGCGAGACACTCGCGGCCTGTGCTTTTCATCTTAGGTGCTAAGTGTGAATTCCTCAGGGGCCGATTTCCTGTGGCTCCACAAGAGGGCACTCATTAGAGCCAATGATTGAATGGCTCAAAAGCATCAGTTTCAAACAGCTCTGACTAAGTGAGCTGACACTTCTGTCGGACTGTACAGAGAACAGAGCTTCCTGGCCGGAAACATCTCTTCATTTTCGACCAGTTTTATCTGTGGCGATCGAATGTGCAATATGGAAGCTATTAAATGAAAAAAATGAAGGGGTGTGTTCATGAAAAATGGCTGTAAACACTACCACATGTTTTGTGCAGCAGATGAGAGCGATTGAAATAATCCCAAAATTCACATAGGAAGAAGCGCCGTGACCTCAGGATGGCGGCTGATGCCAACGGGGGGATCTGAGCATCATATGTGAGACGCAAGAAGACGGCTGTCTGAAATCATTCAGCTTGAAATGAAATGATTCAAGTGAATAAGTTGACCAATTATATAGCTTTAGTGTAGTTTAAAGCATTGGATTGTCATTCCCTGGCTTCTTAGCTCGTCAAGTAGGTTGCAATGGGTCAATAAAGTAAAAATTTTATTATTTTTATTTTAATTTACTCAATTTCTTACCTGAGGTCCACTATTAGTTTTTTATTTTTTTGTGATCATGATATTTTATTTTTGTCCCTGACGTCTACTTAATATGCACTTAAAACATACATTTACATTTACTTGAATTTTTCCCTTAGATCCACTAATGTTCTTTTTATGTTTGTTTGTTTTAATGTTTTTGTTTTTGTAATGATTTCATTTTATTTTTGTCCCTGATGTCCACTTGATATGCACACTCTAAAAAATGCTGGGTTGTTTCAACCCAACTTTGGGTCAAATATGGACTAACCCAGCGGTTGGCAGAGGTGGAAAGTCCAGGGGTCAGAAAGTAAAAGTCCTGCCATATGTTTATTCCACCCATGAACTCAGCAGCTGATTTCACCAGAGGAGGAACCAAGTCATTTCTTTCAAGTCACAAATGAGTCTTGAGTCAAATCCCAAGTGCTCAAAGAGTTAATGAGATAATTAAGTGACTGAAGAAAGCAAGATTACTGAAGAAACGAGAAACACCAGAACATATGACTTGAGCCACAGCCTTGGATGGAATCAACTGAAATAACAAAAAAAACAACAACAACAACAACGCAATGCCACCATAACTGTGGTCAGTGTTTGCTTTAGTTGGGCTCTTTAGACTTTTAGTAACTCAAAGTAATTTGCTTCTAAGCAATTGCAATATTGTTTCGCTGCAAATATTTGTGCATTGCTGAATCAAACCTTGAAGCAGCAGATTAACTTTTGCTTTTGGCTTCTGAAAATGAAAACTCATTTGAATGAACATCATGAAGTGGTCTCTCTTTGGTTTATTGATGGACATTCAGCCATCACTGAACTGGAAGAAAAATAAACAAAAAAAGTCCTATTAAACAAATACCACCATAATGCTTCAATATTGAAAAAAAACAGAGAACTGTATAGGCTCAGGCTTTTAGACATGCACACTTATCATATGATCCTCAACAGTGGTGACAATAATTTTTCATACTGAAGTGCATGATGTGTTGGTGTTACCCAGCATGCATTGTTGTCACCATTGTTTAGATTCATATGCTGGTTCTTGATGTCTGTGTGTGTCTAAATAGTACATGAGTTCAAATTTTTATATGCATCACATAGATTTAAAATGATTTCACTACATTTGCACAGCACTTCGCTTGCATGCAGTAGTTTCACAGGGTTGATTAAGCAAAACCTAAACAAATAAATGAAAAAAAAGGAAGAAAAAAAAACATTTTGATTGTAACCAGGCCAACTCATGATGACTATCTTAACATATGAAAACAACAACAGCAGGTGTTCATCACTTAATGCACAATCATCATTTAATTAGTCACTTAATTATCTCATTAACGAACTCTTTGAGCACTTGGGATTTGACTCGAGACTCGTTTGTGTCTTGAAAGGAATGACTTGGTTCCTCCTCTGGTGAAATCAGCTGCTGAGTTCATGGGTTTTACTTTCTGACCCCTGGACTTTACACCTTTGCCAACCGCTGGGTCAAAACAACCCAGCATTTTTTAGAGTGCACTTAAAACATTTATATATTTATTTATTTACTTAGTTTAATTTACTTGAATCTTTTCCTTAGATCCGCTAATATTCTTTGTTTTAATGTTTTTGTTTTTGTAATCATTATAATTTTATTTTGTCCACAGTGTCCACTTAAAATCCACTAATAACAATAAAATTTTATATATTTTTATTATTATGATTTCTTTGTAATCATTAGATTTAATTTTTTTGTCCCTGATATCTACTTAAAATTCACACTTACCTACTTATTTTTTTATTACTTGAATTTTTCCTCGAGGTCCACTGATGTTCTAAAGTTTTTATTCATTTTTTGTAATCTTGATATTTTGTTTTTATCCCCAGTGTCTACTTAAAATCCAAATATATGTTATGTATTTAAGTATTTATTAGTTTATATCATTTGTTTTTCTCATCGAGGTTCATTTCTATTCTTAATAATGTTATTAAAACATAGAAATTTAACAAAATTATATTTTTATATTTTACTTTTTCATTGCTGTTTTTGACACTCTCTCCAACTAAATATGACAAGTGTCCAAGTTTTAAATGAAAAACGCTGCACAACACAACAATCACAAGTTTTTTTTTTTAAAGAAAGAAATGTTATTTTCAATTTAGCTTAAAAAAAAAAATTAGAACATGATATTAAACGTGGAAGAATTGATTTACATGTAAACAAATTTCCCACCAAATAATTTCTCCAAAAACAGCAGGTAGTCTTTCAGTTCTCTAACTTCAGCACAGCTCCACTGAGTGAGCTCATGCCATAATCCATATTCATTTCCTCTGACAGCTGTTTATTTTATCCCCGTGTCACACTGACAGGTGGTTTGTCACAACGCGGCAGAGATTTACTCGCCTGATTGCATCAAATGTTGCGCATGCGGTGCTCTGTTCAAGCATCAAAGCCCATTAACAACTTTGCAACAGCTTTGATGTGTACAGTATAATTGCAGAGCCAATTTGGTAGGAGTCCAGACCACCAATGAAAGCAACAAGTGAGGCTAGAGGTAAATCTAAGACCCTCTGATGGGGTCTGGGTAAGCAGGCAATCATCAGGCCATTCCCACAAACTGCTACAAACTGGGGTTTGCTACAGCCTGCCTAGACGAATATGAGACACTACATATTTGAAGGTCGACCAAAACGCAAGTGTGTGTATCGGTGAGAGAGAGAGAAAGAAGAAAAGAAAGACGCAGGTCACTCGGATAACAAACAGTACAACAAATTTGGCCCAGTTGCACATCCAATGAAAGAATGCACTTCAAAGAGAGGAAGGGGAGCATTTGTTTGTTTATTATGGCTTTTGTTTACAGCAGAGTATCGAGAAGGGGGAGGGGCTGAGAGATAAGAGGTCTTGGTGATGTCATCGGTAAAGCAAAGTCGTTTAGATGACTTTTTCCTTTTGAAATAATGTGCAATGATGAACCGTGAACAAAGTGTATTAACAAAGCAAATTGAAAAAAGTACTGATTTTAAGCAGGAAATGCCCTTTAAGACTATTTAAACCATAAGCGCCCAAAGGTCTAAAGAGGTTTTAGTTGTACCAGCTTAACCACTTTAAAGGGCAACTGTGGTAAAGGCCTCGTCCTCCTCCCTGTTACCAAATAGTTCACATTCCCGCGCTCACAAAAGCCATATTGGGGGTGCGTGCTAGTGGCGTAAGTGTCTGTGGAGTGTTTGAGAGCAGATTTTTCAAAAATGTAAGAGGGATGTTTACAACAAAGGGCCTTGAAATGTTTGATGTTCTCATTGTTGATTTTACAGTTTTTTGCTTCAGTATTTTGACTTTCAGTGAAAATATTTTAATTTTGTCAATATGTCATTATATTCATTCGTTACAGTCCATTTCACTCAATATTATTTGACGATAATGTGCAAAATTACAAAAACATGTGTCAAACAGAAACAGTCCAAACTTAAAAATTCCACAGGGTTCCTACTCTTTTGGATTAATGAATTTCCATGATTTTCAATACTATTTTTTTTTTTTTAAATCTAAATTGCTCATTATAACAATGTCAAGATTTTTAAAGCTTCTACTAATTTTTCTATCCAATTACATTTATATTTAGTCATTTAGCTGATGCTTTTATCAAAAGTGACTAACAAATTAGGACAACAGAAGCAATCAAAGCCAACAAAAGAGCATTAAACCAAACATTAAATTAAATATTTAAGTGCTAAAAAATGTTCATTAAAGAAATGCATTACTTAGCATTAGTCTTAATGATCGATTTGTTTCTTGCTAACACGTAGCTTTTCACTTCACAAGACGTTAACTGATGGACTGGAGTGGTGTGGATTTTTTGTGGATTATCATGATGTCTTTATCAGCTGTTTGGACTCTCATTCTGACGGCACCCATTCACTGCAGAGGATCCATTGGTGAACAAGTGATGTAATGCTACATTTCTCCAAATCTGTTCTGATGAAGAAACAAACTCATCTTGGATGGCTTGGATTGAGTCAATTTTCAGCTTAATTTCATTTTTGGGTGAACTATTCCTTTATTTAAATAATCTTATGGTCACAGTTTTTTGTCTCGCCGCAAAATCTTTGCCAACCAAAATTTGACCCACTAATTTCACATCACGAAGATTTAACACTGATAGTTCTTTGTTTCACGTTAAAAAAAGGTTTTCTTCTCCAAAGACAGAAACGTAAAAGCAGATGTCAAATATGCAAGTCAAATTGTGCCTCCGCTCCTCAACCCTAGCTTGAAGCCTCACATGAATCAAACACGTGAGTGCAGCTGGGGAAATGTGGTGACCTGTGATGACTGTCGAACCTCTAAATGCGTTTGAATATGTGTGCACGCCATATAGCGGCTCTGAAACGCGGTAACAGCATCATAGGGAAGTGATTAGAGTAAAAACACACATCAAGGAGCGTTTGAGCATGTTGAGAACTTGATGTAGCGCATGAGATGGAAAAGAGGGATAAAAATGAGAAAATAGACAGAAAGGAAAAGGACAACTAAGGGCTATTTATTATTCCGAGGAAAAACAAACTGATCTGTGTTGCTGATTAGCCGAAAGTGAGCGTGGAGAGCATGTTAAAATCACTGCCTACGATTTCTAGAATGAACACAGGGTGAGAGAGTGAGTTTGATTATACAAATTGGTCACTACGCCACCCAGTGGCCAACCACAAATTGGTGCCTTCATCGCACACTTGTGAAACATCGGTAGTCATTTCGAGACAGAAAACACTCCTTCCTGAAATAAAACAGCTGTATGCCACAGATAATGTTGACAACATTGATGAAAACGTTATTACAGTAAGTTGTGTTTGTGTGTGTATGAGACTGTGTTTTTGGCTTAACTCACTTGTACTGCACCGGTGTGGTCGGTCACCGTTCCCAGCTGGACGTATTGCACCTGAATATCGTTACCCTGGAGTGGAGATGCGTCAACGCCGCCAGTCCCGTCAGTCGACGCCACTGCGATGAGCTGCGGTCCTCTTAGAACCTAAGAAAAGGCGGGAAAAATTAGAAACATTAGCACTATGCTAACATTTGAGGAAACAACTAGGTCAAACTATGCCGAATGCTTATTTATCTGTGGGAAAGCGCTCTAGACAACACAATTGCAAAATTTCCCAACATGGCTACATAGTTGTAGTAAGAATCATTCCTAAGGTGCCGATGTGACTAATTTCGGTGACTAATGCTGTCTTACATGTGAACGGTGTGACTGTCAAATTGGAGTCAGACAGTATAATGCAGTGCAAGCCGTTCTCTAAATTACCAGCACAAATATTCTTCATGTGAAGAATCAAAACAACCAGATGAGCTCCAAATCATAGTCAGTTAAATAGCGTTTAAATTCCATACCGCTAAGCTTTCTGGGTATACGGTTACTTTTGAAATGATTTTCTTTTATCTTGGGAGATGTGCATCAGTGAGGTTATTGTTAACTACAACTAAAATTAAAACTACTAAAAATGATTTCTGGAAATTGAAATAAAGTGTTAAATGAGAAGCTTAAGTAACCTTAAGTATTGAAGTATTTAAAAAACATATGTTGCTTTGCCAAATAACTGAGATGAAGTTTAAGTACTAAAATTACTAAACCAGAAAAAATAAAGCTATATGGAAATAAAATAAAATAAAAACAACAACTAAAATGACAAAAGCACATTAAATTAAAAGCTTCAATAACTTAATTAAAATTTTAACTAAAAGGAAAAATTAAAATATAAAAATAAAGGTTAATTCAATATATTCATAAAAAACTACTACTACTACTAATAATAAAATAACACTGATCGGTGGATGTTATGTACGTATTTACATTATAAATACGGATGGATTTTGAAGTCCTTCCACAAGAATAAAGACTGATATATTCTAACATCTCCAATCTCATGACTTCTCATGAATTTCTGGCAGGGGCAAAAAAAAAAAAAAAAAAAAAGAAGTTTATTATAGAAATTTCAGGATCTTTCTTAATTACGTTTTTAATTATATTCTTTATTAAATTAAAATATTTTTAAATATTTAGTTACTGTAATAGCTACAATATATATTGAAATAGTTTTTGATTGTATTAAACAAATGCAATCATCTTTTTGTGTTTTCCATTAGTTATTCTCAAACGCTGCTTCTAGGATCAAATTTTCCTCAAAATGTTATTTATGAGTGGAAGGTGAGATTCTGATGATAATTTGATTTTAATATGGAAATGATTCACATCCATGATTATCTAAGTATGTTCCAAAACATTGTGTAAATGAATCATTGTGCTTTCCTTTCTAAAACTATTACCACTTTCTTCCTTTCAATCCATACTGATTGTTCCTTTCTAACCTTCATCAGCATATCCATCATCCCATTGTTTAAACAAAATTACATTTCTCACAGTTTACATTTTAATCTGCTAATGTTTCCATTCATTCTATAGCTTATGCAACTGCCTGTCATAAACCTCACTAACGTGCACCTGTTTTTCAGCTCTTCTTTTCACATTGGCAGGAAGTTCAAAAGTCCAACATTGCATACAGTATGCAAACATTGTCAAATGAGTAAGAAGTTCAGTACTAAGTATTTACAATACAGTAGGCAAACACCATCTGTATGATGTACAACATCTGCTGGATTCTGAAGTAGGCAACTTTGGGATTCCATAAAGCAACTGTAGCAGAAGCCGTACAATTTGAAAAGTCAAAAGAAAAAAAAAAAAAAAAAAGGAAGTTCTTCATCGAATTCAACACACTATTATAGTTCATCGATTCGGACGTAGCCCAAAGGGAGGAAATGTTTTTCATTCTCATAGTAACAGGCCAATCAGGATTGTCAGAATGCATTTTGTTTGCTGCGAGTCATTAAGCAACTGTTTCACGATTTAAAGGTGCAAAGCTATGTGATATAATACAAAACTGACAGCTTGAATGCTCTTGCTTGATTGCAAAGTCTGAAATTTTGATCTGGCGTTTTAAGTGGTGTTGCAAACCTAATTCATATCAAGCCAGGGATTTACTGCATTTCCTTATGCACGTGAAACTGATTCTGCATGTGTGACACATCCAAACGCTCATCATAACAGCCCCATGGGAAGGCCTAGTTTCCAGCTGAGCTCTCATAAACACACATCTCCATCCTGTGCCAACACATCACAAAACAGGCACATAAAAGCAAAAACACTTGCATGTTAATGCGTGATCGAATACTCTCACACATCGTGTTCGAATGCCCGAACACATCATTGATTACACATCATCTGACCACTAAAGGCGCTCTGATGTGGTCACAATGGTTTTGGATCCTCCGGCTTCCCTTCAATTACTGGCGCTAGTCTTCAACCTGAACTGTGAGTCAGTAATTTCTCGATTGCAGCAGTTGACCGTTTCCACATGCACGGTGTTCATTCAAAAACGGCCATGTGGGATAGAATTTAAATGAAACGTGACCTTCTGACTAAACACTAATCATTAATCATTACAGCTCTGCTGCGACTCCATGTGGTGACACCTCTCTGGTTCGTCTTGACGACATCAGCGCCTCGGAGCACCAGTGCGGGCATAAACAATCAAATCTGAGACTCCCGAGTGGGAACAGAGCTGCCATGCACTCCCAATTAGGAGAAAGAAAATCTGCTGCGCTGCACAAAAATCCCACAATAACCCCAATTTCAGATCCAGTTCGCCTCTGCCCCCACCCCCCAGATTCTAGTGCAGACGCTTACTTTGAAGTCGTGAGTCAGTGGCATGCTTAGATGCCCACCATGTCTCCAACGGCATGGAGAAAAGATGCCAATTTCGCCACAACGACTCCTTTTTTCAAATAGAAGATGATGCTGCCGGTCAAATCATGGGGTAATAATTAGAGTGTACGATGTTAGGTTGGTTTAAATGGGATGAAACATTATTGAAAAATGCATTTCATACATACAGTGACTTCAATACAGCTCTTCTATGATGAGCATTTTTGTACATCTGCTATCATAATGATGAAAAACAAAGTCTTGAAATCTTCACGTGGTGTGATTAACATGCAGAAAAATAAAAACAAACAAAAAAAAACTAAATCGAACCAAACACCAAACAAAACTAAAACAAACAAAACCAATTAAAAAACAAAACAAAAAGCAAGCACAAAAAATAAATAAATAAATAGTATATATATATATATATATATATATATATATATATATATATATATATATATATATATATATATATATATATATATATATATATATATATATAAACAAAATAACTAAAATAAACAAAAAAAACATCAAACAAAACTACAAATAAACCCAAATAAAAAATAAAAAACAAGCTATACAAAACAATAACAAAACAAACAATGCAAAAAATATAATAAATTAATAACAATAAAAGAAAATAAAAGAACTAGGCTAAACAAAGCAAAGCAAAGCAAACCAAAGCAGACCAAAGCAGGAAATTTTTTATCTCAAATAGGATTCCTGCAGAACCTCATAACTGTGTCATTACGTCTCTTAAAATAACAGATTTTTTTTATTTTTTTCTTGATGACGAGGTAAGGTTAGTAAAATGTCATGTGGTATGGCTCCCTAAAAACCTAATGGTATTTATGAATAATTAATGCCATTTTTTAAAAATACATTTTTACTTTAAAATTTGAACACTTTTTGGAAAATTATGATTGTGTACTCTCACTAGTGTGGCAGGTGTAAGGAAAATATGTTATTATTTTTACTCAATGGCTACGCCACATGACAGTCACATTAACATTTTGGTCAAAAATGGTATGAATGTTTTTCAAAACCACATTAAACCATTTTCTTTATCATAGACACTTGTGTGTCACTGACCCATTTACTCTGGTAAACAAAGAATAGCATGAGAACAACCGAAGGATGGCCCAGCAGGTCTTAAACACAAACACATGCACAAGCACAAAGATATGCACACAAAAACATCTGAAGTTATTGGGTACAAGAGTAATTCACAGCTGAGGGACGTCTTTTTACATTTCCCGTTTCTCATTCCATCATTTCTCTGAACCAGAAAACTGCAAAGACACACACAGGAGGCACCAACTTAAAACTTGGATACTTTCTCATGCAGACAATCGTGAAAACAATCAAATAAAGCGTGCCGCTCACTGAGCATCCATATGACATTTCGAAACCATCCGTCAGGCCTCATAAAAGAAGGAAATGCACTTTTTCCGCATTAAAAAGTGCGTTTTGGGGATTTACCCGTTGAATAATACTTGTCAAAGCAAACACGGCTACAACAACAGGAATTTTAAAACTGCAAGTGAGGTTTGTTTGTATGCTCAGCTGTGCAACTTAACACAATGAGAGTTTTATGATGCTGGGAGAATGTCTGCGATCGCATAGCAATGAAAACCCATTCTCATCGCTTGACTTCCGGCCTCACAACTGTTCTCAAGACAACTCTCCACTCCACTGAGCATGGGAACCTGCTTCCAACACAATCAAATAGAATAAAGCTAATTCAAAACACGCATCACTTCGGAGACGCTCTTGAAGTCGTCCAAAAGTTGCTACAGGTCTTGCCGAATCGTTACTAGGCTGATGTGTCACCAATCTTGGCCAGAAAAAGGTGAAATCCAGAGCTAAAGCAGCCACGATGTCACAACGTGCATTCGGAGTTGAACCGGTGTGTTCGCATGATGTCCTGCTGACTTTGACAGAAATGAAAGGCCTCATTTGAGACATTAGTTATTGGTGTTCTGTTTGTCATTAGCGAGTAAATCAAGCTCTCAGAGGAAACAGAATAAATAACTAAGCCAGTTGTTTGCCTTCTCGCTCATGGCTGGATTGAATTCACATTGAAATGCATTTGAAACTGAAATGGATCGTGCCCTTTTCTCAAAGGTCTCCATGAGCTAACCTACCCCTGTGCCCAGCCGGGTTTCTTTCGAAAACAGCCAAACTTCAAATCTGCTATCTCTATAGAGGCGAGCTGCCAAACAAAGGGTTTAAAAATTGGCAGAGAGAGTCGGGATCCACTGTCAGCTTGGGTTGATGGGACTAAAAGCAAACAAGAAAAAAAGGACCCCGAAATAAATCTTTCTCTTATGTAGTAATGCTTTCAGCAGCAGAGTAGGACAGCAAACACATTGAGGAACTGGAGCAAAGACAACGAGGAACAAAACAACAGCAGCTTAATGCAAAAAACATTTAGTTTGGGGCCTTGCTGAAACATAACAACCAACTGTGCAAACACGCCGTTCCTCCCAAACTCCATTTTTCATTATTTTCCGTTCTACTATCGTCCTCAGTGCATACGATTCTCAACAAAATCATGAATTCCCATGAAAACTGTATGAAAATCAGTTAAGATCTACTAACAAGCTTGATGAAATCTGCATGCACCTTCACAATTCGTTATGCAGGTCCCAAACAATTTTGGAAGAAAAATCTGATGGTTTTTTTTTTTTGTACAGTTCAATAACTCTGTTGTGAAAGAGGTCAGTCTCCCAGCAACATTTACAGTTCGCTCATACCCTCAAGAGCCGTCAGTATGACGAAAAAAAGTCTCTCTGGAAAGGTAAACACTTCCTCCCAATTTCTACACAAGTCCAACAACTTGTGCATCTGGAGCGAGCCAGACCTAAGCCAGGACAGATGTGATGGCCTAACTGTTCTGAGAGAGACAGAAAGAGACAGACAGAAAGAGAGAGGGCCAACAGGACGTTGGACAAACTGAGTGAACTCCTAAAACCTTCTGAGAGTCCTACATCACTTCTGCTGCAAAACCTCCCACAAACAGACAGAGGAGCTTCATAATAATAATAAAAAAAAGGTTGTACAGTAAAGACGGGTCTAAATTTGTATCCAAAATCTGTTTGTTTCACCCCGACATTGAACACTATCTAATGAGGACATCTGCGGACATTTGAGCTCAACGGCTAATTCCTGTTTGATGAGTATGTGGTTGATACATGACAAAAAAAGTCTCCACATAAACAAGCTAGTCTTATAAGATACAGTATTAGGCTTGTACGGGTGGTGCCATCACTAATATCTTCTTAAACCCCAAACTATCGTTTTATTTAATTCTTTAAAAGTCAAATTTGGAGGGCTGCCACCGTCAACAGTACTGTATCCACACCAATTTAACATTGCCTTGAGCCTGGAAGCAAATATAATTTCTAGTGGATATCCAGTTCCAAATAATTAGGCATTGCATGACATCACTAATGTTGAAGCAATACAAGGTTTAGCTCAGTCATCATGAAATGCTCATGATGCTTTTCCATGTGCTTTGTTTGAAAATCACATGGCCATTCGTTGTGGCCAATCTAGACCTCCACACGTGTTATGCTCTTAGTAATGTTGAAGCAATGCAGAGTTTAGCTTAGTCATCACAAATGTTGGTAACATTTTTAATTTGAAACATTTGACATTGGCCATTGGTTCTGGACAATGATCTAACTTACTAATAGTAATTGGCAGAAAAGAACCTTGGAAGGAAAAAAGAATGTATAGAAGAAAGTGTGAAAGGAAGCTTGAAAGTTTAGGAAGTATGAATCAAGCTTGGAGAGTCCAGAAGGCAGGAACAAATTTCAGAAGACACATACATTTGGAAGGAAGCTCAAAAGAAAGGATACTTTGAAGGAAACCTGAGACTGAAAAGAAGCTTGGATGGAAGGAAGCTCAGTACGAAGTTGAGGAAGCTCTGAAGAAGTTTGGAAGGAAGCTTAAAATGAAGGTAAGGAAATTTGGATGGACGAAGTGAAGATGGAAAGAAAGAACGCTTGGAAGAACACATGATGCTCGGAAGGAAGAAAACAGGAGACAAGCTAAGAAGGAAGGATGTTCAAACGATGGCGTCAAGAAAGGCTAGGGAAGAAGGTACAGTTTTAAGGTCTCTCCTTTTACTAACGGTTCAAACTGAGCCTTATCATAACACATCGTATGATAACACAAGTATGACTTCCTTGACCAAATTGGTGGACAACCAAATGAAATAGCAATTTCACAATATTCTGTGAAAGTGAAGCTTTGCAGGTTCTCAAACTAATGGTTTGACTTCAAGCTGGATTGAAAAGAAACAAGAACAAAATATCTTCTAGATAAATTAGCTTGACATCCTAATACTCAAATCGCTAACAACAACCTTAAATATGACCCCTGTGGAAGATTGAGATACTCCTCCTGTAGCCAAACCCATCTTTTACAGCATATCCAAGGAAAGGGATCAAACGGACCATGAACAATTCATACAACAGACACGCATCTATAAGACTCCTGATTCAAAGAGCAGACAGAATGACATAAATAACTCTATTTTACAACAAATTTATCAACATGTGGATAACCCAAGCTGCAACGCTTGTTCTCGGGAACAAAGAAATAAAGCCTCAGTGTTAGTGTCAAAATGTCAAGTCTTTTCTTCGTGTTGTCTTCATTATGTTTCTAATTATACTGCTGATTTGACAGGCTATGGCGTATCACTCCATGTGTTGTAAACTTGTAAAATATCTGCATGACCTTGAAACAACCTCTTCGAGGAGACGCAGAGTCCAGTCCCGCCTTCAAACCTCGTGTTTTTCCTCCACGTTTTCAATGTTTCCAATGGAAAGCATCTCAGAGCAGCATAAATTCTGATGACTTGATTTTATTGCATCTTGTTCATCAGATGTTTTCACTGCATCCAACTGGCAGTAAAACAAGAGGTGAAATTCTCACGAAGATGATTCGTTGTGTTAATGAGGACAGTCAAGCAATGTGATTGGTGTATTAAAGCGTCCATAGATGACAACACTTGCAGCAGGTCAATGAGAACTTGTCTCCATTAGCCTACCAAGGGATTTACTTGTGAATATTTGTGAGAAGACCTCTGAATCCCTGCCATGTCCACATTAGCTTCCAGAACTCCACTATCACGACCCAAGACAGGCATGAGCATCAACAATGCTGTGAAATACAATCCCCTCCATTAGGACACAACGAACCCTGGGATCACAAAAAGCCTTGGACCATTTTATTTAGAATATTTTGTTTTATAACCAGAGGAAAATCCTTGTTCCAATGGAGGTAAAAAGGGTAAATTCATTTAGGAGCTCGAATTGGGACTAAAGCTTCAAGGTTGTGACAAAAACTGGGCTGGAAGTTAAATCCTGGAGAATTTAGATCCTACAGCAGGTACTTAATGGATGTGAGCTCTGCACACATCTGGTTTCAATACTGAGATAGAGGAAACTTGAAGTTCTGGATTGCAAATGGGCATAATTGCATACATACCAATATAAATATACACACATTTACAGAGGGAAAAAGTTACATCAATTGAACACACAGATGCAGCTTGTGAATGATATTCAAACTCCTGAGCTCATTTTTGTCTTGTCCAAATTCAATAAAACAACAAATCCAAAAAAGCCGATTAGAAACAGATCACAGTAGTCTTTCCTAACTCTTTTTATATTTGTATGAATAAGCAGGCTTAGAATAAGTCTTTATTGGGTCTGGTTCTGGTGCAGTCTGTATTTGTAGATGTGCAGATAATGCCAAAAATCTTACTATGTAAATGTAGCAGGTTACTTTCAAAACACTGTGCTGTTTGTTTGAGCGGCCCAGCATGCCAACTGCAGACTCAATCAATGATCTGAGTTTGGGGCAGGAATTTTATTTGATACTGTTAATGGTACATTTTAATCAGTTTGCTGGGAAATAAAGTGGACTCAATGTACCAAGCTGATAGGGTTGGGTATTGATACACATTTCTAGATTTGATTAGATTCAGATTCAATTACAATGTCCATTTTAAAACACAGGGCCCAAACTAGACCGTTCAATTACTATTTATGTGCTTTTCATGTCTAAAACTGTTAAAATTATAACTCATGACCACTTCCTCTTTATAAGAGTATACATGGAGTATACAGTGAGCTTGCTGCTTAACATTCAAATACTTGGCTAGTGCATGCTGCAGTAGTTGTAGAGCGCTTCAGAAACCCTCCTCCTTCCCCAGCTCCACCTGTCTAGATCTGCTATGGGGTGATTTCATGTTTGTTATATATAGGGGTTATTTCATAAATGTTAAACATGAAGCAGCAGTATTTCTTACATGCTCACAGTGGATGTATTTGCAGTAGCAAGACTCGGTACTTGCTCTGCCGCAGCAGCACCAGATCTATTCCACCAAGACCAAACACATTACAGGGCTCGACAATAAGGACTGCCCGATGGCCCGGGGCCAGCGTGAAGGACGCTCGAGACAGTGGACGGATCTGTCACTTGCCTGACTGTTTTCAGAAATGGCGTTTTCTTTTCATCTTGTCTCCGTATAATGCATATTAAATTGGTGTTAATATGCGCAGCGCTGCTGTCTTTACAGTGGTAACCAAGGAAACGCTGTATCACTGTTCCAAGATTGCCACCTGCTGTCAGAGAGTGAAATTGCGTCTCACTCAGCCCGTCTGCTGTTTCTGTTTAATGTCGATGTTTTAGCATAATTAGCATAATTTCACAAAGCTAAAGATGGGTCATTCGGTTTTTGCTTCAGATTTTGAAATTATACAGTCTAATATAAATCAAACATTGCACATGTTTTTTTTTTTTTTTGTGGATTAATCCATGATAAAATGCAGTGGCTGCCTCTAATTTCAAATTGCTATGAAAAGTCAAGGTGCAACACAGAGTGAAGAATATTCAAATGTTATTTTATATGTGATTTTTTATTTTATTTCTGTACCTGAACATCTACAAACATAAAAACCTAAAGCACCATTTCATTTCTATCTTTGTGCTATAGGCGGTTTCAAGGCAACAACATAAACAAGTCCCTCTAGAGTAGATCATGTTTTGATAACAAGCAAAATATGTTTGCTGCGTAAATCAGACGGACTGAGATGCAGCGATAACTACTTGGACGGACTTATTAAAAATGCAAATTCATTCTCTGCCAGCAGGAGGCGCATTAAAGCGGGAGAACTAGAGGTTTCCCCGGAAATGGCTGTTGGACTGTACGTTACACAAAGCAGCGCTGAGTTTACAAACGCTGCTTTACCAGGCGTAACTTCATAGATGAAATGAAAATGACATTGAACATTTTCTAAAGACCGTTGTCCTTCAGAAATACAGTAAAAACACCCGCGCCTCGTTTCGATTTTTAAACGTGCATTACGTGCTCATGTTTATTCAAAATCGGTCCGCTTTGATATCGTGTCCGGTCGCCAAAAATAAATAAATGTATGTGAAACACATCCCACAGCACAACAACCTGAGCCCAACTTCATTACTCATCACTTTAACTTTAGCTGTGTTTGTAGCCGGCGCCACTAACAAGACCCATAAACAAACACAGACCGGAAGTTAACTTCGGTCCAGGCGCGTGCGCCCGATGAAACCGTCTATAGGCCTGTGTTTATTTGTGTTATTACTTGTAATTTGTTCATTTGTTCTTATTTACTGGTTGTCAATAACATAGATCAAAAACAATGATAACAGCGACTATTTTATTTTATGAAAATGTTGGCAGGGCAAGTAAAAATTTGTACCACTGGCCCGACCATTCACATGGATCCACGACACGCAGGATCTGCAGAAATGTTTTAAAAAAACCACTTTTCAATGACGTAGGAGTCACATTTACAGGGGAATATCCGATTTGTCCGCTTACACAGCAGACGCAAATGCACGTATCTGATTCATATCTGATTTACTTTCACATATGAATGAAGCCTGAAACCGATCTGAGAATATCAAAATCCATGTGATTTTTTCCTGCTTGCACAGTCGTGGGCCATATCCGATCTGTGCCACACGGGAGGAAAAAAAACAAATTGGGTCACTTGAACCATGCAGTGTAAATGCGGCCTTAGAACGTATTATGCATGCCAGGCCAGTAGTTCATTTTGTAATAAAACACTGTGCGAATATGTAATATTCAAGCGCATGACATCATAGTTTTTCACAAATCTGCATTTTTATAGTTTACACAGAAACGATAACAGTATCGTTTCCAGAAACCTGTTTTCAAAAATGTGTATTTTCAGTAAATGAACAGCTAAACCACATAAGTTTTGTTTTGTTATGTGTCATGTAAACACCCCTTCAGTCTTTTTGATTGATTCCCTACAAGGACCAGCTTAAGAGTCATTTGTTCTTGAATCAGACTACACTGGTAGCACTATTCATTCATTTATTATTTGAACAAGCTACCACCTTCTATTACTATGTTTTCAGTTTCAACAGCCCTAAACATCACATTTTGGTTACTCACTTTAACTTTCTTGTCAAAATAGGCAGTACTTGGCTGCAAACAACCTCTGAGATGCAACCAGACTTCTGCAAAACTGTTCACATATGCATTGTACTTGCCAAACATCAACTAATGCACCTGGACGTACCAGCAGGAGCCAAAACTCCCCTTCCTACTTCCATTCTTCCTACCTACCTCAAAACCGGTCAAGGAAGTGACTGCAACACCATTCAGAACCCCAACTGGGTGCACAGCTGTGCACCATCCCCTTGTGAAATGAGAAGTAAATAAAGAACTCTTGTTCATAGAAAACACAAGGCCTGAGAGGTTTCAGTAATAAACATCTGCAACGTCTGGTCTGAAGAATTTGAAAGCACAATGTGGAACTAACCAATTGTACCAACCAAAAACAAAATCTCCTCAGACTTCAGTCTTCTCACCCTCTATTCACGTTCTTCCCTTATCTTCTGCTCTGGACCTCTATAGATGCGGGGGTCAGATCAGAGGGCAAGAGAGGGGGCATCAGATAAGAGGTCACTGACTTATTTAATGCACTGTTAACACTACTTTCTCTCATGGAAGTCTTTCATGTGCCGGCTGTG
This sequence comes from Acrossocheilus fasciatus, assembly GCA_036784905.1. Lineage (NCBI taxonomy): Eukaryota > Metazoa > Chordata > Actinopteri > Cypriniformes > Cyprinidae > Acrossocheilus > Acrossocheilus fasciatus. The sequence goes on along the minus strand of CM071962.1, from coordinate 18,016,208 downwards.
TGCGTGTTTGTTTTAGATAGTGGAAAGGGGCTAAATGATATGGCACGCTGATATAGACCCGACAGCCTGTAAATCATGGACTCTTCCCCTTGAAATCAGAGAGAACATGGCAGGCAGATGGGGATGTAAAAACTCAAATGCAATTCAGATATCCTGCTTAACCAGACAAAGAATGAACTTTACACTATTTGCAAGATGAGGTTTGTACAGGCTGCATCTTTCAAGCCCCAATTAGAATGAAAAAAAACATTGTCTAAATGAAAAGTGGGCTATGTTCCAAATCTAATTTTAAATTTAAGTTACTTGCCGCAGCTCTAAAATCAAATTTTCTGTAAAGATGTTTGGTCACAGAGACATTTGACTGACATCCAACCTGCACTATATGTGAGTTACAGTGAAGATTTTCAATCAATTATTTAATGGCTACAGAAGATTAGTGCACAAATTACATGGACTACTTTCATGTTTGTTTTGTTTTGTTTGTTGGTCTTTTTTGATAGATTACTTGATAGAAATAAGCCATACGCGTTTGGAACAACACTAGGGTGAATAAACAATGACAGAATTGTAGTTTTTGAATGAACTATTTCAAGTCCAAGCCATTCTACAATAATGCCAAAAAAAACTGATTACCTTGCCAAAAAGCGATCCATATGCTTAACAGACAATGTCCTCTGTGCTTCACTGCAAACTCTGTCTTGAACCCGAATTAAAATTGTCTGTGACCTGAATTTAGATGAAAGTCATGGTAGACCATAAAACCACATTGATTATGCGGATTATTTTATAATTGCTGAAATAAACCACATTTACTCATCCTCATGTTATTTTAACTTATGACTTTTAATGCTTCCGTGGAAAACAAAGTGAGACAAGAAGACCTGTGCTGGTCGCTCTTTTTCATGCAATTAAAATGAATCAGATTTCTCAAGCATTAAAAACAACACAAAGCATCATAAAAGTTGTCCATATAACTCATGCACTATATTCCAAGTCCTCTGGAGTCATGTGATAACTTCATGTGAGAAACAGGAGCACAATTTGGTGCTTGTACAATTAATGAGAAAAGTAGCCAAGTCTGATTCATGAGAACTTTTTAACGAATCAGTTGATCCAGTTCACAAAATCCAGTCTGAATGATTCATTCAAGCTATCATGTGATTTCAGAAAACTTAATGTACGACTGACTCACTTTAATGATCATTTTAGGTTTTTCTTGCATTTGTTTTCTTTTTAACGTGAAAGATAAGTTCACATTTCTTGTATTTGAAAGAGCGACCAGGACATTCTTCGAAATATTTCCTTCTGTGTTTTATGGAAGAAAGAAAGTCAAACAGGTTTGGAACGAAGGGTAAATGATGACAGAATTTCCATGACGGTGTAAACACGTTGCTATAAAGTGTTTTGAGAGCATTTATACCCCTGCTGAAAGCTTTGAGGGGACTGCAGCGCTGCTTGGGCTGAGGTTCTGCTGATCTGAGGCTGAGTGGAGGACAGGCCTCCAGCTGTTTACAGGATGGAGATGAGTCGAAGACAGATTAACCATAGCACGTGGAGATGAAAAGAGAGGAGATGGAGGAAGAGGAGGAGCGACCAGAGTGAAGAAAACCTTGGAAGGGGCAAAAAGACCTTATACAGAGGGAGATGGAAGAGGTCCAGGGAAATCCTCTGAGCGCTGTCTCAGGTCTAATCCTCTCTTTCCTCTTCCTATTTCGATTCACGTGAATGCATAGATTGACATTGTCTTATGCATATTAGCCAGTTAGAGATTTCAGGAAACACATATTTTGTGTACGTGCAAACTTTGGCACTGCCTAAATACACCCTTATATCTACAGTCATCTGGGCAATATGCCAGGAATTTTTTTTTTTTTAAATGCAAACATTTACTCATTCCTACTGTACAGATGAAAACTATCATCATAATGGAGTATGTTATGGGTGCGTGAGTGTGTAAAAAGCTGGAACTGGGAAACAGGCTAGAAAAAACAAGAGCTGATAAAACAGCAAAAGCATTGTACTTAATGGCAAAGCACAATCTAGATTTTATTTTCTGAGGAAAAAGTGAGTTTTTGCAGTGTATGTTCCACTACAGTGCTAAATGCTATTATATGGTTGCAAAGTTCAGGTTCTTATATTTAACTAAAACCATAAAAAATGTTGCCTGAAATAAGAAACGTTTACTGAAATATATATATTTTTTTTTTTTAAAAGGAAAGAAAAGCCTTCTATTTATTTTATTTCAGCCAGTTGCCAAAGCAATATTTCATATAATATTATATAATGCACTAAAATGACTAAAACTAAAAATGAAATAAAATAAAGAAATATTTAAACAATTAGTAATAAGAATGACAAAATCAATACAAAATTAACACGAACTAAAATGAAAATGGAAAATATGAAGATTAAAAATATGAATAATTCTATAATTGTATCTCAAAATCACTGGCTAAGATGTTCTGAGTGGTTGCTATGTATTACTGATCAGCTGTGCACCTCATGGACACACCTGTCTCACAACACCAGGGGGTGCAGTAAACATCCAAATTTTGATGTTGAGAATTTGTGTGTTTGTGTGTGTGTGAAATGAGCTGAATTTCCACACAGGCTTCTATTGCTTTTCAGCCTCGTTTGATCTAGAGTCCCTCTTTGATGTGAGCTGAGAAACAGGAAGTGAGCACTGTCCCAAACATCACAGAACAAACCAAAAAATGAGAGAGGACACACAAAGACACTGTCACACGAACACAGACCAATAAATGTAAAAGGGTACGTACATTTACCTGGCCATCTTGCCCAACATGCACTTGGTGGATCTGTAAGTTGCCCTGCAAGACAGGAAACAGACATATTCAAATTTCAGCGGCTGCCAGTTTCCATGGATGAGGTACAGATTAATGTCCCACATTTTAGCAAAAGCATTAGAGGACTTTCATGCTGAAAAAAAATTTGGAGCAGTGGAATGTGGAAAAAACAAAGTCACAATATTAAAAAAAAATGCACGTTTAAAAAGAAAAACAATAGAAATCAAAGCAGTGGAATGTAAAAATGTGTTCTGTGTGAACGATGCCTTAGATGTACATCTACAGGGACTTTTGTTGCAAACTATTAAATACAGATCTAACTTAAAATTAACTAGCATTAAATGTTTGTAAACTCATTCTTAAAATGATCATTTTGGCCTCTCCCACCAACTCTACCCAATAATTCATAAGAAAATGTCATATTTTTGAGACAATCTGTGGAATTTATATTCAATTCATATGCAATTAAACAATTGTAATTATAAACTAATTTTAAGTACCAAAATTGCAATATTTAGCTCTGTTCAACACAAGCAAAACTTAAAAAATTAAAGTGCACAAAAAAGTAACAGCATTTGAATCCTTCCTCCAGTTTTTGCAGTGTTTTGCATTCGCAAGGCTCAAATACATTCAACTCTGTTACCTAGACGTTGAATTAAAAAAAAAAAAAGAATTAAACCAACATTTCTTCCAAAGTTTATCAATAACGATAAACCAACATTTACCCCGAAAGTCTCCACTGAGTCAGAAAAATGGATTCTAAATTTGCAACTCTGTTACTTCAAATCCTGTTACTCATTGCAGCATAGTTTCTTTAACTTTAAATTAATTTCATGTTTTGTTTCTTCTTGTTTTATTTAATCTGTACTGGTAGAAAACAAGGACACAAAAAGTGAGTAACAGGATTGAAATATTGCAATCCTCACAGAACATGAATAGAAAGTGAAACAGCTCATAAATATTTAGTTTGACCACCTGAGATTGGTGATCAAAATCTGAAGTTTTTCCAGACAACTTGTTGAAAAAGAAACATGTCCTCTCTATTTCAAAAGAGAATTTCAGACCCTGTTTTGTATCTTACTGATGGAAAGTGTCAGTTACACAACACATAGTTTTTCCATCAGGGATAAAACTGCTGCACCACAACAAACTTTCAATCATGTTCCCCATCTGATTATAACATACGCATACACACACACCTGACAAATATCTGGATAAAGGGAAATGATCTTACAACGGCTCATTTCCTTTACAAACTCTCACAAATAAATGGTTTTGATGAGCCGGGCCAAATATATTACAAAGACAGTCTTTGTGGAGTGGAGGTTGGATGAAGTGGCACGCTGTTGCTAAGCTCTGGACTTAAAAACAAACAATATTCCTGAGAATTTACCCAAAAAATGAGCACTGAAAGTCTATGGCCACGCCAATTTTTTTAATAAATCAGCACAGGAAGAGCTTTTGAACATTTATTCTCTTCTCCTCCCTCGTCTCTCTTCCTCTAAGGATGACGAATGGATCTGATCAAAATAATGTTTGCATATTTGCGGATACCTTTACATAATCCTGTTCAAATCTAGGACATGGAGTACTCAAGAGCCTTAGAAACGAGTACTTTTTGGCAGAATACCTCTGCCAAAGATTTTAGTTAAACTGGTAGGTCAGGAATAATTCTGGATAGGTGGTGAGGTCCTTGAGACCTTCATATGGGAAACACAAATGAGGGGTGGAGAGCCTCAGAGGAAGAAGAAGAATGAGGAAACAATGCTCACCTCGCTGTCCTGTGTGATCTGCACCTGTTCGCCCTGTGGCACCTGAGCGATGTGGAGGTGTCCCTGTGGTATCTGTGAACGAAAAAGACACCCAAATGAATGTGATTTCCAATCAAGATATTTGACAATGTAAAGTATGACAATATTATTTAATTGTGCATGTTTAGGATACATAAAATGCTGGCTATGAAATTAGCCATAGCAAGACAAAAATCAAAAACAGACAAAATATAGACAATATATACATTTGGAATATTTTGGAAGATTTTTAATGTTTTTGGAAATATATTTTAATGATTTATTTGCTCAAAAATACATTAAAAACAGTAAAATTGTAAAACATCATTACAATTTAAAATAACGGTTTTCTATTTGAAAATATTTCATTTTTCATATTTCATAATTCATTAATGAATAGAAAGTTCAGAAGAACAGCCTGTTTTTTTAGAAATCTTTTGAAACATTATAAATGTCTTTGCTGTTACTTTTGATCTATTTAATGTATCTTTGCTGAATAAAATTAATATAAAATTATATATATATATATAAATTATTATTATTATTACTTATCCCAAAACTTTGAATGACAATGTATCACAATGACCACAAAAATATTAAGTATATATAAATATGAATATACATAATTATTTAAAAATCTTAGATGTATATATTATTTCATATTTAATTACACACATGCACATTACAGTGAGTAATATATTGAGTAATTACAATTGAGTAATATATTTCTGTCACAATTTCTTCAAGTTAAACCAAACTTTTATTTTGACGGGTAGCTGTAAAGATCTTTAAGTTTCTGTGTATATAATACGATGATAGTTTTTCTCAAAATAAATGGTAAAATGCTCATGAAGTGGCTCTCAGATCAGTTCTAGAGATGATGTTCACGTGTTCATGTGTGTGTAGTAAACAAAACCGCGCATCCGTGCTATTCATTCACACAGACACACGCAGAACATGCAGGATTTAAAGTGTCTTTTTGTAGGTTAATATTCACAGACAATAGTCCATATTGCGATTTGATTGAAATGTACTGATCTACTTTTGATTTATTTATCCAAAATTTGGCAAATTCCATGACATTCTGCGTTATACAGTAAATTCCGTTTTTATGACTGGATTCCGCGATTCCGTCTGTGTTTTCCACATCGCGGAAATCATAGGGCCCTACAAATTTACCAATAATGGCAATGTAATGATGTTTTCTAATGATAATCATAACAAAATGACTGGCGTCTTTCAGTAAAGTATTTACTGTATCTAAATTATTATAACACGCCAAATGTATCATGGTTAACCTTGGATGACTTTTTAGTCTCGTGTTGCTTGATAGTTCAATACTGCGGTATAGAAACAACACATTTTTCTACAAATAATGTGATGTGTTCCTAAACATTTGATATTACTGGTTTTGTTAATCAGTTTTTTCCGCTACTGCCTTCCCAAAATTCTCATAAAAAAAGTCTAATTTAGGAAAGTTTATACACAAGCGATCATTCAAAACCTAAAAAGAGCGTGTCATTGTTTGCCATATCTGACAGGCTAAAATTATCGATTATGTGCGAGTGACATGAATTGAACATTTGAAGAGCCAAAGTCCTTGACAAAAGCTGACCATTGAGTTGTTGCCTCCGAGAGTACAACTATTATGGTTCGGTTCAGGGAGATGTTACACAAACAACAGATGACAGATCCGTTTCTGAGTCCGCCGATGCCAAGAACTCCTCCGCAGATTTAACTCTCCTGATTGTACACTGTGTATTCAGGGTTTTGATTGTGCTGTCACAATGTATGCAGATCATATTTCGGATGGTGTGTCGGGGTGGAGATGACCTCATGCAGCTGTGAGAGTCAGAGATCATGTTTAGGTCCTCATGATCGGGCACAGCGGAAACTCTGCTGTTAAAGCTCCATTAAACGCTTACAGGGGATTGACTTTTCCTCTGAGTACCAGAGTTCAGTGAGACCCAGACCTTCTTACAGAGCGCTCAGAAGATGTTTGAGTGTGTTTATGCATTTGTCCGCGCAGCTGAGACAGATTTGAGATGAATGGGTATGTATGCATTATTACGAGATGTGTGGTCTTGCAAATGCCTGAATTAAGTAAGATATTTACATTTGGTGAAAAAAAGTGGTGGTTGGTGGTCTTCAAAATATATACTGTATGTGTGTGTATTTAAATATACATAATAAATATACACAGTGCACACACATATATTATGTAAAAAAAAAAAAATATTTTGGATGCAATTAATCGTTTGACAGCACTAGTATATTTATATATATTTGTGTGGGTTGTCCTTTTGGATGATGATATGAATATACTCACAACTTGCACCTGTCCGTCTTCTCCTATACGGTGGATCTGGACTTGCTGTGCGGCTCCAGCCAGAGCGTAGTGCAAGGCCTGCTGGGTAGAGGTCTCGATAGCCGACGTCTCTGCGGCCGAGACTCCATCTGTTCGAGGACACACATAAACAAGTTCATAACACAGTCCAACTATGTGGGTCAAACCAGAAACTAGAGAGACTGGGTCAAACCGTGTCAAACAACTGCTTTCAATAACAGGAGATGCTGCATTGTAACTGCCAAACACACAAACACACACACTTAAGCAAGACAGAGATAAAGAGCGAGACCACAATCTGTCCTCCATCATGATTTCGGTGCAATCAGACGAACGCCCATTCGCTCACACAGCCGCAGGTCACATTCTCTGCGATATTTGAACATGCGCGAACCCAAACAAATGTAGAAGAGAACATATGATAAACAAGGTTCTCACAGACAGAGAGAAGTGAAAGAGTTCACATACACACACCCTGAACTTGAGGAAAATCCCTTCCGACTGCTGCTGGACAGGATCCAGTGCATCTGCCAGATTAGAGCGTGTTTATACAGCGTAAACGATCTCAAAATACACAACAAGGGCTCTCGACCTAGCAGCCTAAACGCTCTCGTGCCCTAAAACTGTACGTAAACCCAACCCCTTCAGTCTAAACAACGAGAATTACCGACATGCTACAACAGCCCAGACGCTTAAAACACACACTCGCCGCATTTCTGATTAAAGGTCGTCAAGTCGTGTCTGGAAAAAAACGGTGCGGGTGTTCATTTACAAAGTTGGAGTGATTTTAAATTATAGCGAAGGGCATATTAGCGGGCTAGCGTTTCTTAGAGGAAAAAGCACAGAATGTGACAATGCCGCACTGTTAGTGCAATGTGATCTGAGACTACGTAGGGTCCTCCCAAGGTTGCGGATGAAAAGTAAACCGGATTCAATTTTATGCATCTGAAAGATCTCCAGATCCAATTTGTCCTTCAGCTTGCTAGTTTTCGCTTCTTGGCTGCTATTGGTTTAGCAATGTCAAGAAACACGGTGTGATAAAGTTAACAAACATTTTAAATAAATGAGCTATGATCATTCCACAAATGACAATCAAAAACAAAGTGTCTAAAGAATGTTTTTGAAAATACTAATGCTGTGGCTTACTAAATATACTGAATTCTTGGATTTGTGGCCTGGCAGTTAGCACACATGCTAACAAACACAGTAAGGTAAAGTTAGCAAATTAGTTAGCTTTGATAATTCTGATAATTACACAAAACATTAATTATTCATCACCAGTAGATTAAAACTATCACTTGGCAAGTTGGCATAAATGTGGGCTATTTGGTGATTGCTAACTGGTTTTTATTTTTAAACATACCGTGGTTATGTCGAATTAATTGAATCACAGCCGTTTAAAATGTAATCAACACATCTAAGCAATACGATTCCAGTTTTTCCGTCCCCGAATTTTAAACTTCCTAAAATTAAAACCGAGACTGATGGAACACAGTAACGTAGTTAAAAATTACGTCAGTTTTAAAACGTTTTTAAAATAAATACAGAATGTACCCTGCTATGGGTGCGCGGCTTATTTTTTCCATGCCTACGCATCAAAAATAAAGATATTTTAGTTCTCGGATGGAAACACTTTGTTCCCTGCATTTGCAACAGACCACATGTTCCTCTCACTCTGGTTTGAAAGAAGGCCGAGCACCAGGTGGCTTGTTCATAAGCTAATAGTTTAATCTACCACGCAGGGCGGCCTATTCCAGCTGGACTGAAGGAGTTGAAGCAATCGTAAGTGTACGGAGCATTGTGACGAACCAATACAGGATATTTGGGTTAGTCCGAAACGGGTCAAAGGTGAAGGCCTGCGGATCTCTGAGGAGGAAGGAACAGGACGTGAGGCGTTGTTCTGAGATTAGAACCAGCTGTTAAATGAGGAAACATCAGTCACAGAGTCTCTCTCTCGCACACAAACATCAACACTTGTGCGCAACGTACACATGACTTTTGCGCAAATGGATGTGAGGTTATATACATAGCTAATTCAATAGTGAACTAACATATGGAACGACAACTGCATGTTCTCTCTCGCAGCATATGTTTATGTTCAATTGAACACAAACCAGCTGCGGCCTAGACACTTAGCATCAAAATCAAAGACAAACACGGTTTCGCAAGAGACAAAATTGGCGGGATAGGACGCAAGGGTTCGTACCTGAGCTGCTTTGCGAGGCTGGCGTTCGTCGTGAGAAACTCTTAACCGCCAAACTCTGTCCTCGCTGCTTTCGGCGCCAAGCCGTACGACACTTGGAGTCAATGCTCTGCTTGATGCGATACCAGTCGGATTCGGTAATTGCGAACTTGTGGAACAGGTGACCTGGTTACACATGGACAGAGACATTGCAAGCATAATAAAATCAGTCAGGAAATAAGGGAGGAAACACTGATGTAATATTTAGTCATACATTTATGCGGCAAGCAAATAAACTCGTTGTACTTTGTAGCAGAAATAAACACAGCTCTGGTACAGATTGTTGAGTCGAGTTCATTCACTTTAGCCACTGTCAAGTGGGGTTTGTCCATGCAAAACTGCATGTAACATTCCTCGTATTCATTTTACCCTCACTAGCTCATTCCTCGATGTTAATTATGGTCGGTTGCACGAACTGACCTACATATTGGCATGACGCGAGTTGTTGTGAATGAGAACGGTTATAAGCATTTCTAATTAGCTCATGTGGGGAAAATAAGTCTGATGCCAGATGCAGCAGAACCACAGCTGAGCTACTTGAATGATTTGAATTAGACAGGACAGAACTGAGATTAATTAAACTGATTCATATAGCTGAACTAAACTGAACAATCAAATATCTGATTTGTCACAGAGAGGGCTGGGAACGAATAGGCTTCAGAATTGCTCATTAAAAAACAAAAACAGAACCGAATTATGTTTGACTCTTTTCATTGTTTTTAAAACATACTGCAAAACCAGTGTAGTCTGATTCTGGAACAAATGACTCTTATGAACTGGTTCTTTTTAGTGAATCAATAACCGGTGTAGTCCAAATCCTAAACAAAGTAAGTTCATGAGCCAGTTCTTGTAGTAAATTAAATCTTTATAGTGCATTTGGTGTAATCAGATTCCTAAACAAATGTTTTGTATGAACTGATTCTTTTTAGTGAATCAAAACCATACAGCGCAATCCTAGTATTATGATCTTCAAATGAATGGTTCTTATGAGTTAGTTATTTTTATAAAGTCAAAACCGAATTCTTGAATGAATGACTCATATGAGACAGTTCTTTTTAGTGAATCAAAAACGTACTGTATAGCACAATCAATTCCTAATCAAATGACTCTTATGAGCCGGTTCTTCTTAGTGAATCAAAAAACAAACAACACAACCAGTGCATTCCTACTCCTAAAAAAATGAATCTTTTAAGCCAGTTCTTTTAATGAATCAAAACCTTACCAAGTAACAAATGTGGTTTGATCCTGCACAAAAGACTCTTAGGAACCAGTTCTTTTAAGTGAATCAAAAACACACAGCACAACCAATGCAGTCCAATTCTGAATCTTATGAGTCAGTAGTGAATCAAAACCTTAACGCACAATCAATGTAATCTGAGTCTCAAATGAATGAATCTTATGAGACAGCTCTTTTTACTGAGTCAAAACCACATAGCACAATCACTATAGTCTGATTCCAGAATGAATCAGAATGACTCTTCTGAGTCAGTTCTTTTAATAAATCTAAATTTTACAGCATTGACAAGTGTGGTTCAATTCCTGCACAAATAATTCTCATGAGCTGATTCTTTTAGCGAATCAAAACTGCGTGTAATTAGATTCCCAAACAAATGGCTTTTATGAACTTCTTTTTAGTGAATCAAAACCATAGCATGCAATCAGTTTTAATGACTCTGATTAGCCACAAATCATATTAGCCAGGAATCAAAACCTTACACTAACAACAGCAATCAGTACAGTCTGATTCTCAAACAAATGACTCTTAAAAACTGGTTCTTTTTAGCAAATCAAAACCATACGGTGCAAATCAGTTTAATCTGATTCTCTTGAATGACTCTTATGAGTCAGTACTTTTAACCAAATTAAACACAAATACATTACAACTTACACACAGTATGTAAGGCACTTAAATTAATGTAGTTACAAACTGGCTGCTCATACAAAAACATAAAGAATCATTGACTGAATCATCAAGGAATCAGAATCATTTTAAGGAATCAGAAGTACGATTCACATACTGTAAATCTTAATTGTTCTGTTCTTCTGGAGGTTTTGCTCAGACTTACATCGGATGCCGTAGATCATGAGCGGGTCCAGCTGTTTCTTGCCGTGCTTCCCCTGTCCGGAGAGGTTGGAGACGGCCTGCACCTCGCGGTGGAACAGGTAGTCCAGCAGCGTCAGGGCCATCTTCTCTGCCGTGCGACAGTTGGTGCTGATGTGCAGCATGTCCGCTGAAGATACCGGACAGCGCACACGCATCTCAGGGTTGTTCTCATCACCCAGCCACGTTCCTGCCGGATAGTCCTCTACAGAAGAAGAAGAAAAATAAACCGCTGTTACAGAAATATTTTTGCAAATGTACAGTTTTCCCAAGTTGATAAGTGACTTACCACTGCAATTTATAGGAGTTATGTAACTATGAAGCTGTCTGACAGAATGGGAGGATATTTAATATAAATAACACTACAACTAAATAGTGTTTAAAAAAAAAAATTCCAGAATAAATTAAATTATATCATATTATATTGCAGTACATTATATTACACAATATTGAATATATTTTTGCCACATTCAAATATTCAGAATTTCCCTTTTTTCCCCTTTCTATTATATGACAGATATTTGGGTTTGTTTTAATTTACAAATTAATTTACAAAAAAAAAAAAAAAAAAAATTCTGGATTTTTTTTTTTTTTTTTTTTGCGTGGTAAAATTAATTTCTATTATATTATATTATATTATATTATATTATATTATATTATATTACAAAATAAATAAATATAAATACAAAATTAAAATAGAACAAAATATAAATATTAGATAAAACTCAAAAAACTGTTACGTTACAGTATTAAAATGAAATATTTAATAAAAAATAATAAAAATGACAAAAGCACATAAAATCTTTAAAACTTGAACTAAAATTTAAAAATCCAGTTAAAAAAAAAAATACTAGAATGAACATTATAATGCTACATAAATAATACTAAAATAACACCACTAATCATGTATCAAAAAAGATACACATTATTTCATTAACTATTCAAATATTTTCCAGATTGTTTTTTAAAAATTTACATTTGCTTTTTGCAATGAGAATATAAACTCTAATTATTTTACTTTTTTTTTTTTACTTTTCAAACATATTGTCCATATAATATCACTCTTAACATTTTTCTCACACAGTAAAAATGTCTTTATACATGAAAATATTTAGCTGCCTTTATATTTTAGGAAGGTGCACCTTTGCATAGGAGCAGCATATTTGATATTTGGCATCAAAAAGATTGTAAACCCCTGATCTAGAGAGCAAATCATTGTGCAAGCAAGAAATAATGAAATTTTTTTGGTTTGGTGTGGTTCGCTTTCAAGACTGCCCTTTTTGCAAGTGAACCAGAAATTGTAAACAAAACCACACAGGTGCTAAGGTGCCATTCATTGGACAGAAATTCTCAAGCAGGGAAAAACAGGAAGTGCAAAAACAGGCTAATCATGGAGATCTTTCGTAATGCAATTTTTATTATTTTACTGATTTGCTGTCATGAGATAAAAATGCAATATGAAGAAACTTATGAGCATCATATGAGACAATGTCATACAATGTTGTAATTACGACTGGCCAAAAATAAAATCTATAGATATGAAATACTTAAAGCATATCAAAATTTTTAAATATTTTAAATAGTTTAAATATTTAACGTTGATAAATGTGCGCTAGGCGCATATCCAATCGTTTGTGTGGAGAGTTGAAGCTGAAGCGTGCTTCAAGACATCAGTGGAAACATTAAATACGCTGTAATTGTTACTCATAAAGGTAATAACAATACATCATTCGGAACTGTAAGGAGTCTATTTTTATTTGTGTGCACTCACAATATCAAGAAAACGTGCTTTTCTAAAATAAAGAAAACTAATAGGATGCGCTTGCCGTCTCGGTCTTGAACAGGAGCACTTCACAAAAATTAACCGTAACTCAGTGAATATTTTCCTTACAGACTTGATGAATATATTTATAGAAAGCTTTGAATTACTACAAAACGAAATAATTCATATCCAAAACAAAAACTCTTTCATTATAATCCGTAAAGATGCATTTCTTTCTAAAGGCGCGTCCAATGAGGAGATGGCGAGTCAGGATTTTTAATTTCATCTTTGTGACACTGACTCAGAAAACACTAGTTTATTAATAAATAATTCAAATATCTCCTTACTATATCCCCCAGACACATTCATTGTAACTTTTGCTGGGGCTTTGCGGCAAGCTTTAGCCTATTTAGTGCTCTCATGTCACGTTTCTGTGCGCCATGGTCACAAAAACTCATAATTTGCACACGTTTTTAAGCATTGCGGTTTAAAAACACGTGATTTAAGTGATTGAAATGCAAGCAACAGCACTATATGCGCGAGCTGTGTGTTTCTGAGTGTGCTTTCTGCAATTGAGTCGGATCGAGGCCGGTTCATATTCACACACAATTGAACCAAACAAGACAGGTGTGAATACACCCTTAGACTACTAGTAATCCCAAATATCTGTGGAGGGGCGAGAGCAAGTCCCTCAATGTCTGCTGAGCTTACAGACCTGAATTCTCAGCTCAGAGCAAATGCAACAGTGTCCCCTACTGGACATTATTTGTCACCAAACAAACACTTCACAAGAGCATTACTGGTTTAGACCAGAGACTCTGAAGTCTTTATTTGGCCAAAAATGCTGGCATGCCTGAAAATGATGATTGAAGTTCAACAGTGAGACCGTCACATTTCGTCTTCACATAACTAAGACAGGAAATATTACACATCCAGGAATGTGTTCTCATCACGAGTGCTCTCAAGAGAAATATTGTGACATTGGCATAATTTGTCTCAAAAATGATTTAAATAGGCATTTCTGTTAAATGTTTGTATGTGCGGTAGCATTGCTTCGGCTATAGTTTGACGGGGTTTATTATGGTTTATCATAGACGTGGGTTTCTGCGTCTCGTCAACACAGCATGTAAATATTATGTTAGGGAGTAAAATGTGTAAGGTCAAAAGGTAAGCTTAAGAAAAATGTGTGGACCGTTTACATTTAAAATAAAAATATAAACGAAGATTAAGAATATAACATAATAAATTTACATTTTTATAAACCAAATCTGGATGCAGCAAAACAATGATCAACATTTTGCAATATAATAATAAAAATAGCAAAACAAATTCAGTTTTGTCCGTCAAGTCTTTCAGTAACAGGCAGCTGTACAAGATGGCCATATGTGTGTAATATAAAACATATATAATTAATATATAGCCTAGTATTCATAATATAATATAACATTACATAATATAATACTGTATAATATAATATTCTAGGAAATGCACATTTCTAACAAAATTACAAAAACAAAATAAAAAATATGGATTAAAAACTTATAAGCAAAGCAAAATCTATATATTATTATATTATTCTATATTTTAAAATCAGACGGAAAATGTTCACATTTAGAACATTATAATGTAGCAACATTTTGTAATATAATATAATATAATAATATAATGTTATGTAATGTAATATAATAATAAAACTGATAAATTGATGATTAAATAACATTTATATGTAATTAAAATATGTAAAATTCAGAATATTTCAATATAGCATAATATACTATAATATTCTATAAAATACACAAATCTAGCAAACTTTATTTAAAATGAAATAAAAAAAGGACATGGAATCATACATAAAAAATGAGGAGAAATTTTTTTATATATGGTATAAATTAAGGGGGGGGGGGTGCTTTATATAATATTATATATATATATATATATATATATATATATATAATATTTTATATATATATATATATATATATATATATATATATATATATATATATATATATATAAATGCAGAATACTTGAATACAGCAAAAAAATAAATAAATTCAACATTTTGTAAATAAATAAAATGAAAAAAATTGTAAAAATTAAAAAAAAAAAAAAAAAAAGAGTGAATAGCAGCTGTATAAGATGGCCACTCTTTAAATAGACGGTCACATAACAAAAATGCTGCACAGTTTTCTAGATTAAAGGGATGGCACATTTTACCCCACTCCTCTACATAAAAACAATAGACGAGTTTATAGCAAGGGAAAACAACACAAACAAACAAAAGCAAAGCCTTTAAAGAACCAAATGTACCATTCGTTGACTAAATATCATCACGAACAGCTGCGAACGAGTGAATATTTGCGGAGGAACGTCTTTGAACTAACCAAGCTAACCCAGACGCCACTCTAAAACAACCCAGTCAAATAATAAGAAAAGCAAAAGCAGAAGTTAAGCAATCAAAACAAACCCTTTAATCCCAGACCTCTTCCAGACCAAAGATACAATCCTGAATCACGGACGGCTAGACGTTTACAAAACACACATGGTTTGCTGGTGTAACAAGCTTTTTTTAAAGTGTCCAGGGAGTAATGGTGGATAGTCAAAACATGTTTTTATTATTAATCAATAATAGTTGAGCACACTTTGATTTCACTAACCAAAGCCTATTTTTCTTTGTTCACACTTCTAAGATTTCAAGGTTTTCCCGCGACATTTCTATGGTTCAATGTTACCCAACCACAGAGACAAAACACATGCGAGCCATAAACATGCTATTATCTTATTTGTGCAGATGCATTTCAAAGATCTCCATTTCTTCAAACCTTTTCAATAATTGTTCAAATTTGTTGCTCTTCTTGTGAGGCCATGTTTGTGCTAAACTCAAAACAAATGGTTTCCCACCGGCTTGTAAAAATTATATCCTTTAAAGTCGCCATAAAATCAAAATTGGAATTTTTTGTGGCTTTTAGATCTTCCTTGCTTTGGGGAAATGTATATGCTAGTCTACTTTTAACATTGACAATGTTAGCTTTTAGTAGAGGTTAAATTTATTGTCTTTCTAATAATGTCGATGGCTTATTCTGCAGCACAATGATTTTCGTCCAATCAGATTCTCTCTATACTGACAATGTCCCGCCTTCTAGAAAGTATGGAGCTCAAGGACCAAGCTTATACAGATTGTGATGACCGGTTTCCACAGTTATTAACATCATTAATCTAGCAGCGTTTTGTAATTTAGTGAAAAAAACGCCATCTACATTTAAAATATTATTCTTTGTTTTATTGCCTTCGTATGAAATGTGAAATATTTTTATTTTTGTATTTTAATTTTTTAAAAGTACATTTCTAACAGTATACTTTATGTGTCACTACCTTTGCACTTTTTTTTTTTTTGTCTTTTTTTTTTAAAATTTAAAAAAAAAAATTATTACATTTATTATATTATACTTTTTGTTTTATTACCTTGGTATTACATTTTTATTGTTAACATTTTTCTATTTTTTTATGATTTTTGCTTTGTGATTTATTATCTTTTATTTTTTTAATTGTTTAAAAAAAATTAATGTACATCAATAATATTATACTTTGTAATTTATCATCTTGGTATTTTTTATCTAAAAATATTTTTTTAATTTGTATTTTTTATTTTAATTTTAAAAACTCATATACATAATATTATACTTTGTGTTTTATTGCTTGATTTTTATAAAAAATAAATAAATAACATACATTTATAACATTATACTTTGTGTTTAATTTTTTGTGTGTGTGTTTGTAATACAAAGGCTGAGGGAGTGACAGCAAATTTGACATTTTCTTACTTCTGAAATAATTTTATTTTCCTCTTTTGGAAAGTCATACATACGTAAATATCTTGGATTTATTTATTTATTGCTATTGGAGCAATAAATAAAGTCTGAGAACTGGAAATGTGACAAGGGTCCATTGACTACATTAAAAAAGGTCCTATCAAAGCTTCCTGTATTAACGAATTCATAAGGGATTTTTGTGCACAAATAAATGCATATGTGACTGTAATCATCATAACAGAAATTTTAAGACAAAACATGATCCTCGTGTGAATCTTACCCTCTGAGTTGAGAGTAATAAGTGTTACGTTGTTGGTATTCTGAGATAAAGGCTGGCCGCTGTTGGACACCGAGTCGCTCGTTTCAGAGCCGCTCTCCTGATCCTCCTGAATCTCTTCCTGGATGGGAACCTTCAGCACGATCGTCTTCTGTCTTCCTCGCCCAACAGTACTGCAATGAAAACACAACACAAATTACACCGAGAGATGTTATGGAGAGCCTGTGCAACAGATCCAGAAACTGTCTCCTGTATATATATCTAAATACACCATGCAAACATTTTTATTTCTTTTATGCACACAAGCCCAGTCTGTGGCACTCACTTGCTGAGCAGGTTCTCTAAAGAGTCTGAGGCGCGCGGTGAAGTCTCCTCCCTCGTCTTCGGCCGGTCTCCACTCACTATAACGTTTGTCTGAGGAACAACACTGACAGCAAACACTCACTGTTACTGTCTCACATTGCTTCGCAACACAAAAAAGCCTGTTCAAATAATAATAAATAGGGATGCTCAATATATACCAATCGATAGCTCTAATATTGATTAAATATTTAATTGTGCAGATAATTTACTCTGTTTTTACATTTAGATTACCTTCATCACTCAAAGTCAAGCTTGCAAAAACATAATAAAAATACTACTACTAATAATAATTTAGCAACACTGTTAAATGCAAATCTCAAAATAATGATTGTTCCAATTCCTAAAATCATTTACAGAATTTAAGATGATTTTAGTTTTAATTTTTTTATTTAATTAGGATATTGAATTTTAATACCAGCCCGTTTTTGAGTGTCCAGCATAAGAAAGAAAGAAATTATCAGCTTTTTTAATCAGTATGAGACTAAACATCTAATAATCCATAATAAAATTACATAAAAAAAAAAAATGCACCATAATTTTTGCCATAATTATTTTGTAAACATTTCCAAGGAAAGTGTAATATTGTATATTTTAAGCCACCACAAGATAATAGAATATATATTTAATCATAAATAAATAATGAATATTAAAAATATTTACTAAATGTTTATCGAAACATATTTTAAGCCATAATATCAACAAATACACCCCCCCCCAAAAAAAAAAAAAAAAAAATATATATATATATATATATAAAGTAATTATTCATATTGATAAATATTAATACAATAATCATTTTTTGTTTATTTCTACATGATAACTCATTTTTACAATCTGAAGCAGATGAGAAGCACAGCTAAAAAAAAAAAAAAAACACATGCTCTTGTTTTAAATGGTGTTGGTGGCTCATGGGAAGTCTATGCAGTCATGCAGATCTTCAAATATTCCCAAATAAAGACCAACTGGACATGATTCTCCACTTTTTCAAAGACAATTCACCATGAAGTGATTTAATCAGTATGTAAAATCAATCTCAAGATGCTGCTCTGTGTGATCAGGTTTGAATTAACGGTGAAGCATCTTCAATAAATGAAAAAACAAGCCCATGCGCTGTTGTATAAAACATCCGGCCATCATCTGTGGTCCCCTTACCAGCGTACTTTATCGCAGGTCTGAGTGGCTCCAAACGGGGACCCCGACACCATGGGGACCTGGATGGTCGACTGGTTTTTCCCCATCACTATGTCCAGCTTCTCGACTAAACCTCGACAGGTGGCCTCAAGAACCTGCAGCTTGGCCTCCATGCTGTCCAGCCGCTGGCAGATAGCCTGACTGATGGACAACAGCATCGACTGTTAGAGAAACACACAAACAAAACATGATCACGGACAACGCCCACGCTGATAATCTGAACCAGATTTACTGATCATCTCTAATCACCTTAATAGAGGTTTCTTGGCTAATGTCCAGCCTTGCTCGTTTCCTGCCTGGTTGATCAGCGTCTTCATTATTCTCCAGGACATCTAAATAAGAAACATTGTAGAAAACCACAAACACTAGCTGCAGTTCTTTATTGATTCAGAGGAGGACTCACCTGTTTGATGTCCTTCATGATTCAAATCTGCCACTGCGATCTGGACTATCTCCACCAAATCTTGCTCTGACATCATTCAAACCTGCGTTTCAGAAAAATAATCGAGAAATCATTGTGAAATAAGCGTGGGCTGCTCGTGTCATATCAATAAGGGTTATTACTGTCAACTAAAACCAAAACTAAAACCAAAAAACTATTTCTGGTAGCTGCCAAAGCAACATTTCTCATTTTCATTTAGTTTACATAATTAAAAGATTAAATAAAAATGAATAAAATCTATATAACAATTATCTATCCCTCTAAATAAATAAATAAAAATGACAAAAACACAGAACAGAATTGCTAAAACTTCACCTAAAATTTAAATGAAATCAGAAAATTCAAAAACAAACGACTTCAAAATCTGACAAAAAATGATGTAAATAAATATATAAATTAATAATATCTCAATGATACTAAATTGACACCGATATCAATGTTATATGAATTATTTGCTCATTTTTTTTTCTCATTATTTTGGGAAGGATTAGCTATTTTCATTCATTTCCATCATTTTCATGGAAAGTGTTTTTAATATTATAATATTTATATTATAAGCTACTAGAAGGTAAATGTGTGATTTTTACATGCAGGCACCGTTGTGTCCTTGCCAAAAAAAACTAAACGAAACAAAAAGGCCTAGACGGCAGCTGAGAGCCCCTGAAGGGAGGATGTGGTACTGAAGGTGACCCTACACTTGTTTTGTCAATTATTACAACACTATTCCTTTCACAAATAAAATTAATTGCAATGTTTTGAAGTGACACTCGGGGAAAAAAATATTATACATGTTTAATGGAAATAAATAACTCAAAGTAACAAACAATTATTATTTCTTAAATTGTTATTATCATCATAAATTAATTAAATATCATAAATTAGTGCCTGGTACAAATTCGGTTTCATAATGGAATGGATTTTTTTTTTTCCCTTGTTTAATTATTGGATTTGTTTTTTCTTATTATTTTATTTTTTATTTTTTAAGTCCTGTATGCTCACCAAGATTGCATTTATTTAATCTTCTATTTTAATAGATTTTAAAATGTAATTTATTCCTGTTAAGGGAAAAAGGACTTTTCAGCTGCCAACAAGAGACTTCTTTAAAAACATTAAAAAAAAAAAAAACTTAATTATTCAAAATTAATACTTTTGACCAATAGTGTGTGGGTATATATCTTAAAAAAATAATATTTATTTGCATATCATATCAAATCATTCATCCATAATGATACCCAGATTCGCATGACCTTTCTTAATGAAATGATCTGCTATTATTAACAGTAGTAAGTTAACTGAACAATACATTACTGTGGTACCATGGTACAGTTGTGGTAATATTAATGATATCAAAGCATAAATTCGTGTACCAGGGTACTGACATGATATTTCCATCTCGTCCAAGATTGCAGTCTTAACATTAAATAATATTTACACAGTTTACCAAGGTATGGAAAAATTACTCTGGTGTTATTACCATAGCACATGCCCTAAAATACCCATACTGCGATACTTTTAAAAAGTACATACATGTTTCTAACAGTAAATATGAAAGTGCTGCTGCTGCTCAGTGAGATTATAACTACGTTAGGTTACAAGACCTAATTTCGTTCAACTCTATTAAGCACTCAGTGTTTGGACAAACCAAAAATACCGACGCTTCCCGGTTTCAGAAAATACAACACACTCTTTAAACGCCGCCAATCTTGTGAGAGTTTAATAATACACCCAGCGCTCGAGTCCAGTTAGCAAACTGCAGCTAGCCTGCTCATGTAGCCTGTTAGCTGGCGCCTGCTAACCAACAGCTCAAAACAGCAGCAGGGAAATGCAATAGGCCTCATTTGTGTCCTTCATGGCACGCAAGACACAGTCGAGACGAAAACAGCAGGATAACGTGTATTTCTTTAATGCACAGCGCCATATTTCTGCAGCGCGCGGAGCGCAGGAGGCGTCGCATGTCAGAAGGGTTTATATTACCGTGTGAATGATGAATTCTCGTGTTGTTTGTGAGGATTCCGATAATGGCGTCCTTCCTCGCGAGAGAAAGCCTGAGCATTGAGCGCCGCTCGCCGCTCTCACTGCGCATGCGCACAGACGCGGCCAGCGTTCAGTCCTACAGCTGTTCGAGGAGCGAAACGACTGAGAAAGAGTGTTTACAAGTTTTATTATTTCTCTTCTTTGAGCTTTTTTTCTTTTTTTTTTTGGTGCACAAGTGCTTGCTCCAAAATTATGTTAATATTCTGAGAGAAAACCGTATTATCGACATGTACAACGCAAATACCCGTTTTTATTCATAACACGTGTACATGTATGTTTATTCATCCATAACAATATCTTGCCGTAGTCTTTACATTCATTCAAAGCACATAGGCACATCTATCCATCTAATATATTCTTAATTATCACTCATCTTTGTACATTAGGGTCTGGATTACTGATAAATTATTTCAAAATTAAGTTTCCTCAGATGCATGTAAACTTAAAGGAATAATTCACCCAAAAATGTAAATTTGCTGAAAATGTACTCACCCTCAGACCATCCGAGATGTAGATTAGTCTATTTCATCTTAGAAATGTAGCATTGCATCAGTTGTTCACCAGTGGATCCTCTGCAGTGGATGGGTGCCGTCAGAATGAGCGTCCAAACAGCTGATAAAACATTATAATAATCCACACCACAACAAATATCTGCATGTTGGTAAGAAACAAATCCACCATTACAACTTTGTTTTTTTATTAACTTCAAACTGTTACTTCCGGTTAAAATTTGTGTCATCTATCGATAACATTGATTCCTCCTGTGAAAAAGTTATCTTGTGTGAAATACATTAATTATTGGATTTGTTTCTTACGACGAACATGCAGTTTTGTTTTTTGTTTTTTTTTTTTGCTTCACAAAACATTAATTGATGTAGTGGAGCGTTGTGGATTATTGTGAACATGTTTTTATCAGCTGTTTGGACTCTCATTCTGACGGCACCCATTCACTGCAGAGGATCCACTGGTGAGCAACTGATCCAATGCTACTTTTCTCAGATGAAGAAACAAATTCATCTACATCCTGGATGAAGGTGAGTACATTTTCAGCCAATTTAAATTTTCCGAATCCTTTAGATAATAAAAAACATTAAATTAAATAATAACCATTATTAAATAAATAACAAAATGAAGTTGTACTGAAAAAATGATCTTTATTGTTAATAAATTCTATCATTTGAAGAGCTTTTGGTCTGGGTCGGGCTGGACAACAAGAAATTCTTCCACTGGGACTGTTGATCCAGATTTCCAACAGCTGTTTCTGCAAGTGTACACAAGAACTGTCCCGAACTCCAGCGAAATGTCTGAGAAAACAAAACAAATCTTTTACTATAAACATTAAAAGATATATAACAAGTAAGATATAATGTACAGTCAGCCATTCATTATCACATAATATATCCTGATTATTTTGAGATAATTATTAATAATTTTACATTGCACAATATTTTACAGCTGCTTACCAAAATAAATCAGTAAATGGAGATGAAATATTGCTTTGAGTTCCAATTCTTCCCACACTTTTATGTGAAAATAAAATTGTACATAAATAAGTGAGTAAGAAAGTAAATGTTAGAACATCTGTCCTTACCTGAGTTAGTGTCTGCACTACTGAGCAAACTGACCAATGCTGGCATGAGCTGAAATTCGAAAACTCTCGGGCTGCTGCAGTGAGCGCAGCACGGCACCGTCTGACTAACACTGGACGGAGGCTCTGCTATAAATAGAGGTGATCCGGCCCAACTGTATCTATGAGGTGAGAGGTAACACATTAGATTAAAACATGAGTAAATAATGAAATGACTGGGTGAATAATACAACAAATGGTTTATGATAGCTATGTTTCCGGATGGACCTTCCAGCTTACTTTTTTGTAAAAAATCATAGATTAAATCATACAAATTCATATGAAACCACCACCTCGCACCTCGTGTTTGACAGCTGCACTTGTGGATTGAATAATGCACCTCACGTCATTATTCAATCCACTGCCCTGCATCTTGCGTTTTTTTTTAAATGCAAACATGAGTTCTGTATAAATGGCCCTTTTAATAGTCCAGGGCCCCAGAAAAAAGTTATTGTTATTTTTTGTTCATCTCATGAATTGAACTTGCAGTAATGGTTCCTGATTCATTAGGAAGCGAACACAAATGAGAAATTACAGACGATTCATTAAAGGAGTCGGTGAACTGTTTGAGTGATTAATTAACCGATAGTTTGATTCAAAAAGCTCTGAGGCGGTTTGGTGAATTGTTTTAACAGCTTGTGTCGTGTTCATTGCTGCAGTAGTTAACGCTGGTGTTATTTTAGTATCACTGATATGCTATTGTGATTTTGCTATTATTTTAAATTAGACTTTTTTTTAATATAATGTTTTGATTTAAATTTTTAGGTAATTTTTTACTGTGCGGTTTTGTCATTTCTACTAGTTTTTTGTTTTTTAATGTTGCTCTGGCAACTATCTGGAGTACATTCAAAATTTCAAAATTTATTTTATTTCAGCTAATGCTTACACTGTAAAAAAAAAAAAAAAAAGTTGAGCCAACTTAAAATTTTAAGGCAACCAGCTTCAGCAGATTTTTGAGTTTTCTCAACTTGTCATTTTAAGTTTAAATTTGAGAATCTCCCACAAAAATAAGTTGAGCAAACTCAAAAATCTGCGGAAGCTGGTTGCCTCAAAATTTTAAGTTGGCTCAACATTTGTTTTTGTTTTTTACAGTGTAGTTTATTTCAAATAATGAGACATTTTTATGGTTTTAGTTTTAGTTAACAATAGGGTTGCAAAGGGGTGGAAAATGTCTGGTAAATTTCCGGAAACTTTCCAAAAATTCCAGGAAGATTCCAAAAAATCCCATAAAGTTTCCAAAATTTACTGGAAAAAAAGTTTCCAAAACTTTTTGCAACCCTAGTTAACAATAATAACACTGCACTAGCATGCATGCTAACAAGATGAATTCTAATGAAAATGCATATAAACACACAACGCTTTCCCGATTAGACTTTTAAACAGTTGTTGCAAATTCAATCACCGTAACACTTGTTCAGGACAAAGAGAGATTTTCTTCATGAAACTGGTGAACACTTCATCTCCATGCTTGGCCGTGGCCTTCTCATATTCCTCCTGAGCTTCCCCACTTTCACAACTGAAAAAAAAGTATAGAAACTGAGGAGTTACATGACTAACAGACAATTTACACACACATTTATCATTCATCAGTGATTCACTGAAAAGACCTGTAGTTTGTAGTATAGTAGAATGGATCCTCACCTCTGAATCTCCCTGACAGTCACTCCCTCCCTCTCCTCATACTCTCTAAGCAGTTCGTTTTCATGATCCGTATCATGAAATCCATCCAAGTCTGATTCCTCCATAACGCTCATGTAGAACGGCTGGAAAACAGGCACATCGATGGGCTGGAGGGCACTTTGATGATCTCCATCAATGCACAGCTCCTGAAGCCTGCTGCTGATTTCATTTCCTTCATTTGGCATTTGTACGCCGCTTTCTGCCACTTGCTCTTCTTCGTCCATCCCCCAATCTTCAGCTTCATCACACCAGTCTGTTCTGGACATCGCAGATTCTGTACATGCTGTGGTTTTGTTGCTTTGACTTGATTTGATGCAATCATCCAAGCACTGAGAGCGCAGGACAATCCAGCTAAGTATCAGATTGTACAAGAATGAAAGGTTTTAAGGAATAGGTATGGAAGCCGAACACATTTGATATATAAATAATGCATTAACCTAAAATGACAAGCTGTACCTCTCTGATTTGCCATAGCACTGTGGATTGGTGCAGGCGAATACATTGATGGTTCTGTGGTAAGGAGACGCCGCAAGAGGGCAGTAGACCTGCACCACGTGGGACAGGCCTCTCTGACACAGAGCGCATGAGGGGTGCTGGAGAGTGATTACTGGAAGCAGGTCCTGTAATGATGAAAACTACATATGTTGTAATAAAATAAATTAACATGATAGTAGTTTTCATTTGTAATGCCTTTCTCAGACTCAAAGTGCTACAACATGTTTCATAATACAAAATAATGCATAGTGTATAATAACAATAGACACAACAATACAGAATACACTAAAAAGGTCATTTTCAGTTCATTCATAATTATTTTAGATACTATGCATACCTATTGAGACAAATTTGATTAACATTCTTTGAAACCATAAAACGTTTACGACATTTTATCAAGTCAATTATTATCAGTCAATGTGCTTCTCTGAACATGTGGTGATTAAAACTGCCAATTAGTTTTCATCTTAATAAATCTTAAAACGTGCATTCTTTGTCAAATCGACAGTGGTTTATATTCAATAGACAATCAGAAATTATTTGATGTAAAACATATTAACAGTAATGTTACATACGTGTAAGATTGGTTTAAATTATTACAAACGACATTGAGGTAAATGAAATGCATATATTGTTTGAACAGCATGTAAATATGATTTTATGTCATGTATATATTTAATATGAATTTTAATTGTGATCTGATATTGTAAATAATTATATATAAAGCCTTCCAGGTTTAAACATCTTCCCTTGACTAAACCATACAAATATAATTAACATAAATTATTTTACATAGGCTTAATTTATTTTAGATGCTGTGCACAGATATTTTATTAAATGCATATTCTGCACTACTTTCACATATTTAGAAATATATATGATATCTTGTTATATTTTCCAAGATACTCCAGAAACTATTGATTACTTTAGCCATGTATTATATTCAAAATGAAAACAGCACAGAATGCTTTGTATTGTGTTGTAATTTGATATTATATATTACAATAATGCTTATTGAGAAACGCATAAACTATAAAACTTTTTTTTTAATTGTTTACCATAATTGACAAATTAATTGATGCTTATTTTAATTTCCATTTTATATCATGTATTTGCTTCCTGTCCTCGTGCAATTTTGAGAAGAACAACAAAAAAAGAATCGCGAACAACGGAATAAATCAATCTAACTCAAAGTTCAAAAGAACCGAGCCAGCCAGGAGTCGAACCTAGAATCTTCTGATCCGTAGTCAGACGCGTTATCCATTGCGCCACTGGCCCGATAAAGGACCATGCTAACATACGGGACCTCTGACTATAGCGACTGTATGATATAAACAAACATTTACAATTATTTTATGACAACAGTGCAAACATTTCAAATAACGTAACTGTAAAATACATCACATATAAATGAAAGTCGTTTGTAATAACAGAAATTAATCTTTCATGTGCGAGTTAGTATGTTTAGCCCCCTAGTTAGCCAACTGGCTAGCGATAGCCTACTTTTAAACACTTTTAGAAATCTAATCATCTAATCTTCACTTTCTCAAGCACACAAATCTGATTTAATTCCGCGTACTTGTCAAAAACATTCAGAGAAATGTATTAAACACGATATAATCAAGTTAGCCGTCGAGCAGAGTAACGTTACTTAGCTTACTTCAGTTAGCACGACACAAACCCTGAGTAACGTTATATGTAGTGCTTTACCGGTCTATCTCCAATTTTGTTTGTGCAATAAGATGTGTTTTTCTTCTTGTCAATAACTCCATCACATATTCCTATGAGGACTGTCTCGTGTATTGATGTTGCCATGATTAATAAGCAGAAATCTTCAGTCCATGTGATTCTCTGAACATGTGGAGAGTGAAGTTGAAACTGAATCGTTTTGATCTTATTAGTCTTAAAACGTGTTTTATACAGTCTGCTTTACAGTTTATATTAATTCAGGAATGATATGCGTTAAATGCCAAATATTTCCGAAGTATTATGTATGTAAGCTCGATTTTAATTATTACAAACAATATTTGATTCTGGTAAATAAACTTCATATATTGTTTTACTGCGTGTAAATATTAAGGTATGTCATTTATATGTTAAATACAAATGGCAAAAATTAATTTTGTTAATTTTGAGTTCTTCGTAATATAAGATCATATTTTAAAATGATTCATGCATCGGGCCAGTGGCGCAATGGATAACGCGTCTGACTACGGATCAGAAGATTCTAGGTTCGACTCCTGGCTGGCTCGGTTCTTTTGAACTTTGATTCGTTAGCCTACATTTTGCTGCCGCTGATGGAGTCAGGCACGAATACTCGTATAAACAAGCATGTTAATATTCACATAAATTCAATGTCATGTAAAATTAGACTTTTGAACTCATGTGAGCTGATTTATTGTCGTTTCGCCTTATATCAAAAGGAAAAAACGTCCTAAAACCCTTTGCTAAACTGTCAGTTTAACAAACTACATCGAAGAAAGAGCTAAAAGTTCACTCAAAACAAAGTTTTAACTTTCTTATAGATTTTGAGTGTAAGTCTACTGCCCTCTCGCGGCGTCTCCTTGCAATTGATTCACATCAGAAAGTTATAAAATCATGTTTGTAAATGCCTCTGTTACATAGAAACCCCCCTTTGCTGTAATAAGCTGCACTATCGGTGCCTTCATAAAGTTATCGAAACTTATTAATATGATAAACTTTATCTAAAACACACAAAAAATCACCTTTTGGATTGGCTGAGGTAAATAAGTAGTTTCACGAACGTGCCGCGAGGGGGCAGTGCTTCACTGTTCTGCGCGAAATAAAATAAGAGACTTTCCGGCAAAGTACGTTATAAAAGCGTTTTATTTGCTAAATTCACAGTGCAAACATTGTATATTTGCTAATTATTATCGGAAACTGCTTCTGAAAAGATTTCAGTGAGTTTGAGTCACTATAATCCATATAAATGTTCTCTAGATCAGTGATTCGGCTCATTTTAAGTGTTTTTTTCTACCTATAAATCATATTTTTTGTTTTTGACGTTTTTCATTGTGTTGAAGATAAAAACAAAACAGTGGCGAAACGTATTTAAACAAAAAAGAATCGTTCAGTCAAGTTCCAGCGATTGTTTTTGTGACATCCTGAGGTGACACATATTAATGCGAACTTTCACTTACACTCTAGGTGTGTCCTGCACCCATTCACTAAAGTGTTTGTCGGAGTATCGTGCTTTTAATGAGTAACATGACCCAAAGTGAACCAGAGAATCGAAGTTCAAAAGAACCGAGCCAGCCAGGAGTCGAACCTAGAATCTTCTGATCCGTAGTCAGACGCGTTATCCATTGCGCCACTGGCCCGATGCGTCGAGCGCGTCTACACGCAGAACTCCGAACAAACTGGCTTCATACAAACCTGCAAGATTTTCACATTTGCGAAGTTTGAAAGGAACATGGGTTCATTCGTGAACCTGAACCGCAGCGAGTGAAGCATCGCTCAGTTAACTAGCCCTTTGGACCTGTATTATTCTGTTTGTAGGTCGACATGTGTATATGTGATCACTGTAGGTCCATGTAAGGTAAATATCAAAATGCTGGTCTCGTTGTCATTATGAATAGGCACTAGGGTAAAGGGCTGAATTACTCTATGACAGCTACTATTTGATAAAGGTATTTGTGTTGCCAGATTGAAAAAAAACCACACCAGTAAATAATTTTGCGACTACATTACAACTTGCCAAATATGGATCCCCTTTATTTTCTGTAAATTTTTGGTATATCAGTGTTTCTCAGCCTTGTTTAATCCTTATAGTTTGGTTGACCTCCTGCATATATGTATGATTGCAGATGTATGGAT
This sequence comes from Acrossocheilus fasciatus, assembly GCA_036784905.1. Taxonomy (NCBI): domain Eukaryota; kingdom Metazoa; phylum Chordata; class Actinopteri; order Cypriniformes; family Cyprinidae; genus Acrossocheilus; species Acrossocheilus fasciatus. The sequence continues at coordinate 17,987,404 of CM071962.1, read as the reverse complement.
TTTTTAAATTATTATTATTAATCATAGAATTGATACAAATACAAGAATTACTAATAAAAAAAATAATATTAATTATAATTAGCAATATAATTTTGTCTATTTAACATTTCTAAAAACAGACATAATGTTCCACATTTACGAATAACAGAAATTCATGTCCAGCTGCATTTCTATTAAACCATTTAAAAAATGTATAAAATAGTTACAGATGCATAAAGCAAAAAGTAAAACAAAATAAAATTTAAAAATACTTTACAAAATGGATTAAATAGATTTGGGTGAAGTAGACAATTCTAATTCTGATTAATTCAATAGATATAAAGTATTGCATAGCACAAATAAGTACATATAAAATAAATACCAATTAGAAAATGATTAGAATAAAAAAAAAAAAATTTTTAGATGAAGCCTGTATAGCATATGTAATTTAAATTAAAATACATAAATATAAAAATTATTAAAATGTATAAAACTGTTTTAGCTTGTGTAGCATATATAGATGAAAAAATAAAAATTATAAATTAATTAGAATAAAAATGTAATAAATAGTTTTAGATGGAGTAGCATGGATATATAAAATAAAATAAAATAAAATAAAATGCATTCAGTAAAACATGATAAAATAATAATAAAAAAAAAAAAGTTCCACGTTTGAGAACGTTTCAAGTGACAATTGGCAAGTGCACAGCATTTGGCTAACCTTGAGTAAAGTTAACCTAATAATTTTTTACCAGGATTTAATGAATCTGGCAACCACAGTTCCCACAGCAAAGTTCAAAGTGTGTCTTGATTACGCAGCTGTGTTGCTGAGAGTGTGCAGGACGCTTGTGAACGCTATTCTGCTGTGGGACTGAACACGGCGAGGCGATGAGAGGCTCTGTGGTGCTTTCACTCTGTATCCTGATCCAGCTGAGTCTACAAAACACAGTGAAAGCAGAGGATGGTAAGTCACGTTAGGAGCGCGTTTACTTGCTCAACAGTACGCTAACTGTCAAAAACAGCTTTCTTATTAACGCAAGAAAACTGCATTTACTCGAGCTTTGAAGCAATTGTGTTTTTCACACTTTTTCATGAACATGCGCATCGCCGAAGCTGTCAGAACCGCTGGTAAATGATTCTATTAAACGGTAATGGGGCGAAAGTGCACGTAGGTGTGTCGATTGGGATTTGCTTGAAAACACCGTTAAAGGCGTGTATATGATACATAATCGGTCAAGCTTGATCAATGTCTTTATATATTGACTATGCATATGTAAAATAGGCTATATATGAGGTTATAGCCCAATGCATGCATAAAAATGTAAACAATTTAAATAAATTATATAAAAAAGTAATTAGTATAAAACATTATAAGATAGTTTCAGATGGAGTATAGCATGTGTGTGTGTGTATATATATATATATATAATATAATATAATGAATCCTAAATTAATATAAAGCATAAATTTATAAGTGGTATACAATTTTATAAAATAGCTTGTACAAAAATGATGAAAATGTAGGCTACAAAACAGTTTCAGATTAAGTATGTAAATTAAAGTAACATAAATAAAACAATTAAATAGTTTGTCGTTTCAGACAAAGTATAGCATTGCACATGCAAATGAATAAATAAATAGTATAAAATGTATATATAGTATTATGACAGTATAAATTTGTGGACAAAATATGTATAGCACATGTAAATAAAATTAAATGGGTCATTCCGTGTCGACTCAACCAGAGGTCCCTGGCTCAAATTTTTGATTTTGACAGACATGTATAGTGATGAAAGCCAAAATATTAAATGTCATGGATGAATATCAAAATGGTCAAAATGGCAATTTTCACCTGAGATTCAGAGCCAAATTACAGGAGGTTAAAAATGATAAAAATGTCATTTTTACACAGAGATCGTAGGTCTGGTAGTAAAATAAGTTGATTTTAGCAATCTGTGTTGCATATGTGCCAATGGTGGCCATTCAAAAATGGGGAAACAACACTTTTCAAGTTTGTTCTCCAAAGTTTGCATGCCTGTAACTCGAAGATATCTTAATGTCCTTTTAGATATTGGGTCTTAACAAACTTTCCTTTTGGCTTCTTCATTTTTAAGGCCCTATATGGTTCGGTTCCAGAGATACTGGAATTTCAGTATGGCTCCAGGAGTAAATGTTTCAGATGTACACATTTTCAGTGGTCAAAAACCAAATGATAAACATGTCGTACTATCCTTTCATCTGTTAAGAGCTGCTCAGTGCGTTTGTTGGCTGCATCTTACAAGCTGTTGAAAGTAAAAATAACTTCCCTGTTTAAAACAGCGTTTCAGGCTCTTTCAATATAAAAGTATTTCCAATACTAAATACTATTATTAAGTATTACTATTATTTATATAAAATATTATTTACTGAATAATAGTATTTAATAAAAAACAAAAGGCAATTCAGTCAAAAGTACAAAGGCGGCGCTACAGCATTAAAATTACATAAAATTTAATGTGATGAGATTTTGCCTTCTGCCAAGACTATTTGCTCTGGAACAAATAATAGATCAATAAGACCAAAGACTGCCCGCAAAATTTACCCAGAACGAATTATATCTTGTTTTTAACCCCTATAGAGACATCAGAGCCAGTGGTAAATTCCAGAAGATCTGGCCGAGGTGAGGCGCACTCTCTGCAGGTTTATGAGCGTTGAACGACTGCTGACGTCCTGGAGCTTACGTCTCTGAAAACATTGAAGCAAATTTTCAACAACTAACAAGTACATTCTCGCATTAAAAAGTCTTAAAACTACACTCCGTGAAACAAAAACAATATTATTCTTAAATTATAGTGGATTTGGGCATCCGCCATGACAATGGCTGTGAGAAATATTGCAAGCGAGGTTATATAAACGATGAAAGAGTTATTAATATCAATAGAATATCGCAACGCAGGAAAAGGCTCTCAGGCAATCAGATTCGAGAACCAGAAAGAGCTGTCGCATAAATATATATGATATAATTCTTAAGGTTAGACAATATATTTTCTCATATTAAATTATTATACTAATATAATATTATACTGATGTTAATATTGTTTTAAGCATGTGAATTGTCAAAAATTAAATATTCAAAGCCTACTCTAAAATTTGAAAGACAACCAAGTGCTTCTTTTGTTTTCTATTTCTATGCCAGTTTAACTGAAAATGAATAGCAGATCATATTGTGAATTATAAAAAGTACTTTATCTTTTTTTTGATGAATTACACAGGACCTGTCTTGCAAACCAAGTTTGGAGCTCTAAAAGGTGAATATGTGAAAGCGAAGGGAAAGGACACCGTTGTTCATTCCTATCTGGGCGTTCCGTTCGCTAAGCCGCCTGTGGGTCCTTTGAGATTTTCTCCTCCACAGCCTGCAGAGAAATGGGCCGGAGTGAGAGACGCTACAGAACAGCCCTTCATGTGAGAATAAAACCAAACTTATGCACCTCCAGATCAGGTGTTTCGCTTCAACACCCAGATTTTACATTGCTCCTCTGTGTCTGTCCCAGGTGTCTGCAGGAAAAGCAGTTAGTTGTAGACTTGATAGCCAATATATCAATGAACATAGAGGTTCCTGACTCATCAGAGGACTGTCTTTACCTCAACGTCTACACACCTTCTAAACCTGGAGCAAATGACAAGTTGCCTGTAAGTGTGACTGATATGGATGAACTTTGATGCATTTTTATGGAAATATGTTTATGTATTTTAATGTTGTTTTTAATGGTGCAAAAGGTCATGTTTTGGATCCATGGCGGAGGTTTTTCAATGGCTGCTGCGTCACTGTTTAACGGACATGTTTTGGCTGCCTATCAGGATGTAGTTGTGGTTCTGATTCAGTATAGACTTGGCCTACTTGGATTTTTCAGGTAAAAACTAATTGCTATCAACATAAAGTGGTTCATTTATTCTATTAAATCAGTTCTAAATTCTTGATGTAAACCTGTCCAGGCACTGGAGTGACCATAAAAGATGACAAATCAAGCATTATTAAGGTTTATATTTGGTTTTCCTTCATCAATCCATGTGTCTTTGGACTTCAGACTTGCGTGTAATCTGTTTGAACAGCCATAAAATCCTATTAGTTTTTGATGCATCAGATTCTCTGATTAGTGACTGATACAGTAGTTTTGAGGTCTAAGGTCTCTGATGAGGTTGTATGATGATCTTCTGCCCTTTAGCACGGGAGATGAACAAGCTCCTGGAAACTATGGTCTTCTGGATCAGGTTGCAGCTCTTCAGTGGGTTCAGGAGAACATCCACAGCTTCGGTGGAGATCCTGGATCAGTGACCATCTTTGGAGAGTCTGCCGGAGGAGTCAGTGTGTCTTTACACGTAAGGATTTATAATTCAAAAATGATTTTTTGTATTTTTGGCTTCTTTAATAAGATCATAATGCAGAGCATTATCATTATTATTATTATTATTATTATTATTATTATTATTTATATTTTTATTATGCTTTTTAAATTTAAATTCACACACACATCATTTTCAAAAATGTGACACATATCTTTTACAGTAAATAGTATTTATATTTTATTATTAAACCTTATATAGCCATTAAATAGCCATAGTAAATATAATTTCCCATTAGAATTTTTTCCCAGACTTTGGCAGACAATTTTGTGTATTTGTAATGTTTAAAATATTTGTAATGACTTTATTGCTTCGCAGAAATAATAATAAAATATTATGGCAAACATGCTAAAAATGTTTTATTTTTATGAATTTCATTAATTTAATAATGAGTTTTCTTTATTATGATATCAGGAGATTTTAAAAAAAAAAAAATCTAAAAATGAATTTGAATACTGAAATCAAAAGCATGTATTTATGCTTTTACATGTTGAAGAAGTATTTTTCAGACTAAAATTAGAATCATATAATTGACCCCAAAACATTATAATACTTTTTTTGTAGGTTCTTTCTCCATTATCTGCAAACCTCTTCCATCATGCCATCGCAGAGAGCGGTACGGCAGCAATGGATGCTATCATGAGTCCCAACCCTCTGCCAACAGCCCAAGTACATTTCCCAAATGCATTACAAGTTCAAATTTACGATTTTACTTATTTCACTGTGACTTACAGATTTTTAATCAAAACTTATCAACATCTTTCTGTAGTATGTAGGAAATGCATCTGGCTGTGATATTTCCAGCACAAAGAAGATTGTTGACTGTGTGATGCAGCTGACAGAAGACGACATCTTGACACTGGTTAAGGTCTGTCTGTTCACATACTGGATTTTCTTATAAAATCTGTTTGAACACTAAAATGATCCTGTTATTAATATCTTGTTATGTAATAATTGGTGGTTTGCACACTGTCTGTCTTTTGAAACAGGAGCATCCATTGGTTCGTTTTGGAGTGACAGTGGATGGCCAGTTCCTTCCCAAACCTGTAGAGGAGCTTCTTCATTCCCAGCAGTTTAATAAAGTGCCTCTGATCAATGGAATTACGAATGATGAGTGTGGATATATGCTGCCTAATGTAAACACTTTTTAAAACCTTTAAAAATACAAGCATAAGATTTGTTTTTCCAAAAATGCAGTCAGAATTGTACAGTACATTCAAATGTGTTTCTGTAGTTCTTTTCACCTTCAGGATGGACAGATGGGATGGACATGGAGCAGATCTTACCATTTTTGGCCATGTTTAATCCTACTGTAAGTTAAAACACTTTTATCTTCAGTTTTACATTTTTATTTGCATTAAAAAAAGATTATGTGTATATATATATATAGGCAGTTGTGGCCTAATGGTTAGAGAGTCTGACTCATAACCCAAAGGTTGTGGGTTCGAGTCTCAGGTCTGGCTGCCCACTGCTCCAGGTGTATGTGTGTTCACTGCTGTGTGTGTGCACTTTGGATGGGATAAATGCAGAGCACAAATTCTGAGTATGGGTAACCATATTTGGCCATATGTCATGTCACTTTTTTATTTTATTTTATTGTTTTTTATATATACAGTGAGGAAAATAAGTATTTGAACACCCTGCTATTTTGCAAGTTCTCCCACTTAGAAATCATGGAGGGGTCTGAAATTGTCATCATAGGTGCATGTCCACTGTGAGAGACATAATCTAAAAAAAAAAATCCAGAAATCACAATGTATGATTTTTTTAACTATTTATTTGTATGATACAGCTGCAAATAAGTATTTGAACACCTGTCTATCAGCTAGAATTCTGACCCTCAAAGACCTGTTAGTCTGCCTTTAAAATGTCCACTCCACTCCATTTATTATCCTAAATTAGATGCACTTGTTTGAGGTCGATAGCTGCATAAAGACACCTGTCCACCCCATACAATCAGTAAGAATCCAACTACTAACATGGCCAAGACCAAAGAGCTGTCCAAAGACACTAGAGACAAAATTGTACACCTCCACAAGGCTGGAAAGGGCTACGGGGAAATTGCCAAGCAGCTTGGTGAAAAAAGGTCCACTGTTGGAGCAATCATTAGAAAATGGAAGAAGCTAAACATGACTGTCAATCTCCCTCGGACTGGGGCTCCATGCAAGATCTCACCTCGTGGGGTCTCAATGATCCTAAGAAAGGTGAGAAATCAGCCCAGAACTACACGGGAGGAGCTGGTCAATGACCTGAAAAGAGCTGGGACCACCGTTTCCAAGGTTACTGTTGGTAATACACTAAGACGTCATGGTTTGAAATCATGCATGGCACGGAAGGTTCCCCTGCTTAAACCAGCACATGTCCAGGCCCGACTTAAGTTTGCCAATGACCATTGAACATTTTGGATGATCCAGAGGAGTCATGGGAGAAAGTCATGTGGTTCCACTAAACGTGTTTGGAGGAAGAAGAATGATGAGTACCATCCCAAGAACACCATCCCTACTGTGAAGCACGGGGGTGGTAGCATCATGCTTTGGGGGTGTTTTTCTGCACATGGGACAGGGCGACTGCACTGTATTAAGGAGAGGATGACCAGGGCCATGTATTACGAGATTTTGGGGAACAACCTCCTTCCCTCAGTTAGAGCATTGAAGATGGGTCGAGGCTGGGTCTTCCAACATGACAATGGCCTGAAGCACACAGCCAGGATAACCAAGGAGTGGCTCTGTAAGAAGCATATCAAGGTTCTGACGTGGCCCAGCCAGTCTCCAGACCTAAACCCAATAGAGAATCTTTGGAGGGAGCTCGAACTCCGTGTTTCTCAGCGACAGGCCAGAAACCTGACTGATCTAGAGAAGATCTGTGTGGAGGAGTGGGCCAAAATCCCTCCTGCAGTGTGTGCAAACCTGGTGAAAAACTACAGGAAACGTTTGACCTCTGTAATTGCAAACAAAGGCTACTGTACCAAAAATTAACATTGATTTTCTCAGGTGTTCAAATACTTATTTGCAGCTGTATCATACAAATAAATAGTTAAAAAATCATACATTGTGATTTCTGGATTTTTTTTTTTTTTAGATTATGTCTCTCACAGTGGACATGCACCTACGATGACAATTTCAGACCCCTCCATGATTTCTAAGTGGGAGAACTTGCAAAATAGCAGGGTGTTCAAATACTTATTTTCCTCACTGTATATGTATGTCAAAATCTGCTAAGGGGCTAATGTAAGAATTTATAATCTTTTATTGGAAAATCAAACAACATATAAATTACATCATGATTGTCTTAGGGCCAGATTTACTAAACAGGGCAAATTAGCTTTAGCGTGCAATTCCATAAAAGCACCGCTGGGAGGGGAAAATTCTGCAGGTGATTTAACAATGCGCACATTAAAGAACACAGATGCAGCCAGATCATTTCCTGAATGACCTGCGCAATATACCTAGAGCAGTGCAAATTACCGCCTGCTTTAAGACATGCTTTTTTGTGGCGTTAAATAATGGAGCAAATACCAGTTATTTGACAAGCGTTAACGTTAGTAAAACTCCTTGCGTGATTCGTTTGAATAATCTCCTCCCATAAATTTTGCATCTGAAAGGGAAACTCCTGCAAATGCATATTTAATAAGGTCAGGCACAAAAATAACTCTATCCTTGCCTTTTTCAGCGCTAATTCTTCGCTGCGCGTCTTTAGTAAATTCGGACAGTACTATTTTAACGCCAAAAGATGGTTTGCGCTGGCGCAAACTTTTAGTAAATCTGGCCTTTAATGTTTTAAACAACTGAGAAGACAGTGATCTATATTTTATAAAAATCACATGTCAGTTTCAACAAGTGAAGAACAAATTTATTCTGATGTGTGTTACGTATTAGGTAGCCTACGCTAGTTCTGACAGACAGCATGTTGAAGCCGCTCAAGCCGCCATTTTCTCTTTCTTCTCTGATAATGTTGTCAAAACATCAATTAGTGTGGGCTTTCAGGAAATGTGTGCACTCCCTGAACCTCTGCAGGCTTTTCGTAAATACTACCATGTATTATGCATGTTATTTCCCGACAGGCAAAATGTTACGTTCAGCTGTCGCAAATTCGTAAACGTTTTGTCTATTTCAAATATGTTTAATTTAATTTGTATTAAAAAAAGATATTTTTATTATTACAATTTGTTTAATATTTCTGGTCTATTTTTCTCCCCTTTAGCTTCAAGATCAGTCAGTTGCTGAGCTTATTTTAAATGAGTATTTGGGCAAATCTCCTGACAGGATCAAAATCAGAGATGGTTTTCGAGAAATGTTAGGAGACTTTATTTTTAACATCCCAGCTCGCAAAGTAGCGAATTATCACAGAGGTGAGAGTTTGTTCAGTGTACTGTTGAAGTGTGAAGTTATTTTGGCTGTTTCAGTGATACTCAAAGGTAATTGTGAATTTTGTCTATTTCTAGATGCCGGTGCACCAGTATACATGTACGAATTCCAGCATCCTCCCAGTCTACTTAAAAAGAAAAGACCCAGTTTTGTTGGAAGTGACCATGGAGATGAAGTTATATTTGTTCTTGGTTTTTGCTTTGCAGATGGACGTATAAAGCTGGACGGTAAAGCCCGAATATTAACAAAAATGGTTTTAATGTTTTAGAAGTACACAATCTAAAAGTGCAGTCAGATTAACAAATTTTCAGTGAAATTTTGCTGACAAAAGAAAGTTCATTGTCAATAGTGATGTATGCACAGCTCACATAGAAGTCACTTTCAAATCAAGCAGCTTTCTGATCACCTCAGGGAATTCACACGACCAACTTTAACCTATTGAGAAATCTGCATAGGGATTTTTTTTTACTCTTATGGAAAGTTTCCAGTCAAGCAGATTTCTATTGAAATGACGATTTGAACAACAAACAGTAAGATTTAGAAAGAGGGCAAAAGATTTCCCCATGTAGATGTCGCAATGGGTTCAAGTTGTTCATGCGAATTTGCATCTTGTGACTACAACTCAAACTTCATTTTCACTGATATATTTAATAACAACTGGATTGTATAGTAAAAATCAATACAGTGTCTCTCTTAGGATTTCTGTTTGACGTCTTTCTTCCTGTTTTAATTCAGAGGAACTCTCAGAAGAAGAGAATGAGCTTTGTAGAACTATCATGGCTTACTGGGGAAACTTTGCTCGCACCGGGTAAGTGATACTTACCTTAAAGTACTTCAGCTGATATTTTTGGTTATTTAAGGTGATACAACTGTCCTGATATCATGATAAAGAAAAAAAGCCTCATTAAAAGGATGAAATTCTTGAAATGAAGACATTAAGTATTTCGGCATGAATTTTGATAATTATTTTTTGAAAATTAAATAAGCAGTGAAGCAGATTTGTTAAAATATAATAAATATTTGAAAAACTGTTGTCTCCTAAAACAAATCATGTGGTGTGACATGAGAAAAAACATAAAACAGGAAGTGATATAGAGAGAACCTCTGCAAACCCTCATGACTGTGTGTTAAATCAATAAATTCCTTAAAATATCAGATCATTTGACAAGACAGGTTAATTCAGGGTGTAAATGTCATGTGGTGCAACTCTTAAAAAAAATATTCTGACATTTATCCATTAGTAATCTCTCACCAATTCTGGTTTAAGGAAAATTACCACATGACATTGTTATATTCATTTAATTGAAAGTTTTCCAAACCAAATTGGTGTAAAATGTCATGTGGTGCGACTCTCCAAAAACATCATGACATTTATTAATTAATAATTTACATTCATATTTTATTATACATTGTTTCATGATATTTAATTCATTTTTTATTAAAAATATATTTAAATATATTTATTTATTTAAACTTAAGATCACTCACATGCATTCAGGTTTAAGTACAATTACTTTTTACTTGATAGTTACACCACATGACATTTTCATGTGGTCATGACAACATGAATACAAAGGATACATTTCTAAAAATTTGGCTTATGCATTTAAAACTAGATTTTAAAAACTTGCAGGTCTCCGAATGGTCTGGGCCTCACAAAGTGGCCTGAATTTGGACCTGAGGCTGAGTATCTCAGCATTGGACTGGAGCAAAAACCTGGGAAAGACCTGAAGGGAAAACACTTCACTTTCATGACTCAAACTCTTCCGCGGATAATAAAAGAGAGAAAGGAAGGCAAGTTATCAGAATCAGCATTCTTTCACTAAAATTCCCTGCATGAAACTAAGAATTGTTACACATTTGTTTCTCACAGGACCTCTAGTTCACACCAAACTAGGAAGTTTAAGAGGTGCATTCTTGACTGCGAAGGGCAAGGAAACTGTCATCAGTAGCTATTTTGGTGTACCGTTTGCAAAGCCTCCCGTGGGTCCATTGAGACTGGCTCCACCACAACCTGCAGAGGCTTGGCAAGGAGTGAGAGATGCTACAAAACAGCCACCCATGTGAGAATAAAGCAAATCTAATGAAATAAAATCATCAGGCCTGTTCGTATGGAAAAAAATGACACTTTGTGTTCCTTTATCCCAGTTGTCTACAGGCAAGGGAGATACTTTTGGACCTGTTAGCTAATGTGTCTATGAGTGTGGAGGTTCCTGAAGTATCTGAGGACTGTCTTTACCTCAACATTTACACTCCCTCTAAACCTGGAGACAACAGCAAGTTACCTGTAAGTATTTGGTCTGAATTTCATTGGGTTTTGCTCTATTATTATACATAAATATAAATGTTGGTTAATGTTTTTTTTTAACACATGATGTGTAATAGGTTATGGTTTGGATTCATGGTGGAGGTTTTTCTGCAGCCTCTGCTTCCATTTTTGATGGACTTGTTTTGGCTGCTTATCAAGATGTAGTGGTGGTCTTGATCCAGTATAGGCTTGGTCTGCTCGGGTTCTTCAGGTAAAAACATCTAAGGCTTCTCAACATTTTAAGCTTTGTGTAAGGAACACAACAAAATTAAAGTTATTAACCAAAAATACTATCTTCATCTATGTAATTTCTTCAACTATGGGAATTTTTGTATGAAATAAAGTCACACTTCACACACTAAGTGGTTTAATTTGTTCACTGACATTGTTCAACAGTGTTTTTGTCTGAAATGGTTGTTTCCATCACATCTCAAATGATGATTTGTGTTTAATAACTGTCATATAATGTGTGTTTAATAACTTAATAATGTCACAATATGTCACTTTTAAACCAAGCAGCTTTCTGATGGTCAATGTTGCAAATCCCTGTGGCCAACATGAATCTGTTGCTAAATCTACGTGGCAAAATATTTAGTGAAATTCCACTCACGTGAATTCCTTTTAAAACGACTGGATTTTCGTTGCAGAAATTTTCTGAACAACTCTAAATGTGACCACACCATTAGGTATATAGAATACTTGTAGCCTCTTATATGATTAATCTCCATTTAGCACGGGAGATGAACATGCACCAGGAAACTACGGCCTTCTGGATCAGGTTGCGGCTCTTCAGTGGGTTCAGGAGAACATCCACAGCTTCGGTGGAGATCCTGGACTAGTGACCATCTTTGGAGAGTCTGCCGGAGGAGTCAGTGTGTCTTTACATGTAAGGATTCAAACACAAAGATTTGATCATGTAATGAATAGGAAATTATATTGTTCTCGCTTTACAGATGGCTTTAAATAAAGATACACTTGTGTGTTTTAAAGATTTTCTCCACATCTTTAGGTTCTTTCTCCGTTATCCTCAAACCTGTTTCGTTATGCCATCGCAGAGAGCGGTACGGCAGCAATGGATGCTATCATGAGTCCCAACCCTCTGCCAACAGCCCAAGTACATTTCCCAAATGCATTACAAGTTCAAATTACGATTTTTAATTTTATTACACTGTGAGTTATAGTTTTTTAATCAAAATTTATCAACATCTTTCTGTAGTATGTAGGAAATGCATCTGGCTGTGATATTTCCAGCACAAAGAAGATTGTTGACTGTGTGATGCAGCTGACAGAAGAGCAAATCTTGAAGATTGCTAGGGTTTGCATCACAACCATCCATTCATCCATCCATCCTTACACATCAAATGTTATATTTAATAGAGTTTTATTACTTGTATGTAGTGTTGTCAAAAGACCCGGTACTTCGGTACCAAGTCGGTACTAAAGAAATGAAAACGTCACGGTACCAAGTTGTTTTAAGTACCGGTGGTACCGAGTACCCGGTCAACCCGGTTCTTGGCGTTTGATTTCCGCGATGCAGAAAACGCGGACGGAATCTCGGAATCCAGTTATAAAAACGGAATTTATAGTTTGGCACAGAATGTCACGGAATTTGTCAAAGTTTAGACTAATTAATCAAAAGTAGGTCATTTCACTTAGATCAAATCGCGATATGGACCAGTATTTGCAAATATTAAGCCGCAAAAGTCTATTCAAATGTGAATCCTGTATGTTCTGCGAGTCTCTGTGTGAATGAATGAATGGCAGAGACACGCGGTTTTGTTTATTATACACTGAAGAGCGCGTGACGCTCGCGGTGATTTCAGCATCTGCCGTCGCAATGAGGACATAAATACATAAACAACATCTCCAGAACTGCTCTGCTCTCACTTCACGAGCATTTTACCGTTTCATTGAGTAAAACCAGCGTCAATTTAAATGTATTCACGGCAACCCGTCAAAATAAAAGTTCGGTTTAACTAAAGACTGTACCATTATGCTACTATTTAGTAGAATGTATGTGATAGGCTACTACTACTACTGTTGAAAAAATTAATAAAACTTTATTTTTTTAAGAAAAAATCACTCAATATTTCTTCCATGTTTTAATTTTAATAGTAAATCCCCTTTATTTACCAAAAAATAAAATGTTTAAATTTCATTAATTAAAAGACAAATTAAATTTGGGTGAAATTTGTTTACTGTTTTTCATACTTTTATTACTTGCGGAAAAACTTGAAACACAATTTTAAATAAGTATAAACAATGGCATTGATTTTTATACATTTTATTTTTGTTTGACTTTATTAATTTAAAAAAAATTGTGTTTTTTAATTAGCATGTTTTTGTGTTTTGCTTTGGTACCGAAATTGGTACCGAGAACCGAGGATTTTCACTGGTATCGGTACCGAATACTGAAATTTTGGTACCGTGACATCCCTACTTGTATGCATCTTTTACTTCATGTAAAAACACTTTCACATATCATGCTGTGAAGTATTGCATTAATATAAATAACACAGATAATTTATGTCCTAAATTTGTATGCATATTTTTGACTCATAATACAGGAACAACTAATGCTTCGTTTTGGAGTGACAATCGATGGCCAGTTCCTTCCAAAACCTGTAGACAAGCTTCTTCAATCCCATGAGTTTAACAAAGTGCCTCTGATCAATGGAGTTACTGATGACGATGGTGGCTTTGCACTTCCTAATGTAATGGAAAAGTTTATTTTTACATGCTTTTGCTGTGAAATGTAAACACAGGTTTAAAGTCATAGATTATTACTGAAAAATTCAATCTTTGAATGAGAGTAATGTGAACATATGTTCCAAAACTATTTTTCTGTAGATTCTTGGACCCCCAGGATGGATAGATGGAATGGACAGAGAGCAGATCGTGCCATTTTTGCCTTTATTTAATGCTGATGTAAGACAGAACACGTAATTGATTAGTTTATGCATAATTTCTCAAGATCAAAAAATTGGATTTCAAACAAAGCAGTAGAAGGTTTATATACAGTGTGTATATATGTATATATATATATATATATATATATATATATATATATATATATATATATATATATATATATATATATATATATATATATATATATGTGTATATGGGTGTGTGCATGGTAGAACAGTTCAAACATTTATTCATTTCAAACACAAAATTAAAATTGAATTATCAACCTATTTGTAAATTACACAGAGCTTGGAATTTTAACCAATTGAATGTAATTGTTTAATTTAATTTTGTTTAATTTTCTCTTATTTAATTTGAAACTGTGGTCTCCCCCAAGGTTTTGTTCTAGGACCTCTGCTGTTTTCTTTTTATGTTACTTTTTAGTTATCAGGAAACACTGAGTAAATTTTTCATTGCATTTATGCAAATATATCCTACTGTATCTGTATCTCTTATTACTTCTGAGGATCAGTAAACAAAACTTACCAGTTACTTGTTACACAATGAAAATCTCAGAAGTTTCAGGACATGACTGAAATACTGCTTTTGGGTACAACAATTCTGATAAATCGTTTAGGGTAAATTGTATTATGTTGTTTCAAATGTTAATATGAAGTAAAAAAAAATACTCTATTAATTTAAATCTCATTCTTTTAGCTTCAGAATCAGGCGATTGCTGAGTTTGTTTTAAATGAGTATCTGGGCACATCCAATGACAGGATCAAAGTTCGAGAAGGTTTTCGAGAGATAATGGGGGACTTTTTTTTCAACATCCCAGCTCGCAAAGTATCTAATTACCACAGAGGTGAGAGTTTATTCTATTTATGCATCATTGTGCAATTATGCAAGTTTATTTATTACTATAATTATTATAATTATTAAATACAATTATAAATTTTACTATTAATTATATTTTTCTCTTAATAGATGCTGGTGCACCAGTATACATGTATGAATTCCAGCATTCTCCCAGTCTACTTACAAAGAAGCGACCCAGTTTTGTTGGATGTGACCATGGAGATGAAATTTTTTTTGTTCTGGGTTACTGCTTTGGAAAACATGTAGAACTGAAAGGTTTGTTACTATTAATCTATTAATGATGTGAAGGTTTAAAATAGCAAACTCTAGTCTCAGTTTCTATTGTAAGGATTTAACAGGAACTACTGTCGAAGCAATGAAACAATGGGTAATGGCAATCAACCAACCTCTTTCTGCTTTGTTATTCAGATGAAATCTCAGAGGAAGAGAATAAACTTTGTAAAACTGCCATGGCTTATTGGGGAAATTTTGCTCGCACTGGGTAAGTGATCAGTAATCAAACGGTCCCTTCTAAGTTAGGGAAGAAAATTTGCCATTCATTTTAGGGCCAGATTTACTAACAGCTTGCACCAGCGCAAACCGTCTTTTGGTGCTAAAATGGTACTGTCAGGATTTACTAAAAACGTGCAGTGAAGAATTAGCAGTTCAATAGGTTATTAGTA
This sequence comes from Acrossocheilus fasciatus, assembly GCA_036784905.1. Taxonomy (NCBI): domain Eukaryota; kingdom Metazoa; phylum Chordata; class Actinopteri; order Cypriniformes; family Cyprinidae; genus Acrossocheilus; species Acrossocheilus fasciatus. The sequence continues at coordinate 17,971,922 of CM071962.1, read as the reverse complement.
TTAAAATGAATTACGCAACATGATTTACTAACATTTGCACTCGTCAAATTACTGGTATTTGCACCATTACTCTCAAACAAAGTATGTCTTAAAGCAGGCGGTAATTTGCACTGCTCTAGGTATATTGTGCTGGTCATTATGGAAAGGATCTGGCTACATCTGTGTTCTTTAATGTGCACATTGTTAGTAAATCACCTGCAGAATTCCCCCTCCCATCTTCGCTTTTATGGAATTGCGCTCTAATGTGAATTTGCCTTGTTTAGTAAATTTGGCCCTTAATGTCACTTAATTATCAGCATTTTCTAATAAATTAGGAATAATGCCACTGATAAATCAAAATGTCCCTTTAAAATGTTTTTCATAGACAACAACAACATAAAAAATCCTAATAATAACCCAAGGAATAACTTTATACTATATACAGGTGCTGGTCATATAATTAGAATATCATCAAAAAGTTGATTTATTTCACTAATTCCATTCAAAAAGTGAAACTTTCCTATATTCTAGATTCATTACATGTAAAGTAAAACACTTCAAAAGTTTTTTTTGTTTTAATTTTGATGATTAGAGTTTACAGCTAATGAAAGTCAAAAATCAGTATCTCAAAATATTAGAATATTTCCTAAGATCAATCAAAAAAAGGATTTGCAAAACAGAAAAGTTCAAGTTCTCTAAAGTATGTTCATTTATGCGCTCAGTACTTGGTCAGGGCTCCTTTAGCACAGACTCCAGCATCAGTGAGGTGTGGCGTGGAAGCGATCAGCCTGTGGCTCTGCTGAGGGACTATTGAGCCTTCAGCTCGTCTAGATTGTTGGATCGACTGTTCCTTATCTTTCTCTTGAAAATATCCCATAGATTTCATATGGGGTTCAGGTCAGGCATGTTGGTTGGCCGATCAAGCACAGTAATATCATGGTCAGCAAAGCACTTGAAAGTGGTTTTGGCACTGTTGGCAGGTGCTAAAGTCCTGCTGGAAAAGGAAATCAGCATCTCCATAAAGCCTGTCAGCAGATGGAGGCATAAAGTGCTCTAAAATCTCCTGGTAGACGGCTGCATTGACTCTGGACTTGATAAAACACAATGGACCAACACCAGCAGATGTCACGGCACCCCAAATCATCTCTGACTTCAGGAAGTTTACACTGGACTTCAAGCAGCTTGGATTCTGTGCCTCTCCAGTCTTCCTCCAGACTCCAGACCTTGATTTCTGAATGAAAAGCAAAATTTACTTTCATCTGAAAAGAGGAATTTGGACCACTGAGCAACAGTCCAGTTCTTTTTCTCCACAGCCCAGTTAAGATGCTTCTGACGTTATGTCTGGTTCAGAAGTGGCTTGGTAGCCCTTTTCCTGAAGACGTCTGAGCGTGGTGACTCTTGATGCACTGACTCCAGCTTCAGTCCACTCCTTGTGAAGCTCTCCCAAGTGTTTGAATCGGCTTTGCTTGACTGTATTATCAAGCTTGCGGTCATGAATGTTGCTTGTGCACATTTTCCTACCCAATTTTTTCCTTCCAGTCAACTTTGCCTTTTTTTTTTTTTTTCAATCAATCAATAATAATTTATTCCGGTCATCACAGACAACTTATCACAAAGTAAATAAAAATACATAGTTACCGAAAAAGGTGTAGGCAGAAGCCTTGCTTATTATGCCTACCCTTTATACATAATTAACTAAATAGGCGACACTTTTCACTAAGTTAAATAATACAAAGTAAACAATATTACAAAAACATTTCCCAAAAATATACAAACATAATTCACAACTAACATAACATAAATACACACTCCAACTATTACTTAGATTCTTTAACAGTACAACCACAAATTGTTAATACTAAGTCATATAATTATTAATCATCTTATTTTTATACATTTTCTTAAATTGACAAAGTGACTTACATACTTTTAGTTCCTTATCACATTTATTCCATAAATTTACCCCTATAACAGATAAGCTCCTATTTTTTACATTAGTTCTTGCCCTTACTTTCTTAAACATATACAATCCTCTTAAATTATACTGACTTTCTCTTATTTTGAACAGCCTCTGAATACAATTTGGAAGTAAATTATTATAAACTTTATAAATTAACTGTAAAGTATATAATTGAACTAAATCTACAAATTTTAATGCACATAAATCAATAAACAATTTATTTGTTGGTTCGTAATAATCAACCCTTTTAACAATTCTAATAACTTTCTTTTGCAACATATGTATTGATTTTAAATTGGATTTATAAGTGTGACCCCACACCTCCACACAGTAAATAATGTATGGAACTATGAGCGCACAGTACAATATATATAAAGTTTTTTCATTCAAAATATGCTTTGTTCTATTTAATATTGCAATAGATTTGGACATCTTTGTTTTTACATAATGTGTGATTTCCAACATAATTTATGATCGATTATAACACCCAAAAATTTATTTTCATACACTTTCTATTTCCTCGTTATCAATCATTAATTTCACTTTGTTGTTACTTTGTCGATTACTAAATATTATGAACTTTGTTTTACTTAAATTCAGTGAGAGTCTGTTATCGTCAAACCATTTTTTAAAAAACCCTCAGTTCCATTTCCACTGTATTTAGAAGCTGTTCCAAAATTTTCCCAGAACAATATAAATTAGTATCATCAGCAAACAAAACCATTTTTAATACTTTAGACACTTTACAAATATCATTTATGTACAGTATAAACAACTTGGGGCCTAAGACCGAACCTTGCGGAACACCACAAGTAACTTTCAATAAATCAGATTTAACATTATTAATTTGTACAAATTGATATCTGTCATTGAGGTAACTTTTTATCCAAGCAAAAGCTTTTCCTCTTATACCATATCTCTCCAATTTCATCATTAATAATCCATAATCAATAGTGTCAAAAGCTTTTTTTAATTCTAGGAACACCCCCACAGTATAATCATTATTATCCATTGAAGAGGAAATCTCTTCAACCAGTTCCATCACGGCCATTGAGGTCGACCTGTTTGCTCTAAAACCATACTGATGATCACTCAATAATTTGTGTTTATCTATAAAACCATCTAGCCTGCACACAAATATTTTCTCTAAAATCTTCGAGAACTGGGAAAGAAGAGAAATTGGTCTGTAGTTGGAAAAACGTTGACGATCTCCATTTTTAAAAATAGGAATAACTTTAGATGTTTTCATATTACTTGGAAATATTCCTGTTAAAAAGGACTGATTGCAAATGTGTGTAAATGATTTTACTATATGTTCTATAATATTTTTTATTAACGACATGTCAATACAATCGGAGGAATGTTTTTTTTTACAATTATTAACAATATCTAGTATTTCCTTTTCATCAACTCCCCTTATAAACATTGAATGATCATTACTGGAGATATTCATTTCCTCTATCTTATCCCCAGTTCTTTGCTCCGCGATCACTTTTGCTAAATTGCTCCCAATATTTACAAAATACTCATTAAATTCATTGACAATGTCATTCATTTTATATATACTTAATTTATCATCATTAACAAAATAATTTGGATAATCTACTTTTCCAGTATTCTTTTTAATTATGCTATTAAGTACTTTCCATGTTGTTTGTATATTATTCTTATGCTTGTCCAATAACTTATTATAATAATCCTTTTTACTAAATCTTATAATACTTATTAATTTATTTTTATATATCTTATATTTATTTTCCGCTTGTATAGTTCTAGTCGCTATAAATTTCCTGTATTATGCATTTTTCTTTTTGCATGCTTTCTCTATTCCCTTAGTAATCCATGGTTTATCCTCTTTTTTTTTTCTTCTTTACAGTCTTAAACAAACAATATTTTTCACATTTTTCAATTAATATGGACAAAAAAGCATCATAAGCACTATTTGGATCTTTACTTACATAAACCTTACTCCAATTTTGATTCTTTAAGTCCTCACTGAGAGCAGCAATAATTGTTGGTGTTCTATATCGAATTAATTTAAGACTATTCATCCTACTACCTATTGTTTTAGCAAATAATCTTTGAAGGATTGCAAAAACTGGAAAATGGTCAGTCATATCATTTATAAATAATCCTCCTACTATTTTTCCTCCAATTTCATTTGTATATATATTATCTATTAATGTAGCAGTATTTTTAGTTATTCTACTAGGTTTTGTAATCACAGGAAATAGACCTTTACTATATAATGAGTCAGTAAAATCAGTAATTCTCTTATTTCCATTTGGATTCAACAAATTAATATTGAAATCTCCACACATAATTTGTACCTTGTTCTCATTCCATTTATCGAGCATACCAAATAATTTATTCATAAAAGTATCCGTACACGATCCTGGTGATCGATAGACACAACTGATAATTATATTTTTAGCTCTTGCAATATCGATTTCTATGGTTACACATTCCAGAAGATTTTCTATAGTCACTGACATACTTTTAATCACGTTACATCTTAACGCTGAGTCAACATACAAAGCAACTCCTCCTCCTTTTTTATTAACTCTGTTTACCGTAAACAAATTATACCCTTCCAATTCAACTTCATGTATTTTCTCATTATCAAGCCAAGTCTCTGACACAGCAATCACATTAAATTTATTAAACTGACTCAGATAATCCTTAATGTGTATGAAATTTTTATGAAGACTTCTACTATTTAGATGTATTATTGATAATGCCCCCTTCATATTCACATTTCTATTAAATTTATCTTCTGTATAATACTCACAACTGTTCTTGTTAACATCATTAAAAAAGTGATTTTCCGGGTCAATATCATTTTCGATCTCGTACATTTTGTAGTCCACGTGATTAAAGGATTTAAAATTCAAGTTATTGTACTTACAGCGACTTTGTAAGATGTCAGACACGCAGTCCATTTGGACACAGTCCTTTAATATGCTTTGAAACAGCACTCCTTGAACAGCCACCCCTTTCAGTAATGACCCTCTGTGACTTACCCTCTTTGTGGAGGGTGTCAATGTTCGTCTTCTGGATCATTGCCAAGTCAGCAGTCTTCTCCATTATTGTGGTTTCAAAGAACAAGAGATACCCAGAATTTATACTGTAGGGATGGTCATTTATTCAAACTCAAATGTAAATATTCTAATATTTTGAGATACTGATTTTTGACTTTCATGAGCTGTAAGCTCTAATCATCACAATTAAAACAAAAAAACTTTTGAAATGTTTTACTTTACATGTAATGAATCTAGAATATAGGAAAGTTTCACTTTTTTTAATCTAATTAGTGAAATACATCAACTTTTTGATGATATTCTAATTATATGACCAGCACCTGTACTGTATACTAAACTGTATACTTTTTATATATGGCACTGGTCTGGATATTTTGCAGTGCATATTTTACATGATCTAAGTGGGATTAATACTAATTCTAACATATATACTACTTCTAGTGCCGTTTTTGCATTTTAACGTCTGTTTGTCATTGACGGCAGGTCTCCGAATGGTCCAGGTCTCACAAAGTGGCCTGAATATGGAGCGGAGGCTGAATATCTCGGCATTGGATTGGAACAGAAACCTGGCAAAAACTTCAAGGGAAAACACTTTAATTTCATGACCCAAAAACTTCCACAGATAATAAAAGAGTGGAACGAAGGCAAGTTACCAATTTCAGAATTGGTGTAAAATGAAGAAGTGTTTAATACTATTTTTTTTTTTTTTTTTACTGCAAAATGTAAGTTAAATTGGATCTTTGTTATATTATTGTTTTTTTTGACAGGACCTCTAGTGCAAACAAAATTAGGATCTCTGAGAGGTGCCTTCCTGACTGTGAAGGGCAAGGACACAATTGTCAACAGCTATCTTGGTGTACCGTTTGCCAAGCCCCCTGTGGGCCCCCTGAGACTGGCTCGGCCCCAGCCTGCAGACAAATGGGACGGAGTGAGAGACGCAACCAAACAGCCACCCATGTGAGATGTCACACAACTGCATTTCAGTTCAAACATCTTTAATTAGACATTTTTTATGATCTAATGGTGCTGTGGTTTCTTTAGGTGCATCCAGGACAGGCAAGTTAGTGTCATTGAACTTGAGCTTCTCGCTATGGATGTGGAGATTCCCGAGGTCTCGGAGGACTGCTTGTATCTCAACATCTACACTCCAGTCAAACCTGGTGAAGAGGCCAAGCTACCAGTAAGTTCATCAACAACTTAAGTGAATGTCATCATAGAAACTATGTTCGAGAATGTTTCCTTGTGTTTTCTAGGTAATGGTTTGGATTCATGGTGGAGGACTTGCTCTTGGTTCAGCATCAATGTATGACGGCTCCGTTCTGTCAGCGTATCAGGATGTGGTTGTGGTTCTGATTCAGTACAGATTGGGTCTGCTGGGATTCTTTAGGTAGGTGTCGTAAATTATTTCATATCTGTGGTTACCCTTGATCATACCATTTTAATGAAGTAGAAAGATTAATGTTGATAATAATAATTAGATTCAAGTTTGATTCTTAAATGTATGATGCAGTGCATCCTAAAACCTGAAAATTGATCATAATTCAATTCAAATAATTTTGGTAAAACAATGTCTTCATTATGGCAGTTCAAACATAAAAGCCATAGAGTCTCTTCAATTTACTTATTATTATTATTATTATTATTATTATTATTACACTAAATGATTGATAATTATTTAAATAAATAATTATAAAATCATTTAAAAATAAATGACTAAATTATAATAAATAAGAAAGATGCAAACGTTACTGAATTCAGATAATAGTAGATTCAGGTCTTGATTTTGTGGATTTTTTTGGTGGGAAGTAGGTAAAATTCGTATTCATTATAAGAATTACTATTTTTAATTAGTAATTAAATTGGTTATTAGTACCTAAAATGGTTAGTAATATCTGTATTGAATTTATCGTCAAATTTTTTTTTTTTTAAAGATCTATTTTTGGGCATTTCGCCTTTATTACAGTAGGACAGATCAGAGCTGACAGGAAGTGAAGTGGGAGAGAGAGGGGGGTGGGATGGGGTAAGGTCCTTGAGTCGGGATTCGAACTCGGGCCGCCCGTAGCACAACGGCACTGTATGTCAAGGCTATCGGTGCCGACATCAAATAGTTTTTTAGTTCTATTACAATAGCTGTGATGTAGTTAATTTTTTTTTAAAGTGTAGGTTAACTGCAAAAACAAAACAAAACAAAAAAACATTAAACGTATTAAATTCTATATTTGATACATTGAATATTTATCACCACATTAATACAGCAATACACATGCCAAAGCTAATGTGTTAACTTTAAAGATTAATTAAATCTTTAGTTCAGTGTTGTGATATTAATGCTAATTAAATAAATAAAACTGCTTTATTATGTTTTTGTGCCATGTAAGTATAAGAGATGCACTGAAAATATTTGGCCGAAATAGTTTCATAGATGAAACAGTTATGAATTATTTACCAAAACTTTATTTTCGTTTTTTGACTAAATTCAATTGATCAATTTTGGTGCATTACTTGTACATTGTGAGTCAGTTTTTTTCTTTATTTAATTACAGATTAAAGGGGTGGTTGATTGCGATTTCACTTTTTTAACGTTAGTTAGTGTGTAATGTTGCTGTTTGAGCATAAACAACATCTGCAAAGTTCAATGCAAACGGAGATATCGTCTTTTAAAATTCTGGCAGTTTGATGCCTACAAAAACGGCTCGTAGGGACTACAACGAGTTACTTCCTGGGTCCGTTACGTCACAAACCCAGATAAACCCCACCCCCAGGAACAAGCAACGAAGGGGGCGAGGCCATGCTGCGCTGCTTTAGAGAAGAGGAAGAGAAAACTAGGGGTGCACATAAAAATCTATTCATATATGAATAGCGATTCTGTCTTCTGACGATTCTAATGGATTCACAAGTTTCAAAATCAATGTTCTAAAACAGCGGTTCTCAATCCTGTTCCTCGCGTCGCCAATAATAATTGTTTACAATACAACCGGAGCACATGCTGCTGAGCTGAGGGGCGGAACGTTTAGACACGCACTAGAGGCAGTTTAGCCAATCACAACACAGTGGGCCAGCTGACCAATCTGAAATGTATTTCTGAGGGAGGGGCTTCATTAAAGCAGGAAATGATCAGCACATTTATCAGAGAAGGGACAGAGCGGTGTGGAATAAAGGTAAATTGTGTGAAAAATAATACGTTTTTAAAAAAGCAAAGCATTAACATGTTAGACTGCACCCCATAAACACAATCAAGCCTAGAAAAAAAAGTCAACCACCCCTTTAAGATTAAAGATTCTTTTTCTCTTTTTTTGTAGCACGGGAGATGAACATGCTCCAGGAAACTATGGTTTTCTGGATCAGGTTGCAGCTCTTCAATGGGTTCAGGAGAACATCCACAGCTTCGGTGGAGATCCTGGATCAGTGACCATCTTTGGAGAGTCTGCCGGAGGAATAAGTGTATCCACACTGGTATGGTCTTTATAGCATAGTGACTCAGCCTTCATTTCTGTATATATTTGTTTTGAGTGATAGTCACTTTCGGTGTCATTGTGTCTTCAAGATTCTGTCACCATTGGCTTCTGGTCTGTTTCATCGTACCATTGCAGAAAGTGGGACGGCCTTTTGGGATGGTTTAGTGATGGGTAATCCTTTACTGAAGGCTCAGGTATCATTTTATATTCTTACATTTTCATGATTGTTTTATTTAAGTTGTATTAAATACTACTGTTATTAAATAACTTTTCATGCTGATGGTAATTTCAGAACGCAGCCAAATTATGCAACTGTGACAGCAGCAGCTCATCAAAGATCGTCGACTGCATCCAGCGCTGGTCTGAGGAGGAAGTTCTGGAATGTTCCAAAAAGGTGTGAAATTTTTCATAAATAAAATCCATTAACATTTTAGCACAAGTACTTCTTACAAAAATACTAAACAATGTGTGATGCTTTGTATTACAGGTGTTTATTTGACTGTTTATGATAAATTGCTTCTTTCATTCCTCATTTAGATAAAAGCTTGTGCTAAATTAAATGTAAATATGATACACTTTAGAATATTATACTTAAGTATGAACTGAATTAACTGCATGTTAATTAAATGAAAATGTAGAATAATTTAATTTCATATTAAATGCAGTTAGCATATTTAAGTGTACTTCATTAATATCCTATATTATCTGCAAGTAGTTTTTTAAAATATACTTTTATGTGCACATTCAATACAATTAAGCACACTTTTCTTTCACAAGGGATGATGCTTCAATCATGTATCATATGTAATTATGTATTATAAAGTATAAGTGATTTTAGAATATATGTACAATGTATATTTCATGTGATTTATATCAGCAGCTGTGTTTCCACTATGTTTCTAGTTTGCGATGATGCACTTCAGTCTCGCTCTGGATTCTTATTTCCTTCCTAAGCCTGTGGAGGAGATCGTTCAGAAGCAAGAGTTCAGTAAAGTTCCTCTCATCACTGGAATTACCAATGATGAGTTTGGCTTTTTACTGGCCGCAGTGAGTAAAAAAAAATTACATTTTATTATTATTTTAAATATCACACTCCAAACTCACTCGCTTAGAATCAAGGCAGTTGTTTTTCTGTCATTGAAACAAGCCTTCTGTTAAAAATAAAAGATCTTATTATGAACATGCATGCAGAGATCTCAGACACAGTTACAGCATATTCTTGTGTTTGGTTTTATATTTTTATGCTAAGGTTGAATGTTATTTCTTCATAGTATTTTGCAGGTAAAGGATGGATTGATGGGATGGATAAAGAGCAAGCCACAAAAGGCCTGACGCTCACGTATCCTGATGTAAGTCACAACTCAACACAATGCACATTTACAGTACGTACGTTACATGTGTTTTTCTTTGAATCCTGTGTGTTTTGACTGTTACTCACATCAGCCCAAGGATCGATGGATCATTGATCTGGTGGTGAACGAGTACCTGGGCGACACAAGAGATCCCATTCAAGTCCGAGACATTTACAGAGAGATGATGGGTGACGTGATATTCAACATCCCTGCCCTCCAACTGGCAAAATACCACAGCGGTGAGACGCAGTCAGTTCTTCATTCATTCATATTGGACCATTGCAGCTGTGTGGAGAAAAGGGTTTCATAATATTTAACAAAGAATTTTAAATTCTGACTATATTACGTAGTTTATTCAATTTAAATTTTAGCATGAAATTATATATACACTACAGGTTAAATGTTTGGAATAATTACTAAAATTATGCTCAATTTATCATGATTTCCTCCAAAATATTAATCAGCAAAAACTGTTTTTAACATAGATGATAAGAATAATAATTGAGGACCAATAATAACTAAACAGCATAAGCATAATAGACTAATTCCTGAGACACTGAAGACTGGAGTAATGATGCTGAAAATAAAGCTTTACAACACAGGAATAAATGACACTATTTACACTAAATATATAATTGCTGAATTATGGAAAATATTAAAATTAGAAGGAAAAAAACACAGGTCTATTGTGCTTTGTTTACATTATCGTTTAGCTCTTCAAAATCACAGTGAAATATTCTTGGAGTTAAAGGCATAGTTCACCCAAATATTAAAGCGGTCATCATTTACTCGCCCTCATGTGACAACAGATGACGGTAGTCATTAACTTCCATAGTATTTTTTCCCATTGCTACCAACATACTTCAGATGTCTTCCTTGTGTTCAACAGAGAGAAACTCATACAGGTTTGAAAGTATTTGAGGGTGATTAAATTATGTTTTACTAACAAGGTTCGGGAGGAACACGATCAGATAATCAACTAATTTAGCTAATCATCCTAACTAGCACAATATGTATGTATGCCACCTACCTACCTCTGTCCAATGACAGTTTTCTGGCATACAGCTTAATTCGACTACCAAAAAATGTCCTAACTCCAGCTCTTCCCGTCTGATAACAAGCTGGACGCTCCACTGCAAGCCACCCGCTCTAAGGCACATCTTGATCAAGCCTCTGGCTCAAAGGCAACTCCTTCTGCTGGATCCAAGGCACTACCTCCTCGGCCTGGTTCCACCGCCGAGCCCCAGGCCTTGGCACACAGGCAGAGGCCCATAAGGCCAGCTACTCGCACACCTAAGCCACGAAGTCTTCGTTCACCTCCACCTTCGAGACAATCGAGCGTCAAGACGCAGCAGGCCATCAGCAAGCCCGGGCTGCACTCTGCACTGCCTCCCTCCTCTTCTCAACCAATCACTGCGGCGCCTTCAGCTACTGCGCCGCAAGCAGCATCTCCCACGGGCGTGGCTTCCCAACCTCCTATCCTTCCCACTCCCTTCCTTCTACCTCCGGCTGCAGACGCTAGCGTGAGAATCAGATACAGGCCCTCGGTCGATGGTCATCAGATGCTTTTGAAAGTTACATCAAGTTTAATCAACTCCACGTAAAGGAAGCCCATGTAGCCCTGATCAGTTAAAAAAAAAAATGATGTCGCTTTTAAACCACGTTGTTTAGTCGGGTAACCTGAGGCTCTCCTTTCCAGTGCAACAAGTCAGTTCCTTTGGTCGCAGTAAAAGCCCTCCAGCTGTCGTTTCTAATCTCCTGGCTTATTCAGCATCGGACAGGGCTCTCTCCTCTGGTGCAGAAGGGACGCAGCTCCCTCCGGTTGCAGTGTGAGCCCTCTGTTTGTCATTTCGAGTTGCGCTGTGTGATCTGCGGTGGACGGCACTCTCACTCCCGGTGCAGCAGAGTTGCGGGCCCCCTTCGGATGCTGTGGGAGCCCTCCATCCGAGGCATCAAACTGCGCCTCGTATTCAGCCGCAAGGGGGACTCTCCCCTCCGGTACAGCAGAGCCGCAGCTCCCTTTGGACACAGCGAGAGTCCCTCCATCAGTCGCGTCTCCTTGTTTATTCAGCATCAAACGGGGATCTCCCTCCCAGTGCAGCAGTGGGAGCCCATCATCCGATGTGTCAAACCGCGCCTCGAATCTCCTTGCCTATTCAGCATCGGACGGGGCTCTCCCTTCCGGTGCAGCAGAGCCTCAGCTCCCTCCAGTCGCAGTGTGAGCCCTCCGTCTGTAATTTGAGTTATGCTGCGTACTCTGCGTAGTCCTCATTTGATATCTGCCATCGTGCTCCTCTTTTAGCGGCATGTAGGGCTCGCCAGTCCAAGAGATAATCAATTAATTTGGTACAGGTGCAACTCGTTTAGCTAACCATCCTAACTAGTGCAATACATGTAAATATACTGTATGCAGCCTACCTACCTCTGTCCAATGACAGTTTTCCGGCATCCCTCCTCTTTCCCAACTCCTCACTCCTAATCTGTTTTTATCCCATGTTAGGGATAGGGGGAGTTCTCTGGTTTCGGGCCATATTCTGGGCTCGGAGCCCTCCCCTAGGACAGCAGGCCAAAATATGCGAACTATTTGCTATCAGATTAGATGTAAGGGTCAACTCGTGAAATAATGACAGGATTTTAAATTTTGGGTGAACTATCCCTTTAAATCTATCATTTTCACTTGTTTGAAAGGTGTGCTGTTGTGATTGTAGCCTCAGGAGCGCCGGTTTACCTGTACGAGTTCCAGCATCCTCCCAGTATGATCCAGAAGAACAGGCCCAGCTTTGTTGGCGTCGACCACACAGATGAACTGTTCTTTATTCAGGGCACCTGCTTCGCTAAAGCCCACCTCAAAGCAACCGGTAAAACTCGTCATCACAAACACATCCTTCACTCACACTGAACTTTTCTGAAAGGGTTTAAATAACCACTGAATCATCATTTAATGGTTCAATCTTCCAGCACCTTTCACAAAGGAAGAGGAAGAGCTGTGCAGGACTGTGATGGGATACTGGGGGAACTTTGCACGCACCGGGTAAAATATCGGACCACTTGTTTTTGTAGGAGAACAAAGTATATGGTTTCTTCACTCTAATAAAGCTGTTTTTGGACCGGCAGGTCTCCGAATGGTCCGGGTCTGACACACTGGCCTGAATATGAGGATGAGGCAGAGTATCTCGGCATTGGACTGGAACAGAAAACTGGGAAGAAACTGAAGGGGAAACACTACGCATTCATGACCAAGACGCTTCCAGATCTCATACGCCAAGTCCGAGAGAAAACAGAGCACTTAGAACTGTAAAAAAAAGAAATGAACTTGAATGTATGGATGACACAGAAAACATTAACTGTGATTCAGTGTAAGAATTTAACTAACCTGAGAAAATCAAATAATCACTGAGTGCATTTTGGTGCTAAAGTTCAGATTTGATAGAAAATTTACAATTTGATCATATGACACATAAATGTCTAGGCAACTAATGCTTTGCACTTAAAAATAAAAGTTGGACAACATTCAAGTTTTTCCTCTATTTTATTGAGAACAAACGAAGGCTAAAGCTGCAAACCTCCCTGAATTTGAATGCAACGTGTGCATACTAGTCATGAATTTGCGCTTTGAGATTTTCAAACTGGTAAACTATTGACAATTCATCTAAAAAATCTGATATTCAGATTTTTTTTTTTTTTTTTTTTTTTTTTAAAACAGCAGATTAACATCAAATATAAACACCTGTACTGGATGCTTGACTCACTAATGGAGCTGTTTTGCTGCACAAACATCACACTTACTGACAACTCGTGTTTTACTTTCAGTATAATTACAAAATTAAAAATATGGAAATATAAGAAAAACACAAGTGTATAAATTATAGTTTTAGCCACAGAGCTTTGCTAAATGATCATGATAGATAAATGGGAGAGAAACTCAGATTTGAAGTTGACCTAAAATCATATGTGAATCATGACGATAAAAAATGGGGCAAAACTTGATTTTATCCATTGAGAAGTGAGAAACTGAAGCCCATAGGTTTTGAGTTATTAATTGCACAAATACTTTGAAATATTATTTGAATAGTTAGCAGCCAATGTAGCCAACAGCTACATGAAATGTACTCACCCTCAGGCCATCCCTGACGTAAATGAGCTTGTTCATCGAAACAGATTTGGAGAAATTTTGCATTACATCACTTGCTCACTAATGAATCCTCTGCAGTGAATGGGTGCCGTCAGAATGAGAGTACAAACAGCTGATAAAAACATTTCAATAATCCACACCACTCCAGCTCATCAATTAATGTCTTGTGAAGTGAAAAACTGTGTGTTTGTAATGTCTATGTAATGTGTGTGTGCTGTATATATGTCACATTATTATTATTATTATTATTATTATTATTATATTAGAAAATAGATGAAGTATAGCAGGTAAATTAAACATAAATGATAAATTATAAAATTGCTAATTATAAACATGAAACAATTTTGTGTCCATGACACACAAATAGTCCTAAATTTAAAAGTAAAGCAAGTCCTAAACTAAATAGTTTTCTTTGCGCATAAAAAGTATTCTCGTAGCTTCATAAATTATGGTTGTACCACATGGAATATTTTGTAATGTAATGTCCTTGCTACGTTTCTCAGCCTTGATTGTGTTAGGATCCTTGTCTATGGGAGGGTCAGATAGCCCTCAGAATTCATCAAAAATATCTTAATGTGCGTTCTTTAGATGAACAAAGGTCTTATGGGTTTGGAACAACATTGAGGGTGAGTAATTAATGACAGAATTTTCATTTTTGGGTGAACTAACCCTTTAACATGGCTTTAATGGATTACGGTGTTATTTGCCTGTACATGTACATTTTTAACAAAATATAAAATCTGGGTTTTTTGTATCACTGATTTCTTATATTAAGACACATTAAGTGTGGTTTTCTATGAGGAAGAAAATGTTTATCATGCAATTCAGCTCATATTCTGAGCTCATCTGCTTGCATGTACACATTTTTAATTATTTCCTATTGGTCTTTTTTATTACCGTCTTCATTAAGCTGTGTGTTTTCTTTCTTTCTTTCTTTTTGTATTAGGAAAAGTAGGGTTGCTTGGTTTTCTGGGTCCCTTGTTCAGTTCCACTTTTCAATCAAACGTTCTATCGCACGTTTGAGAATGTTTCGACTAATATTTTGCAATTGCACTGTATTTGGTTAACCTTGAGCAAAGTTAACGGAATAATTTTTAACCGGGATTTAACCCTCTGGTGCTCCTCATATGTGAGTCACACTTGTGATCTTCACGGTCAAATGACCGGACACCTAAAATGTTAACCCCCCCCCAGTAAAATCAATGTAACATATTTTTGTTTAATTTTTCTTTTGTATTTTGAGTGAATTTCATGGTAATAATTAATATTTATGCAATAATTATGATCAAATTTTCCCATTGAAAATAATAATAAAAAAAATATTTTCAAATATTTTCTATTACTTTTCAATTATGACAGTATTTCATGTTAAAATAGAGCCAATGCCTTTAAAATCCAATTTTTGAAGCCAGATTAGTGCCATCTGGTGGGAGTAAAACAAGAAAAACATCTGCAATTCCATGGTTTAGCCCATATATCTCTATATAAAAGGCCTATAAATTCTCTAATTGTTTTTAGACATAAATACTTATTTTTATTAAGTTGTGTGTTTGGATATATATTTAGACATTTTCAAAGACAACTTTTTTGTAAAGATTTACTTTTTTTTTTCTTGGTTTGAAATGTTGATTTAAAGCATCAGTTTTTGAATTATTATTACTACAGTCAAACCTGAACACAGAGAAAGCATTTTGTTACACAAAATATTAAAATTCCATAAAAAGTAACAAAAATGAACAGGAATGTTTTATCATAGCTTAATCCTTCTAAGTCTGATCTGATTTCAACCTCTTATTTCAGTTTTCTGAGTTGTTATGGCTATATGGTTATAACCATACCAATTCGTGTGTGTGTGTGTGTGTGTGTGTGTGTGTTTGTGAGTGGATGTGCCTATTTTGCATGTTTCAGAGTGTAACCCTTCCTTGTCCACTTTTTTACTGCATTCCCTACTAACAATTCTTGGCTCCCAGAACGTTCTGAGTAAATTGACCTAACAAGTCAGAAAGAGCTTTATTGCCAAGGATGTTTGCACATACAAGGAATTTGACACAACAACACAGATAATGTAGATGTGAATAAAATACACATGTATAAATATAATGTATAAATAAATATTAAAAAAATATAATAAATTGTATGTGCAGGTGTGCTATAGATAAAATTTAATGGGAATAGAAAATAAAAGATGTAGGGATGTAAGATGATAACAAATAATTATAAGATTATTGAACAAACTTTTATTGCACAATGGGGAGAACATTTAACTGTTCATGAGGTAGATTGCCTGGGGAAAGAAACTGTTCTTGTGCCTGACTGTCCTGGTATTCAGTGACCTGTAGCAGATGGTAAAAGTTCAAAAAAGAGATGGCTTGTATCTGAGGGATCCAGAGTGATTTTCTGAGCCCTTTTCCTCACTCTGGATGTATACAGTTCTTGAAGAGTGGGCAGCAGTCCAAACCATTCTCCGTAGTCTTCTGATGTCTGATTTTGTAGCTGAATCAAACCAGACAGTTATTGATGTGCACAGGACAGACTCGATGATGGCTGAGTAGAATTGTTTCAGCAGCTCCATGTGGCACGTTAGGAAGTACAACCTTTGTTGGGCCTTTTTTACCGTGGAGTCAATGTGAGTGTCCCAATTCAGGTCCTGAGAGATGATGGATCCCAGGAACTCCACTGCAGCCACAGTGCTGTTCATGATGTTGAGTGGGGGTAGAGCAGGTAGGTTTTTCCTGAAGTCCACGATCATCTCCACAGTTTTGAGCGTGTTAAGCTCCATTTTGTTAAGACTGCACCAGACAGCCAGCTCCTTAACCTCCTGTCTGTAAGCAGACTGTTCTGCCTCCTTGATGAGGCCGATGTCGTCTGCGATCTTCAGAAGCATGACAGAGGGGTCTTTAGATGTGCAGTCATTGGTGTAGAGGGAGAAGAGCAGTGGGGAGAGGACACATCCCTGAGGGGTGCCAGTGCTGCTGGTGCGGCTGTTGGATGTGTATTTTCCCAGTCTCACTAGTTGCTGCTTGTCTGTCTGGAAGCTGGTGATCCACTGACAGATAGGACAGAGAGCTGGGTTAGTTTGGTCTGGAGGAGTGTGTGGATGATGGTGTTGAAGACCGAACAAAAGTCCACAAACAGGATCCTTTCATAAGATTTGTCCAGGTGTTGCAGGATGTAATCCAGTCCCATATTGACTGCATCATCTACAGACCTGTTTGCTCGGTAAGCAAACTACAGGGGGTCCAGTGATGTCCTTCAGATAAGCCAACACCAGTGCTCAGTGCTGGGGGACGGAATCTTGTAGCTGGTGATGTCTTTCAGACCTTTCCACACTGATGCAGGGTCGCATTATTTATTTCAACCCAAGTACACAATACATGTATGACCACATGAACTTTAAGAATTATATACTTTTTTGTTTGTTTGTTTAGATAAATCGCTCAGAGGAGTTTGACCAAACAATTAGACAAACTAGGTTGTTTATATATATATATATATATATATATATAAATCAGGGCCGTAACCACCATAGACATTGACATCCCCCCCAATAATTAGAAATTGCCAAATGTCCCCCCCAATATTTGAAATTCTTGTACTGATCTGCTGTCCTTCATTACGCAGCGCTCTTGTTAAGATGACAAAAAAGCTTTAAAAGTAACATTTGCAATCTGCTCTGCCTCAGCGGCTAACAGCGCTCGTCAATGTCAAAATAATTGAACTGGCCAATCAAATCAAAGTAGGCGGGGTTTAGTGTTCACAGACGCTGAGCGCGTCGCGAAGATTGAAAACATTGAAAGAGCGAGGTAAGACGGAAGCTGCAAATAATTTAATGTTTAGTCAACTGTTTTACGATAGAAATGTTAAATGTCCGACAGTTATATTCAGTGAAGCAAACTGCTCGACTTTTTTTTTTCTCAAATATGCCCATTTTAAGAGCGAGAGAGAGAGAGAGAAAATGGCGCGTGTTAATTATCTGCATCTGTTTGTCTGTCCTTACAAAGGATGAAACTGTGAATTTAGTCCTACTTCAAAAACACGTCGTTGCTGAGAAATATAATGCAGCGATTCAGTATGGAAACTATTTTATTACAATAAAAGTCGCGGGGTAGTGTTGACAAGTTTCTGTGTGCGAGTAATAATCAGAGGCGCGGGAAGTGTTTTTTTTTCTGTGGGCAACTGTTTAACTGTTGGGAATATAAAAAAAAAATCGGAGTATCTATTTAAATGTTGTTGGCAGAGACTATTTGCACTAACTTATTATTGGAATAGTCAAATTTGCAAAAGACTATCAACAGTGGTCAGATTCAGTGGTGCAGATGGTAAAGCGTGTGTCGAACTCCTTTTGACACGATCGACTGGGGTTCGAATCTGCCTTTTGCGAACTTTTTTCTCCCTTTTCAAATTTCAAATCACATCACATCAGAAAAGCATTTATTTTTTAATAAAAATGAAGGAAATAATCAAAAAGTTGTAAATAAAGTATCGGGAAGGGTTAGGGTAGGCGTAGGGAGGGCTTTTGTCCCAATCCATTTAATAATTTGAAATAAAATAAAAAAAATACACTCAATAAGTTATAGCATACTGTTTTACAATGTATTACAATGCTGAGGTGCAGATAATTGCCACTATTTGTAATAGGTAATTAGCAGAATATCCTGCTATTTTAAGAGCTGTTTTGCACTGTGTAAATAGCATATCACTAAAAAACAAAACACATTTCACTTAATGTAAATTGCCTCTATCGCAACCCCCCCCCCCCCCCCATTTTATATATATATATATATATATATATATATATATACATACAAAATTGGTCCCCCCCAATGTTCAAGACACGGTTACGGCCTTGATATAAATCATCCAAGCACCAGATTCCTAGCCATTTCTAATATACTTTTGATATGACTAAATATTATTAAATTGTAAAGAAATTCCAGGATCAGTTCCCTCTTCACGTAGGCCTAGTATTTTCATATAGTATATCGCTTGGCATGAGTATACTGTATGTATGCAGTTAAAGTTTAATATATCAGCTTTATCGCTGGGCGATCTATAAAGAATCCATCCACCATAAGAACATAAAGCGCATCACATAGTTAGACTGTATTGTGTTATAAAAAATGGAAAGATTACAGAGTACAAAAAAGGGAGGCATAGTTGTGGTATATGAATGTATGTGCCAACATTAACCATTTTATGTATAGGTACCATCACACATAATTAGAGGCAGCTTGATCATATGTGGTGTTTCGGTTTTAACCAGTGTACGCTCAGACCAGGGAGTTGAAAATGTGGATGTGGCGAGGCTAATGATGTCAGTACGTGGCCCTGATAGTGCATGCTTCATAACGGGGAAAAGTGTGCACAATCAAAGGTAAGTAGTCATGATTATCCTGTGATTGTATAAAATAAAGTCATATAAAAGTCATATCAATACATCCTTAACTACATTAGTATTTATAATTGTACTAATTATTTTGTTCATTTAATTGAATTATTTAAGTGAACCTATACTGTGTTTTAATTTGCTGGACAGTGTTTTCATTCATGTGTACAACCTGGTTAAACATCACATGTTTTTAAACAGAATTGAACGGTTATGGCGTGATGTTTGGGATGGAGTCACATCGGTCTACTATTCTGTGCTCTCCCACCTTGAGTTCCAAAGACTGCTGGACCCCAACAATGATGTCGACCTATTCTGCTGCCACTTTGTCTTTTTACCACGACTTGCAGGCAAGCCTTCATTCATTTCATCATGCATGGCACAACCACCCTCTAAGAACAGAACGAAATATGACCCCAAACCAGCTTTGGGAAATGGGGCAATGTGTACATCCTGTTCCTGGCCTGGATAATGATGAGGTAAGATTGTAAAGAAATAATTCACATTTTAAAATGATATAATGAAAAATAATATATACTTTATCCGTGTTTTGTGTTGTTACAGAACAAGCATATTAAGTAGGACTGCCCTCGACTAAAGATTTTTCTGATCAACTACACTGTAAAAAGTGATAAGTTGACTTAACTTAAAAAAATTGAGGAAACCCGTTGCCTTAAAATTTTTACGTAAATGCTAATTTAAAAAATAAGTTAATTGAATTGTCAAGTTCACTTAACTTTTTTTTCTTTTAATTATTATGTACTTAATAATTTTAAGGCAACGGGTTTCCTCAATTTTTTTAAGTTAAGTTAACTTATCACTTTTTACAGTGTAATAGTTGTTCAGTTGAAGACGATTAGTCGACTAATCACGTGTTTATATTAATAAACCATATAATTCATAATAATGACCTTTTAATTGCCTATAGCCTAAGTAATTTAGTATTTATTGTTTTTTTTTTTTAGGGAAGTGCTCATTTTGACTGGGATGACAGTGGTTATGTGGCAAGAAGAGAAAGCATCATCATTCCCACAGCAAACATCGTCCTCACAGAAGAGCAGCTGGAAGAACTGAAAAATTCTATTGACCCTTTGGATGAATCCGAATCATTTGGCATGGACATTTACATAAATACAAGGGGAGTATGTGCAATCTGTATTCCAAATGTAATGCGCACAAAGTCAAGTCAAGTCACCTTCATTTATATAGCGCTTTATATGCTTGCATGTCTCCGGTCAGTCGACTCAGGCTTTGGCCTTGTTTAAAATTAAATATGAAGAATATCTGACATGAACTGACTGTCATAAACGTGTGCGTTTTTTTTTTTTTCTGTTTAGTCTCACAACCTTTTAAGACCATTCAGCTTGTTCAGACGTTAGTACTTTTATCTTTCTTTGTTATTGTTCAGTTGTTATGCAAGATACAACCATAGGGTATGTAATTAAAAAAAGAAAAAAGTTTTTAGCATTAAGCAATTTGAATAAAGGGATAGTTCATCCCAAAATGAAAATTCTGCCATTAATTACTCACCCTCATATCGTTCCAAACCCATAAGATCTTTGGAACATATATTATGATATTTTTGTTGAAATCCGAGAGCTCTCTGAGTGAGTAATTAATGACAGAATTTTCATTTTTGGGTGAACTATCCCTTTAAATTACTCCAGGTAACATTAATTATTCTAAGAAAAGAGACTGTTTTTTTTGTCCTCACGATACAATACAAAAGTATGTGCAATCTGTCAAGAAGTTAGAAACGTAATATTCACTCAAATCCAAACAGTGACTTTTTTTTTTTTTTCTGGTTTGGTTTGTTTTGTTTTTGGCTGGGCAGTGTACAATGCTATTGTTGTTAATGAGATAACTGTACTGAATATGTCTGTTATTAAAAAAGACTATGTCATGACTCCTCAGGCTCAAATGGTTGTTTTTAGTAATTGCACTGCTTGTAATTAATTACTGTTTTATATATGTCTATAAGACTACCTGTCTGTCAAAAACTTGTTTAAAACTAAAAATGTTATTGTCCTGTATTAGGCAAATAACAAACTGAAACAATTACATCTTTATTCACACATTAAAAAAAAAACTTAATATTTTGTATGGTCTCCTTTGACCTTGACAGCAGCTTCTGTTCTTGTTGTCATTGTTTTTATGTACTTTTCCAGAGTCTTTATTTAATAACTGAGCATAAAAAAGCCTAGAATTTGAAGATGCAAAAGCCCCTTAGCGCTGTAAATTAAACATTTTACACTTTGTCCACTTGAAGTCCATTAAGTGCCCTCCTGAGGAAGGCGCGAAGACTCCACATGACATCTTTGAAGGTAATGTGTACAGATAGGCGCGTGCGCATTCGTGAGTTTAAGCTGCAGAGTGACAGTTTCAAAAGAATCCACAGATACAAAACCGCATATTCACGGACATTCTTAAGGCAGAACACTACTGCAAAGGACTTGCTATTTGTTGTGTATACTGTGAGCAAAAAAGCAATGCACATATTGCCTTTGTTTGGATTGTCCTGTGTGGATCTGGCATACATTTGTGGATTCATGTGTGTGTGGGTGGATCACTGTGTGTATGGATCTCTCACGAGTGTGTGGATTCGTGTTTGGATCGTGTGTATGGATCTCTCGCGCGTGCATTTGTGGATTCGTGTATGCGCCTGTGGATCTCGCGCATGCATTTGTGGATTCGTGTACGCGGGTGTGGATATCTCGCGTGCATTTGTAGGAGGTTTTGATACTGTTTTCCCCATTCATTTCATATGGTCGGTCGTCTTTGACCGAAGAAGTGTGACTATTTTTTTACGACCACTTAGCCTGCTCAAATCAAGTCCTCGATTTTTTTTTTTTCGATTTTTTTTTTTTTGTGTATGTGTTCACATTCCAAATGCCATAAAGTAACCAAGTTTCATACCATTCCAATGAAGCTGATTTTTACAAATTCAAAACAGAAGATTTTTCGGTCAAAAGTGACCGAAGAGCACCAGAGGGTTAATGAATCTGGCAACCACAGTTCCCACAGCAAAGTTCAAAGTGTGTCTTGATTACGCAGCTGTGTTGCTGAGAGTGTGCAGGACGCTTGTGAACGCTATTCTGCTGTGGGACTGAACACGGCGAGGCGATGAGAGGCTCTGTGGTGCTTTCACTCTGTATCCTGATCCAGCTGAGTCTACAAAACACAGTGAAAGCAGAGGATGGTAAGTCACGTTAGGAGCGCGTTTACTTGCACAACAGTACGCGAACTGTCAAAAACAGCTTTCTTATTAACGCAAGAAAACTGCATTTACTCGAGCTTTGAAGCAATTGTGTTTTTCACACGTTTTAACATGAACATGCGCACCGAAGCTGTCAGAACCGCTGGTAGATTAATCTACTAAATTACACGGTAATGGGGCGAAAGTGCACATATAGGGCGTGTGTGCGGTAAATGATCGGTTAAGCTTGATCAGTGTCTTTATGCATATGTAAAATACCAGGTTAAAATGCATGCATAGAAATTATTAAACAATCAGATAAAAAAATAAATAAATAAATGTAATTAATATAAAACATAAAATAGTTTCAGATGGAGTAGCCTATAACATGTAAAATCTTAATAATTTAAATGAATAGCCTACTTAATTAATACAAATCAAATTAGAAGTGGTATGAAATAGCTTAAAATATATAAAATAGTTTCAAATGAAGTATAGCATGTACAACGCAAATAAAAATTAAATAGCTATAAAACGAAGCATGTATAGAATATGTATGTATGTGTATATATATATATATATATATATATATATATATATATATATATATATATATATTAATAGTTAATATTATAAGCATGTGAATTGTCATAAAATGTAAATATTCAAAGTCTACTCTGAAATTTGAAGGACAGCCAACTGCTTTTTTTTTCTATTTCTATGTCGCTTTAATTGAAAATGAATAACAAAACATATTGTGGTCCCTTTATATTAGGTGGCCTTAACTACTATACTTCAGTCATTCTTGAGACATGGGACAAGACATGTCCAGCAATTGTAACTGCTATCAGGTTTAAAAAAATAAAAATATTTTTAATTGAGGATTAATAATAGAATGTATTTAACACAGTTATTCCCTTCAATTTAATTTTAGCATTATTATGTGAAATCTGACACTTACTGTTTTTCACTACATCTAAAACAGTGTGTCCACAGAGATGGGTTCAATCATTCATATGCTATAACATGGACAAAAATGTTTTTTTTTGTTTTTTTTTAATGATGAAAAATACCTTGTTTTATCAAAAGTAACACTTAATAATATTTCATATCAAAGCAAGGCTGTTTTTCAGTGACATATGCATGTTTCAAAGTTGTGTCCCCACTTTTTGTCAACACCGTCAGAAATTCAATAAAATGTAATAAAATCAGGGAATATCAGGGGCAGCTGTCACTCTAAAGGACCCCTCACCACAGTCCTCCTCTGCAGAATACATCAGTGCCAGACAGGCTCTGGTCAGTTTTATAGTTTTAGCATATTTTAAATCATAATGTTAATATATCCTGGTCACAACCATAAAATCTCAACACCATCTTCCAATTTCTGAGGAAATTATTTGAAATATTTAGATTCTCATTTTATTCTCTTGAAGCAGGTTCCATTAGCATCTAGCATCAACAGAAAAAAACTAAATGGCTGCTACATGAACTCAATTTGTTTTGTGAAAGAAATGTCAAATTTGTCAACACCGTCAGATGTCACCACCATAAGATTTTGTGTTCCAATGATATATCAAAATACTTACATGTGACTTGAATAAAAGCTTTATAAACAATAACATACTCACTGTTTGTTGTGTTTGTTTTAATACATTAATTGATTGATTCAATGTATTTGATAGTTAAAATGACTACAAATTCAGGTTTTCGTCACCACCGTCAGATGTGTCAGTTCTGTCACCTCCGTCAGAGGAATATTTTGATCATATTTCATTATGATTTTTTATATTTGTTGAGGAATATGTGAAAGTGTAATCTGTCTGATAACGTGATAATGTGTTTTGAATTGTTAAAAACTTATCTTGAATGCTGTTAAAGATAAAGTTGAAATTATATTACACAGTCCAAGGTAAAAAGCACATTTTGTTAAAACGAGAAAAGTTGGGAGGTTGTATCAAAGCATAGCTGAGTAGCTTAGTACATATGAGCAGTGTTGGGAAGGTTACTTTGGAAATGTAATAGGTTACCCTGTTTAAAATGTAATAAGTAGCGTAACTTTTCAATTATTTTATTAAAGTAATATAACATAACATTTGATTACTTTTCTAAATTTCTAACATTTTCAACTGTTAATCATTTTGAAACATTTAAAGCAGGCAGGTTTGACCTTACAGTAGTGCTCAACACTGATTACTGCAAAATCCTTCATAACTTGAATTAAAATTTCATTCAATTAAATAAGTGATCATGTACATCTTTATTTTGCCGATTATCCCGATTGTTACATGGCTGCTTGCCACAAAGGTAAATAATTAGACACAAAACACTGACCTGAGTTGAAATATTTGAAAGCAAAGCTTTCATGAAGAAAGCAGTTGTTAGCAAGCGGCAAGTTCAAACTAGACGGACATTTAAGGGATACGGTGCAGTCATACTACTTTTATTACACAACATTTCACCACATAAATAATTCAATACTAGTACTTACAATACTAGTTTGTTAGTTATCTTATAATCCATTACAGTGTACAAAACAAAATGGCAGCAGCTGCGTTTGTCACTGTAAAAAATGATAAGTTGACTTAACTTAAGAAAATTGAGGAAACCCGTTGCCTTAAAATTTTTAAGTGATAATTAAAAAACTAAGTTAATTGAATTGTCAAGTTCACTTATCTTTTTTTTTAAATTATGTACTTAAGAATTTTAAGGCAACGGGTTTCCTCAATTTTTTTAAGTTAAGTCAACTTATCATATTTTGCAGTGTATGAAACGAGAGAGCAAGTCCACGATACCAGGATAACAGAATTAAGAAATTGCACACATAATATTGAATTGAGTTTTAATATTTTATTAGCTAACCAAAAGCAAAGCTTCCACCAAAAAACAACAACAACAACAACAACAACAAATCAGTTCTTAGCAAGTGACGCTACAGCACCGGCTTAAGTTACCCAGATGAGTCTGTGTTATTAGCTTTTACCAGTTGTTATCGGGGAATATACCTTGGAATGTCACGACTGACCAATCAGAATCAAGCATTCCACAGAGCCGTGTAATAATTTAATCTAAAGTACAGCCACCACAAAATCAGACTTAACACCTCTTATTTACTTTGAGATCATTCTGAGGTTAAATACAGATTTAAAATCATAACAAGAAATAGTTTAATAGCTATGATACTGGTTTTGAAATCAAATGTTTGCACAGTTATGACAAGAAACACTGGCATCAAACAATGCCTTGGAAAAAACAATTAATCTTAAAAAATAAAGCATATGCATAAACCCAAATAGGAAATAAAACAGTTATTGAATAAGCATGCATCCTATTCTGTCCTAAACTCCTGAAACATTGGTGTCTCATTTTAGAGCAGTCAATGCAATTTATGAAAGAAGTCAATTAAATCTGTATGGGGGTGTGAAAATATTCAGATGTAACCCCCTTTGTAATCATTAAAATTTTCAAAAGTAACTGTAACTAATTACAAGTACATTTATTTTGTAATTAAATTATGTAATTACGTTACGTGTAACTAGTTACTCCCCAACACTGCATATAAGATACATAAATGTAGTTTCATTTGTCTGAGTACAAGGTTTTATTTTTTCAATTTTGCACCGTTTTGTCCCACTTCTCATGAATGTCTGCCTTACATTGAAATTAATAATTTGATCTTATACGTACTTGTTTTTACATTGTACTTATATTTTAAAAATACCTACGTGTAATTACATCTGTAATTAATTTCTGTAATTACATTTATAATTACTCTGTTGACCTATCCCTTACACCTTAACCCACCCTTAAACCTACCCATACCACCAAACCTGTCCCTAGCCTTACCTGTATCCCACCTCAATAGCACCAAAAGTGTTTTGCAGTACAATATGAACACAAGAAGTACATTGTACTAAATGTTTGATGTAAGTACATACTAGTTAAGGCCACCATTATAGTGAGAAGAGGTGGAGCAGGGCTGATGCTAGAGCCAGAAGAGGTCTCGTGGTGCAAAGAGTCCGTGAGGCAGCAGAGGAGGAGCGTCAGGTGAAAGCGATCGGGCTTGCCTCTCAGGGTCGATGGACGCAGTGGGACCAGGTACAGGAGCGACCGCTGTCCTGGAAGGAACTGTGGCAGATTGACCAAGGGAGGTTGAGCTTTCTCCTGCGCTCGGTGACTGACCTGTTGCCAACACCAAGAAACATAAAGATCTGGGGCGGAGAGGAAGATCCATCATGCAACCAATGTGGAGCAGTCTCCTGTACACTGAACCATATTTTGACTGGTTGTCCAAAGGCATTGGCAGAAGGGCGGTACAGATGGAGGCACGATAAGGTCCTCACGGAGATCGCCAAATGGGTGGAACAGCAGCGAGTAAAAGCCAATAACAAGCAGGCCCATCTCCCCAAAGCCATAACCTTTGTAAGGGAAGGAGACAAAGCTCATAAGACCGGCATGGTGGTCAAGAATCCACCCTCTTCCTTGCAACGAGCCTCCGACTGGGAGTTGAGTGTGGACCTGAAGAGGAAGCTGGTCTTCCCACAGGACGTGGCAGTGACCTCCCTTCGACCAGATATGGTCTTGCTATCCAGGAGCACAAAAACCATCATAGTTGCCGAGCTCACGGTGCCCTGGGAAGAAAGGCTAGCCACGTCCCACCAACTGAAAAAAGCTAAGTACCAGGACCTGGTCGACGAAGCTGTTGTAAAAGGGTGGCATGCAACCAGCTACCCTATTGAAGTTGGCTGCCGTGGGTTCCCAGCAAAATCAGTGCGCTATTTCCTCCAGAGGGTGGGCCTGGAGCCGAAACAGCTGAAAAAAGCCACCAGGGACATAGCCGCAGCAGCCGAGTCCAGCTCAAGATGGCTGTGGCTGAAGAGAGCCCACAGTTGGAACCCTTCTGCAGGTGAAGGCTAGTTATAGTCTTCGCTGCCCCACTCAGGCGAGGTGTTCAGGTTAAGGGGCGAAACATCTGAGACCCTGAGATCCCTGCTGACGATGCAGAAGGTTTTCAACAATGTGGATGCTCCAAGGAATACCATCTCGGAAGAAGATCTGCATCACTTTAGTTCCTACAGTTGCAGCTTGTGGCAAAGCATCTTTGATGTTTACTTCACCCCTAATATAAAGTGGGACCCATACTGTGAATACAAAAATTACTTTAAACTATCTTTTTTTATGAATTACACAGGACCTGTCTTGCAAACCAAGTTTGGAGCTCTAAAAGGTGAATATGTGAAAGCGAAGGGAAAGGACACCGTTGTTCATTCCTATCTGGGCGTTCCGTTCGCTAAGCCGCCTGTGGGTCCTTTGAGATTTTCTCCTCCACAACCTGCAGAGAAATGGGCCGGAGTGAGAGACGCTACAGAACAGCCCTTCATGTGAGAATAAAACCAAACTTATGCACCTCTAGATCAGGTGTTTCGCTTCAACACCCAGATTTTTCATTGTTCCTCTGTGTCTGTCCCAGGTGTCTGCAGGAAAAGCAGTTAGTTGAAGACTTGATAGCCAATACATCAATGAACATAGAGGTTCCTGACTCATCAGAGGACTGTCTTTACCTCAACGTCTACACACCTTCTAAACCTGGAGCAAATGACAAGTTGCCTGTAAGTGTGACTGATATGGATGAACTTTGTTACATTTTCATGCATATATGTCTAATTGTTTTAATATTGTTGTTTTGTAATGGTGCAACAGGTCATGGTTTGGATTCATGGCGGGGGGTTTTCTTCATGCTCTGCTTCCATTTTTGATGGACATGTTTTGGCTGCCTATCAGGATGTAGTTGTGGTTCTGATTCAATACAGGCTTGGCCTACTTGGATTTTTTAGGTAAAAACTAGTTGTTGCCAACATAAAGATCCAACAAAACCCCAAATAGTTTATTTATTCAATAAATCAATTCTAATGATTCCAAATATCCCTTAATTAGCCTTTTTCTCTCCAGGTATTAGAGTAACAATAAACAATGACATATCAAACATTAGATTTTGGTCATCAGGCCATGCATTTTTAGACTTACATGTAATCTCTTTGAATGGCCATTTTTGATGCATCAGATTCTCTGATTAGTGACTGATACAGTAGTTTTG
Organism: Acrossocheilus fasciatus; assembly: GCA_036784905.1. NCBI lineage: Eukaryota > Metazoa > Chordata > Actinopteri > Cypriniformes > Cyprinidae > Acrossocheilus > Acrossocheilus fasciatus. Next base: position 17,943,330 of record CM071962.1, on the reverse strand, counting down.
AGGTCTAAGGTCTCTGATGAGGTTGTATGATGATCTTCTGCCCTTTAGCACGGGAGATGAACATGCTCCAGGAAACTATGGTCTTCTGGATCAGGTTGCAGCTCTTCAGTGGGTTCAGGAGAACATCCACAGCTTCGGTGGAGATCCTGGATTAGTGACCATCTTTGGAGAGTCTGCCGGAGGAATCAGTGTGTCTTTACATGTAAGGATTAATGTTTCAAAACTATTTTCTGTGATTTAGGCTTTGACAAGATAAATTTAAGTTTGAATTTAATGACACTAAAAATGTCATGCTGTGTATTTTGATTGAGCATTTATTTTTATATTTTCAAGTAATTTTGTTATGTGCTAATCTATTTAGATATATTTTTATTTTTTTTATTTTAGCTGAAGTAATTTTAGTACTTCAACTTATTTAATTTGTTCATCATTTTCAAAAATGTGATATAACTTTTACAGTAAATGGTATTTTATATTAAATATTATATACCTATATCGTGAATAAATATAATTTCCTGTTTTATTTCAATTTCTTTTTTTTTTTCTTTTTTTTCAAATATTTGCAATATTTTTGGACTTCTTGAAAATAAATAGTAAAGATTATGTCAAATGACTTAAGGTATTTTCAAAATAATGTTTAATTTAATGACACATTTTTCTCATTATGACATTAATTTTAATTCCGAAATTAAAAAAAATGTTGAGTTATATTTAAGTATTTTTCAGACAAAAAAACGGGAGGTTACGTAGGTAACCGTGGTTCTACGACCAAGTGGAGGTCCGCCAGAGCGGTATCCTAAATTGCCTAGTGGAGTCTTTCTCTGGTGCTCGTCTCTTTGCCGAGTGTAAATATGTGAGAATACTGAACATACTGTGCTGGCTGCCTGAAGGTAGTTTGTCACCTTAAATGCTTCGAACGCATTTCAGACGCAAGGAGACGTCTGTCTAATACTACTTGAGCCTGTGCACCAAATACCTGCCCCGGAACTAGGGGAAGTTGGCGCAAGATGTTCTTGCCAGATTCCGGCAACGGAGTCTGGGCCAGCCATGCCTGTTTCCTTAACTGTGTCAGCAGACCCAGAGATCTGCCACATTCTGACGCAGTTGCTCCAACTGCTTGGATAGAAGCTTGTAGTATCTCAGTACATCCTGAATTATCCAATGAAGGTAGTGAAGCATTGAGTGCCAACAGCAACTGTGCCAGTGTATTTGAAATACATCCAACATTCGCCACAGCACTGTATGTTTTACGCACAAGTGTGTCAGTCTGTTTATATTCTGGCTGTGGGCAGCGCGGCTCAGAACGCTGCGCCTCATCAGCCTGCACAGCAAGTGACGCCACTACAGTTTCTACTGGTGGCATTGAATCCAAGCCCACTGACCCTGCATCTGCCATGCTAGATAGCATACGAGTTACCTTGCCAGGCTGCATGGTCAATGCGCTCTTGAAACCAAATGATAATTCTTTAATGAAGTCACCACATTGTGGCACAGCCAACTCATTAGCCTGACCAGAAGTGTGGCAAAACAGGTTAGGAGCCTGACTAGTTGCAATAGGTGGAGCATCAAGGTTGAGTTTTGCTAAAGCCACCTTTAATTTACCACGCAAAGAATTTGCTACTGATAGTGGTTCACCATCATGACCTGAACTCAGTGCACTGTCTGGACTTACAACTGTCTCTGTCCTAGCAGGATGTTCATCAAAAAAGGAGTCAGATGCTGACAGCAAGACCACGTTAAAATCGCTCTCTCTACCAGGATCAACTGTATTAGATTCTGCTAACTGCTGCTCTTCATTCTTTTTCATAGAAGCCAAGAGTGCTTGAATCTGGCCCATACCTTCAGTCAGCTGATCCACCCTGCGCTCCAACGCAGAGGAAGTTTTCACCTTTTTTTTCTTAGGAGGTGGAACAACACCTATTGCAACTGCTGCCCTCTTAACGCCGCGTTCTGAAGGGGTTGTGTCTATAGGCAACAATGAATAATCTGATTGAGCATTCCACTGTGCAAGGCGGCTTTCACGTATTGCTAATGGCAAAAAACTACAGCTAGGATAAGGATCTGAAAGGGCCTGTTTAAGGTGCTCAGGTCCCAAACAAAATATACAACGATCATGACCGTCCTCTAATTCCATAGATGAATCACACAGCGTCCAGCTTGCCATTGCAAACGAAACGTGGAAAAGTAATAATGATTAAAATAATAATTTCAACTTAATCAGTACAGTATCTCTCGAACCAAATTTACTGAATGACCAGCTTGCCAACGCTGCTTGTCAACGCGTCTAAAAATAATAACTGAAATTGCTCAATTAAGGCTACACGCAGCACTTACCACTGCTTACGCTCCAATCGTTTAACAGTATATTCTGAAGCACGAAAAACAATGCGCTCGCTCTTCACCTTAAGCCGTTTTTTTTTCCTCAAGACGAGAATAGGAAAGAGAACTGGCATGACGTAATGACGTGCCTTTATAGGCTGTCCGCTTGAGCGTCATGGCCAAGGGGGTGACGACTTTGATATTTACACTCGGCAAAGAGACGAGCACCAGAGAAAGACTCCACTAGGCAATTTAGGATACCGCTCTGGCGGTCCGGAATGAAGGGAAGTAGAACAAGCATTATGTCATTGACCCAAAAACATTTTTTTATTTTTTTTCATAGGTCCTTTCTCCATTATCTGCAAACCTCTTCCATCATGCCATTGCAGAGAGCGGTACAGCAGCAATAGATGCCATCATAAATCCCGACCCTTTGGCATTAGCTCAGGTCAATTGCTCCTGTTCTTTTCTTAAGAAACTCTCTTCTCTAATAAAAATAAAAACATTTAATGTAAATAACACATTTTCTCTCTAGGCTGCAGGAAATATATCTGGCTGTGATATTTCCAGCACAAAGAAGATTGTGGACTGTTTTATGCAGCTGACAGAAGGCGACATACTGAGGATCGCTATGGTCTGTCCACATACTTGATTGTGTCATAAAATCTATGTGAATATTCAATTAAATCTGTTACAAATATATGCAAACAGCCCTCCTATGTATTAAATGGTGTGTACTACAGGACCATCCAATGGTTCGTTTTGGAGTGACGATGGATGGCCGGTTCCTTTCCAAGCCTGTAGAGGAGCTTCTTCAATCCTATGAGTTTAACAAAGTGCCTCTGATCACTGGAATCACTGATGATGAGTGGGGATATATATTGCCTAACGTAAACACTTTGTCACTTTTAAAATCTGTGAAGAACTGTTTAACTTCAGTCAGAATTGTACAGTAAATTCATATTGAAAAAATGTTTTTCTGTAGTTCTTTTCACCTCCAGGATGGACAGACGGGATGGACATGGAGCAGATCTTGCCATTTTTGACCATGTTTAATCCTACCGTAAGAATCTTCAATTTAACAATTTACAAAAAAAAGATCTTAAAAGGTATAATATTTCTGGTCTGTTTTTCTCCCCTTCAGCTTCAAGATCAGTTGGTTGCTGAGCTTGTTTTAAATGAGTATCTGGGCACATCCCCTGACAGGATCAAAATACGAGATGGTTTTCGAGAAATAATGGGGGACTTTATGTTCAACATCCCAGCTCGCAAACTGGCAAATTTCCACAGAGGTGAGCGTTTGTTCAGTGTGCTGTAGAAATATCACTGTTTATTATTAAAAGGCTGTTTCAGTGATACTTAAAGATAATTATCAATTTTGTCCTTTAATAGATGCTGGTGCACCAGTATACGTGTATGAATTCCAGCATACTGCCAGTACACTTCAAAAGAAAAGACCCAGTTTTGTTGGAAGTGACCATACAGATGAAATTGCATTTGTTTTTGGTTCTTGTTTTGCAGATGGACATGTAAAGCTGAAAGGTATTATAGTAAATAATATTAGGAAACATAACAAATGGTTTTTGTTATGCTTCACTGCTCACACAGGAGTCACTTTCAAATCAAGCAGCTTTCTGTTGGTCACCACAGCGAATTCACATGACCAACTTGAACCTGTTGCGAAATCTGCATAGGGAAATTTTTCATCCTTATGGAAAGTTTTCTATTGAAATGACTTGTTTTCAACAACAAACAGTAAGATTTAGGATAAGGATGAATGATTTCCCCATGCAGATGTCGCAATTGGTTGGCTGGTCATGTGAATTTGCATCTTGTGACTGTATCTTAAAATCTCAAAGTTTAGTTTCATTGATATACTTAATCACAACTAGGTTCTATAGATAGTGGCAATTAATACAGTGCTTTTTCTGTTTGATGTCTTTCCTTCTGTTTTAATTCAGAGGAACTCTCAGAAGAAGAGAATGAGCTTTGTAGAACTGTCATGGCGTACTGGGGAAACTTTGCTCGCACCGGGTAAGTGATACTTACCAGAAAGTCATCCAGTTGATATTTTTTGGGTGATAAAGTCAAAAATGGCAAGGTGATATAACTGTCCTGGTATCATGATGAAAAAAAAAGCCTCATTGAAAATGAAAACACATTGGCATGAAAATGAAAGTATTTTGTCATGAACTTGTGATATCAAAGAGAGAACCTCTGTAGACCTTCATGACTGCGTGTCAAAATCAATAAATCCCTTAAAATATAAGATTATTAATTAATTGTTATTAGATAATTAATTGTTATTAACTAAATTCATGGGGCAGCATTGACAAGTTTCTTTGCTCCTGGATGTGTGATGCACACCAGTATAGGTGTGTGTATTGTAGGAGCTAGACGACGTATGATGACGTGTAACTGTATAGTAGTGGTGTCCCAATACTAATGGGAATATTTTCACCCCTATCCCTTGACACTCTGTTTCAAGGGACAAGGGGAAGGGGTAGGCAGAGGGGTAGGGGAATAAAATAGAATTGGGATTGAGCCTTACTCTTCAGAACATTAGATTCATCCGCGCTGAGCCGTGCCGACTCACAACCCCATGCGTTAAGATAATTCCGCACATGGTTGCAATTCCAGGTTTTCAAACAGAGATGGCGACAAAGAGGCAAAACTTACGGACTGCAGCTTTAATATAATTTTATTAAAAACATATTTAAAACTTAAGATCATTCACATGCATTCAGGTTTATCTGATAGTTCCCTTTCAGCCCGAGAGCCTAACCATCTTTGAATGTAACAAAACAAGCTAATGGACATTGGCTTGTAAGATTTGCTTCGCACATTGCATTGCAATCACACATTCAGCTTTTCCCTTCGGAGCCGAATGTTTGTGCTCTAAACCAATCGTCTGCTGCTGCTGCAGTTTTCTAAAAGAGCCTTCTTCACATTGCAGATTAGTGACGATCTGTCAGTTGTGCTGCGACCTTCCTCTGGGTGCTTCAGCACTTGAAATGAGCAATCTCTTTTCAATTATGACATAGCATCTTTTTAAAGATATCATTCCACCCCTGTGTTTCTGGATGCAGTCGTTACCGGCCCACATCTGACAATCATGATCGCTATCTCATGTACCAGGTCTTTAAGCACACTGAGATGGCTTTCGTGGATGAGTCATGTTTCCATTGCGGGAAGATGACCATCGTGATGTTGTGGTGAAGACTTGACTACCTCAAACGAGGTGGAGTCTCCTCTGCTTTTTTCCAACCTAGTTCCTCCTCACGGGGGAGGACTACCTGGCGAATAGCCAGGGTGGCCTGAGGATCACATTAAGGGCTCCCTTGCTAAGTACATCTCTGTGGGCCCTTCGCTCCTCTAGCACATTGCAAGCTGTGGAGCTTCTGGATAAGGTTGCTGGTCCTTCTCATGGGGGTGTCAGTGTCTTATTTGGTGCTCCGGTTGTTGGATCAGATGTTGATCGCTGCATCAGAGGGTGAACTAGAGTCCTCCAGAGATGAAGACTCAGCTGCATTGCCCCTTCGAGGAAATTAGCGTTGACTGAGTCAGACCCAAAGCTGACAGCTATGCTTCCCCTGGGCTGCTGAGAGCATCAGGCTCGAGTTGTGGCCTTCTCCATCTCCCAAACATTCAAGGCTGGACGATTGGTACCTGGAGGTGCTGCACGCTGACCGTCAGTCTCCATCCCCAATACCGTTCTTCCCGGAAGTGCATGAAGAGGTCGTGGAGGTCGCCCTACTCTTCCCAAAACCAAGCCAGTGCTTCTTCCACCCTCACTCCTCTCAATGGCAGAGCGGCCACTGTGTATGTGGCCTGTAAGTTCTTGTCTATGCCTATGGCCAAGGCTTACAGAGCTGCTGGACAGGCCATGGCCCTCCTGCAGGTCTATCAGGTCTATAGACGAGGTATCAAGTCTATGCTACACCTCACCACTCTCATTTACATTTACATTTATGCATTTAGCAGACGCTTTTATCCAAAGCGACTTACATTGCATTCAAGTTACAGTTTTTACATTTTATCAGCTCTTGCTTTCCCTGGGAATCAAATCCATGATCTTGGCGTTGCTAGCGCCATACTCTACTATTTGAGCTACAGGAAAGTTCTCTCTCATCCCCCTCTTCTATCTCTAGCAGGCAGCAGAGCCTGGTTTGAGGATGCCATATCTTCTCACGCACCCTCTGCCCTACCGTGGATCCATGTGAGTGCTGCAGCGTGATTGGTTTGTAGGGATCGACCTGAAGGATGTGCACTTTCATGACTCGATTCCTTTTGCGTTTGAGGGACGAGCATATTAGTACAAGGTCCTCCCCTTTGGACTGTCCCTGTTTCCTTGTGTCTTCACAAAAGTCGGGGAGGCAGCCCTCTTTCCTTTAAGAGAAAGAGACGTTTACCTCGGTAAATGGTTCATACTAGCCTGCATGAGTGCAGTTGTGCGAACACAGGGACCTGGTAATCCAGCACCTCAGCCATCTGGGGCTTCGGTTCAATTTGGAAAAGGGCAAACTCTCCCCCGTGCAGAGGGTCTTTTTTCTCGGTATGGAGTTGGACTGCATGTCTCAACATGGCAGCATGTCTCTCAGCCAAGCGTGCCCAGTCGATGCTGAACTGCCTGAATTCTTTCGAAAGGCGGTCCCACTGAAACAGTTTCAGAGGCTCCAGGGGCATATGGCAACTGCAACCACAGTTACAACGCTCAGGTCGCTTCATATGAGATCGCTTCAGTGTTAGCCTTATGACAGTGTCCCGAGATGAGCATGTCAACGTGGCATGCACCAGGTTACAATCACCCCGTCCTGCAGCCAAACCTTCTGCCCTTGATTGGACCTTGCTTTTCTATGGGCAGAAATTCCCCTAGTGCAAGTGTTAAGGCATGTTGTTGTCTTAATAGATACCTCTGCCATTGGCTGGAGTTCTATGTGCAACAGGCATGCAGCATAGGGCTCCTGGACAGGACCTTGACCGCACTGGCATATCAATTGCCTTGAGTTGCTAGCATTATGGCTTCCTATGTGCTGCTTCAAATCGCTGCTACATGACCACCACGTACTGGTCCGGACAGACAACACGGCAGCCGTTGCGTACATCAACCATAAAGGTGGTCTACTCTCCCATTGCATACTGCAACTCGCCCGTCATCTCCTCCTTTGGCGTAAGAAGCATCTGAGGTCACTTCATGCCATTCACTTTGTGGGCGCAGCCGACGAGCTCTCACAACAGCTGATTCAGATGATCCAGCGGATTGGAGACACTCCGGGTATACACAGGTAGACATGTATGCCTTCCAGACACATCCCACTGCCAGTTGTTTTATTCCCTGACCGAGGGGACCATTGGCATGGATGTGCTGGCACACAGCTGGCCTCAGGGTCTATACAAATATGCATTTCCCCCAGTGAGCCTTCTCAAACAGACACTGCACAAGGTCAGGGAGGACGAGGAGCAGGACTTGGTTTCTTAGAGACAGGGAACCCTATGGCACCGACGACCAGACCTCTGAAACTTCAATGTTGGTCAGAGGTTGTAGGTGATTCAATGAGGCTAAATCCTCCCCGTCCCCTCACCCGGTACTCTTGGGATCTCTCCTTGGTCCTAAAGGCCTAGCAAGGGGAGCCCTTCGAACCTCTGCAGTCAGTGGAGGGTAGGGGACCTGCAGGCATTTTTGGTTGTCAAATTGGAATTCAAACCGGAATTCCTGTAATTCAAACTGGCCTACTCACACGTTATCCTGAGACACCGGGCCGGATATGTACCAAAGGTTCCCACCATGCCTTTCAGGGATCAGGTGGTGAACCTGCAAGCGTTGCCCTCGGAGGAGGCAGACCAAGCCCTTGCTCTGCTCTGTCCCGTCTGTGCTTTAGGACCTCAAACCAGCTATTCATCTGCTATGGAGGACAACAGAAGGGAAAGGCTGTCTCCAAGCAAAGGCTCACCCACTAGATAGTGGATGCCATAGTCTTGACTTTTCAAACTCAACATCAGCCGTGCCCCAGGGTTGAGGCCACACTCTACGAGGCATGTCCCTGCATCCTCCTGGGCATGGCACTTCGATAGCAGACATTTGTAGAGCTTCAGGCTGGGTGACACCTAACATGTTTTTGAGGTTTTATAATCTCCATGTAGAGCCTATGTCCTCTCGTGTATTCATGTTAAGTAGCCAGGAAACACCAGGACCCATTCTGTGTCTGTCACTCTTGCTGCACCATTCTCTACGGACTGGACATCAGCACTTATTTGCTTCACAGGCGAGTTCTCCTCATGGCGAAACATGTTTGGAGATCCTCCAGCACTCTTGCCAGTCAGACGTGGTGGAGCGTCAGATGCCTGGTCTAGCACTCGTGAGAATGGCCAGGTTCAGCCCTGTTAGGCTCTGTGCCCATGTGTTGTGATTCCCCCTTTGGGTAATCCCATGTGTGTATTCTTCCACGGTACGACTTCCCTCACGGTGCGCCTGAGTGTATTTAAATATATTTATCAATTTAAAACTTAAGATCACTCACATCCCAGATAGCAAAATTCCTGAGGCCCAGATCAGGCCCACACCTGACACTTTCATCTGGCCCACATACTGCATGGAATGATGGCACTTGGGCGGTCCGCTCCTGTTTGCCGAATTTGGGCCACAAGGAAGCCAAAGGAAGGCCCAAGGTAAGCCATGAATAAACCAAATAAAGCAGAACTGGCCCAAATCTGGGCCACATTAGGGCCTTTTGCACAGCAGGAACCTTTTCATAGTACCGGAACTAATTGCTGAACTACCCACTTTTTGGCATGTTTGCACCACAGGAACTAGGAATGGATTTAGTTCCAGGAACTCTGTTTGGAGGAACTAAATTAGCTCCTACTTCAGAGCAGGGCCTAAAACAGGTCTACAGGGACTATCAGTGACGTAAGTGTACACTGATTGGCCAAACGCACATGAAACACTGGCTACCCGGCATTTTTAAACATATTTACTCCACAAACATGGAAAACAGCGATAACGGCTTTTACCTGTTGTTGTCTGCAGTGTGTTCTTTTCTCAGCTTCGATGATATGTAACACTGCAAGTTGTCATAAAGAATTTAGTCTCTTAGCCCAACTTTTTGCTCTTGCAATCGCATAAATTGTGCATTGACATTCCATCTCCGTTATCATGAAATCCACGACACACTACAAAAACAGCTCTGATCGCAGCATCCTCCACTCACTGGTTTTTGACATTTGTTCCATGTGGAATAATGGTATTTGGGCAGTCAGGTCCTGTTTGCCAGATTTGGGCCTCAAGTAAACCTTAGCATTGCCGCATGTAAGCCAACCAAATAAACCAAAACTGGCCCTAATATGGGCCACAGTTGATTTTTATTCGAACCCTAGTGGCCCACATGCTGCATGGAATGGTGGCATTTTGGCAGTGGTCCACAAGCAGGCCACTGCACAGCCACATTTTAGCTAATAATGAACCAAATAAACCATAAATATACATTATTTTGCCCGCACTAAGCCTTAAGTGAGTTATGCATCAACCGTACTTAACAAATTTTAAAGAGAAATTTAAAAATGTCCTCCCTAAATGTTCAAATAAGTTCCAGAAATGTATCCTACTTGGTAAAAACATCCTGACCCAGGTTTTGCACAAGCAGCAATTCAAATGTCGCAGATAAATATTCAAAGACACATTCCAATACTTTAAAATAAGTTCTTCACAAATTTAATCCTAAATGCTTCTTACTCGGACTCTACCTACACAGTAAGTTTGTAAGTGTCATGGCTACGCTGTGTTAAAGAGTGCACAATGAAGATCAAAGGTTACATATCATAAGTCTTTAATCCAACAAGGGTAAATCCAAACACAATGTAGCACAGCAACATTATAGACATGTAGACGTAAGACCAAACAAACTCAAAGTGAAGATACAGGAAATTAAGTACTCAGACCAAACAAGGATAATTAGCTAGGTACACCTGAACAGAATAATACACAACATGGGGAACGGTGCAAAAGGAAAACAAAGTCCAAATTAACAGAAACCTTGACAGTAAGAGCTATCATTATAGTGCACTTCTGTTCTTATGCTGGACGGTACACATATAAAAAAAAAACTGCCATTATAAGCATGCTTTAAAAAGTAAATTGCTCCCCAGACAGCAACATATGCCGTTTCTCAAACGGAAGGCTGCATCGTCCGGAAGTCGCATTTGTAGGTTGCATACGTCATAAAGAACATCTTATTTTAGAATATTAACAGTTATAAATTTGACCATTATTCTTAGTTAAGCGTAAATTGTTGTAATATGCTTATGACTCGGGAATGTAATGCTCAGTTAACTGAAATAAACCAGGCTGGATGACACATGCAGCCTACAAATGCGACATCCAGAGGATGCAGCCTTCCGTTTAAGAAACGGCCATCGTGTTGGCCCTTATACAGCCCACATCTGGCCTGTGTGAAATCCATGCGGGCCAGATGTGTGCCAGATGTGTGCCAGATCTGAGCCGACACTGGTTGCAATCTGGGTGGGTATGTAACCCTCTTAACACTCATATCTAGAGCATCCTGCATCAGTTAACTGTGTTACATCCTACTAAAAGTAACCAAATTCTATTAGGCCATATTTACAACTTCAAACTTCCATTTCAATTAGCCAGTGTCAAGTGTAATATCCAAACCAGAAGTGGCCCTCATCTCATAATATATGTGGCATATTTGCCATGTCAAATGTGGGACAAGTTAGGCTCACAGCCATATTAGCCAGTGCTCACTCTGCCATATCTTTGCCAAAACTGTTCCAAATACGTTTTGGAGAACCGAGTCACATTTGTGGCATCATATATGGGTCATTTTAGACTCACAGCCACATTAGCCAGTGCTCACTGTGCCATGACTTTGCCAAAACTGGTCCAGATACGTTTTAGGAGAACTGGGCCACATTTGTGGCATCATATGCAGGCCACTTTAGAGTCACAGCCACATTAGCCAGTGCTCACTGTGCCACATCTTTGCCAAAATTGGTTTACACCCTGATTAGCCATTGTTGATTGTGCCACATTTTTGCCAAAGGTGGACCACATTTGGTTGGTACTATTTGGGCCATATTTACTAATTACCACATGGGCCACTTTAGGGTCACATTCAGATTACACATTGCCGTGAACACCACATCTTTGCCTACAGAGGCTGTGATTTGATCCATTTGGGCCATTTTTGCTATTTTACATGTGGGCCACTTCAGGCTTACATCCATTTTGTAGGGGCCATAAGAAGGCTAGCAGTCAAAATTACTTTTTGCTTGATAGTTACACCACATGACATTTTTAGAGTCATTTAATTGAAAAGTTTTCCAAACCAAATTAACTCAATTTGTAAAATGTCATGGGTTGTATATTTTCAAAAATGTTCATGACATTTTATACATTATTACTAAAATATATTTAATTACAAATAAATATATGTATTCAGGTTAAAGGAAAATTACTTTCTGCTTGATAGTATCAAAAGGTACAAAAAGTTTTCCAAACCATATGAAACTTTATAAAAAGAAAGAGTACATTTCTAAGAATTTGGCACATGCATTTATAACTAAATTTTAACACTTTTCCTGATGGCAGGTCTCCGAATGGTCCAGACCTCACAGAGTGGCCTGAATTTGGAGGTGAGGCCGAGTATCTCAGCATTGGTCTGGAACAGAAATCTATGAAAGACCTGAAGGGAAAACACTTCACTTTCATGACTCAAACCCTTCCTCGGATAATAAAAGAGCGAAAGGAAGGCAAGTTATCAGAATCGGCATTCTTTCATTAAGACTCTCTGCATGAAAATAAGAATTATTACACGTTTGTTTCTGACAGTACCTCTAGTTCACACTAAACTAGGAAGTTTAAGAGGTGCCTTCCTGACTGTTAAGGGCAAGGATACAATCGTCAATAGCTATCTTGGTGTGCCATTTGCCAAGCCCCCTGTGGGCCCCCTGAGACTGGCACGGCCCCAGCCTGCAGACAAATGGGACGGAGTGAGAGACGCAACCAAACAGCCACCCATGTAATATGTCACAAAACAGCATTTGAATTCAAACATCTTTTGTTAGACATTTCTATGATCTAATGGTGCTGTGGTTTCTTTAGATGCATCCAGGACAGGCAAATTAGTGTAGCTGAATGTGAGCTTCTCGCTATGGATGTGGAGATTCCCGAGGTCTCCGAGGACTGCTTGTATCTCAACATCTACACTCCAGTCAAACCTGGTGAAGAGGCCAAGCTACCAGTAAGTTCATCAACAACTTAAGTGAATGTCCTCATAGAAAATGTGTTCAAGAATGTTTCCTTGTGTTTTCTAGGTAATGGTTTGGATTCATGGTGGAGGACTTGCTCTTGGTTCAGCATCAATGCACGACGGCTCCGTTCTGTCAGCGTATCAGGATGTGGTTGTGGTGCTGATTCAGTACAGATTGGGTCTGCTGGGATTCTTTAGGTAGGTGCCATAAGTTATTTTACAGCTGACCCTTGATAAAACCATTTTAATACAAACATAACAGCCATAGCGTTTATTCAATTTACATACTATTATTAATTATCACATAATTGTAAACTACTAAAATAATTATACAGCAATATAAATAAGAAAGACAGACATGCAAATGTAACTGAATTCAGATAATAGTAGATTGGGATCTTGATTCAGTGGATTTTTAACAAGTACAAGTAGGTAAATTCGTATTCTGTATAAGAATTATTATTTTTAATTAATAATAAAATTTTATCATAATTAGTACCTAAATAATCAGGGTATCTTCCGTCCATTCATTTTTTAAAATTTAATATTATTAACTGAAAAATAAGAATTCCGTCCTTTTCATTTTTTCTACAAAATGAATAAATGGCTTCAGTATTCAATCTCTGCATGTGGGCGGAAATGAAACTCATCCTTTCTGCTGTTTATTCAGCGTAAACAGGAGTTTCCCCATAGTGTCCCTTGTCTCAGGGAACTGAGGTCACATTAGTAACCAGACCTTTTTGGTTTCGGTGTTTCATTAAAATAAATAAATTTGGTGCATCGCTTGTATGCATGATTTAAAACCTTTTTAAAATCCATTTTTCTGTATTTAATCACAGATTCAGATTAAAGATTCCATTTCTTTTTTGTAGCACGGGAGATGAACATGCTCCAGGAAACTATGGTTTTCTGGATCAGGTTGCAGCTCTTCAGTGGGTTCAGGAGAACATCCACAGCTTCGGTGGAGATCCTGGATCTGTGACCATCTTTGGAGAGTCTGCCGGAGGAATCAGTGTATCCACACTGGTATGGATCTTTATTTACAGCATAGTAACTGTAGAAACCATAACTCAGCCTTCATTTCTGTATATATTTGTTTTGAGTGATAGTCACTTTCGGTGTCATTGTGTCTTCAAGATTCTGTCACCATTGGCTTCTGGTCTGTTTCATCGTGCCATTGCAGAAAGTGGAACGGCCTTTTGGGATGCTTTAGTGATGGGTAATCCTTTACTGAAGGCTCAGGTATCATTCTATATACTTCTTACATTTTCATGATTGTTTTATTTAAGTTGTATTAAATACTACTGTTATTAAATAACTTCTCATGCTGATGGTCATTTCAGAACGCAGCCAAATTATGCAACTGTGACAGCAGCAGCTCATCAAAGATCGTAGACTGCATCCAGCGCTGGTCTGAGGAGGAAGTTCTGGAATGTTCCAAAAAGGTGTGAAATTTTTCATAAAAATAAACCATTTAAGAAATGTTTTTAAAGGGTTACTCCACCCCAAAATGAACATTTTGTTAATCACTTGCCCCCATGTCGTTCCAAACCCATAAAAGCTTCGTTCGTCTTCGGAACACAATTTAAGATGTTTTGGATGAAAACCGGGAGGCTTGTGACTGTCCCATTGACTGTCAAAGAATTAACACTGTCAAGGCAAAGTAAAGTATGAAAGGCATCATCAAAATAGTCCATCTGCAATCAGTGGTTCAACTGTAACGTTATGAAGCTACAAGAATACATTTTGTACGCAAAACCCCCCCAAAATAACGACTTTATTCAAGAATTTGTCTCTTCTGCGTCAGCGTAGCGCCATTTTGGAGAATATCCGCTGGACGCAAATAGTGTATGCTGTTCTGTGCACTTTTAAAAGTGAATTTAAAGGGATAGTTACCAAAAATATAAAAATTCTGTTATCATTTACTCACCCTCGAGTTGTTCCAAACCTGTAACCTGTTTCTTTCTTCTGTGGAACACAAAAGAAAATATTTTAAGGAATGCTGGTAACAAAACAGTTGACTTCTATTATATATATTTTTTTTTTCCATACTATGGAAATATCTTATTTTGTGTTCATCAGAAGAAAGAAACAGGTTACAGGTTTGGAACAACTTGAGGGTAAGTTAACGATGACAGAATTTTCCTTCTTTTTTTTTTATTTTTAATTTTAACTCTCCCTTTAAGTGTGTTATCAAAGAGTCCTGACGGTGAACTCTCTTTACACACACATATATATATATATGGATATACATTTATATGCACTTATACATTACAAGTGTGCATTCAACACATTATAAGCACACTTTTTGCTGTTAAACACACATCATGCTGTTAAAAATATAAGTGAGATTAGAATTTATATAAAATATATTTCATGTGATTGATATCAGCAGCTGTGTTTCCACTATGTTTCTAGTTTGCGATGATGCACTTCAGTCTCGCTCTGGATTCTTATTTCCTTCCTAAACCTGTGGAGGAGATCGTTCAGAAGCAAGAGTTCAGTAAAGTTCCTCTCATCACTGGAATTACCAATGATGAGTTTGGCTTTTTACTGGCCACAGTGAGTAAAAGTTATATTTATTATTACATTTAATATCACAATCCAAACTCACTCACTTAGAATCAAGGCAGTTGTTTTTCTGTCACTGAATCAAACCTTCTGTTAAAAATAAAAGATCTTCAAAACCACATGAACATATATACAGAGATCTCAGACACAGTTACAGCATATTCTTGTATTTGGTTTTATATTTTAATGCTAAGGTTGAATGTTATTTCTTCATAGTATTTTGCAGGTAAAGGATGGATTGATGGGATGGATAAAGAGCAAGCCACAAAAGGCCTGACGCTCACGTATCCTGATGTAAGTCACAACTCAACACAATGCACATTTACAGTACGTACGTTACATGTGTTTTTCTTTGAATCCTGTGTGTTTTGACTGTTACTCACATCAGCCCAAGGATCGATGGATCGTTGATCTGGTGGTGAACGAGTACCTGGGCGACACAAGAGATCCCATTCAAGTCCGAGACATTTACAGAGAGATGATGGGTGACGTGATGTTCAACTTCCCTGCCCTCCAATTGGCAAAATACCACAGCGGTGAGATGCAGTCAGTTCTTCATTCATTCATATTGGACCTCTGCAGCTGTGTGGGAAAAAGGGTTTCATAATATTTAACAAAGAATTTTAAATTCTGATTATATTATGTAGTTTATTCAATTTAAATTTTAGCAAAAAATTATATATACACTACAGGTTAAACGTTTTTTTTTCCCATACTATGAAAATCAGTGGCTACCAGCAACTGCTCGATTGCCAACATTCCTCAACGTATCTTCCCTCGAGTTCTTTCCCAACAGAAAGAATCTCATACAGGCTTGAAACAATTTTGAGGGTGATTAAATAATGACAGGATTTTTATTTTTGGGTGAACCATCCCTTTATGTATCATTTTCACTTGTTTGAAAGGTGTGCTGTTGTGATTGTAGCCTCAGGAGCGCCGGTTTACCTGTACGAGTTCCAGCATCCTCCCAGTATGATCCAGAAGAACAGGCCCAGCTTTGTTGGTGTCGACCACGCAGATGAACTGTTCTTTATTCAGGGCACCTGCTTCGCTAAAGCCCACCTCAAAGCAACCGGTAAAACTCGTCATCACAAACACATCCTTCACTCACACTGAACTTTTCTGAAAGGGTTTAAATAACCACTGAATCATCATTTAATGGTTCAATCTTCCAGCACCTTTCACAAAGGAAGAGGAAGAGCTGTGCAGGACTGTGATGGGATACTGGGGGAACTTTGCACGCACCAGGTAAAATATCGGACCACTTGTTTTTGTAGGAGAACAAAGTATATGGTTTCTTCACTCTAATAAAGCTGTTTTTGGACCGGCAGGTCTCCGAATGGTCCGGGTCTGACACACTGGCCTGAATATGAGGATGAGGCAGAGTATCTCGGCATTGGACTGGAACAGAAAACTGGGAAGAAACTGAAGGGGAAACACTACGCATTCATGACCAAGACGCTTCCAGATCTCATACGCCAAGGCGGAGAGAAAACAGAGCACTTAGAACTGTAAAAAAAAGAAATGAACTTGAATGTATGGATGACACAGAAAACATTAACTGTGATTCAGTGTAAGAATTTAACTAACCTGAGGAAAATCAAATAAGCACTGAGTGCATTTTGGTGCTAAAGTTCAGATTTGATAGAAAATTTACAATTTGATCATATGACACATAAATGTCTAGGCAACTAATGCTTTGCACTTAAAAATAAAAGTCAGACAACGTTCAAGTTTTTCCTCCATTTTATTGAGAACAAACGAAGGCTAAAGCTGCAAACCTCCCTGAATTTGAATGCAACGTGTGCATACTAGTCATGAATTTGCGCTTTGAGATTTTCTAACTGGCAGATTTACATGGATGACAATAATTCAACTATTGACAATATTCAGATTTTTTTTTTTTAATTTTCAAACAGCAGATTAACATCAAATATAAACACTTGTACTGGATGCTTGACTCACTAATGGAGCTGTTTTACTCCACAAACATCACACTTACTGACAACTCGTGATTTACTCTCAGTATAATTACAAAATTAAAAATAAGGAAATTACAAATGTACAACACAAATGTATAAATAACAGTTTTAGGCACAGAGCTTTGATAAAATTATCATTATAGATAAATAATGGGAGAGAAACTCAGATTTGAAGTCGACCTAAAATCATCTGTGAATCCTGATGACGACAAAGGGGACAAAACTTGATTTTATCCATTGAGAAGTGAGAAGCTGAAGTCAATAGGGTAGACTTTGAGTTATTAATTGCACAAATGCTTTGAAATATGATTCATAGTTATGAGCCAATACAAACAA
The DNA here is from genome assembly GCA_036784905.1 of Acrossocheilus fasciatus. Classification (NCBI taxonomy): domain Eukaryota; kingdom Metazoa; phylum Chordata; class Actinopteri; order Cypriniformes; family Cyprinidae; genus Acrossocheilus; species Acrossocheilus fasciatus. The sequence goes on along the minus strand of CM071962.1, from coordinate 17,925,854 downwards.
CTGAAATTGTATCTTATTTGGAATAAAATCAATAGTTGTAGGTTATCAGTCCACGTAAACGGCCAATTCTATGAGAATATTACATTTAAAACAATTATCACTCAACTCAGAGGTTGTAAACACAGGCGATATAATTAAATTAGTTCAATCATATATATACAATCATCCCTAAAACAAAGCTGAAATATACTGATAAATGTTTAAATATATTCAATGCATTTACATATATATTCATTTTACATTATACTGACTTTATTTTTTTCCATAATTTTTTTTTTCCATTTTCAAATGCTAGTAATGCTGCAGTCAAATACAAAAGTATAGCCGGAGTAATTCTGCCTCCGATAAATGTCTACGCTGCGTAGGGAAGAGCACTTGGAAGAGAGCTGCACAGCTAGAGGAACAGAATCACTATCATGTGAAAATGAGACAGACGTCGTGGTCGTATAATTTGGTGGCAAACCAATTCGCTTGGAAATTGAACAGTATGATAGATAGAAAAAGTTGAGCCAAAAATTAAAATTTGCTGAAAACTTACTCACCCTCAGGCCATTCGAGATGTATATGAGTTTGTTTCGTCATCAGAAGAGATTTGGAGAAATTTTGCATTACATCACTTCCTGTGAATGTGAATGGGTGCCGTCAGAATGAGGGTTCAAAACAGCTGATAAAAACATCACAATAATCCACAAGTAATCCACACCACTCCAGTCCATCAGTTAATGTCTTGTGAAGTGAAAAGCTACATGTAACTTTAAACCATGTGCTGTTTGGACTCATTCTGACGGCACCCATTCACTGCAGAGGATCCACTGGTGAGCAAGTGATGTAATGCTAAATTTCTCTGTATCTGATGAAGAAACAAACGTATCTACATGTTCAATGGCCTGAGGGTGAGTATATTTTGAGCAAATTTTTGGGTGAACTATTCCTTTAGATAAGAAAATTTGGCTTTTTTAGTGTACATATTAATGGATGCATTATGGAGTGATGAAATTGACAACATTTGCAGCGACAAAGCGGCTGGAAGTCATTTCTTTTTAGTGAGCACTGACGGAAAAAAATGGAAGCATTTCCAAATACGGTGTAGACTTTTTACAAATAAAGAAATAAACTGAATAAAATAATTTAAAAGCAACCGCAGATGTTGCCACATTGAGGACAAACACTTCTAAGATCATTTCTAAAGCACAAAACCACAGGATTCAGAATCTGAAGATCAGAGGCACGCTCAGCTGAATACACGGGCGAATTTTCACATTGTTGTCGTCTTCATCGCCATTTCCAGGTTACAAAAATAAATTAATTAAAAAGCTGATAAGAAAGGCCTAATATAATACAACTGTACGGGCATGTGGCTTAAATACACCTGTGCAGATGCGAGCAAGAGTATGTGTGTGTGTGAGTGAGTGAGTGTGTGTCAGCAGGGAGGTCCCTGACGGTGCAGAGCGTAATACCAGAGGATGTGCCTGATGAGAAAAGGTGGTGTGAGGTTTGCTATCAGGATGTCCATGACTGCATGTTGCGGAGCATGGCCTCGAAGCGCTCCATGCTGGGGGCCTGAGCGTGGGACAGCTGGTCGGTCAGCCGACTGTACAGACTGAAGGACTTGAGCTCCAGCCAAATGAAGCCAAAGCGGTCGTCATCGAACAGCACGAACAGCCCCGGCGTGCGCTCCGGACTCGTGAAGCCGTGGCCGGCGATCAGGCCTGTTCCATAAAAACTGAAACACAGAGGAAATCCATATTATAAATTAAACAAATGTATTTTTTTCATTCATAAAAAAAATAAAATATAAATAATAATAATATATGTATTACATTTTAAATCATTTTCAATTGTACTTTGCTAATTTTATATTAAGATGCGTTTAATTTAAATAAAAAGTTTAAATGTTAGAATTTTAAAATACAAAAATGTAATTTAATTTTTAAAGTTAATTCAAATGTTTAAAGTATATGTGTGTCAAGAATATAATTTTCATTAGTTTTAGCTGACTTGGAATTTCTATCATGTTTTATAAAAAATATAGAAATTAAAACAGTTATTTCATTTTAATGTCTATTAAATCAATTAATAGACATGTTAATAAATTACAAATTACATACATATAATATTTAAAAAGGTCATTTTAATAAAGCATATTGTCATTTTACATATATATAATAAAATGAAATCATTTTTAATGTGTATTTAATATTATGTCACATTTTTAATAATTTTCTTGTCTATTTTATCTTTTTTCTAGTACTATATAATAATTATTCATAACTTAAAATGATGACATTTATTTTTAAGTGTTTCATTTAATTGCTGTCTATTATTTCTGTATTAAAATGTATTAGTATATAATTTTCAATTTTCATATTTAATATTAATAGACAAAACAAAAATATAAAATTATATACATTTTAGTTTAACAAATTAAATTTAGTAATTGATTTAAATGATTTAACATTTCTATTTTATAAAATATAATAAATTTAATTGCTAACTTATTCCTGTATAAGAATATATAATTATATAATATATAACAATTTTCATAAATGATATTTAATATTAATAGACATAAAACAAACAGTATAAAATTTAGTTTAAATTAAATTTGGTAATTGATTTAAATTAATTATCTCATACCTATTTTATAAAATATAATTATGTATAATGAATTCATTAATAATAAGAAAACAAATAAAGGCAATATAAAAATATAAGTACTGTTAAAATTGAAACTTGAACCTGGATTCATATACTGATGTAAGCATCATGTAATGTCTAAAGTACAGTAATAAGATGCACAGTAGCAGACTCACCACGTCTTGCAGGTGCGAGGGTACACTTCATTACGGGCCATGACTCCCAGAGGCAACACAAACGGCTGCGCATCAGGTGCAGCGATGCAGGCAGCAGCTTCCGGCTCCACATCGTCCACTCCAGCAGGGCAAGCCGAATCGGAGCCCTCCGCCCCCTCCACAGCCTCTGATGGGGCGTCCTGGGGCTGTGGATCCCTCTGGGCCTCCTCGTGCACCCCCAGCACCAGGCGAGAGAGCTCTTCCATGCTCCGCTGGTGCTCCAGGTCCGGCAGACGCACCGGACGATTCAGGTCGACTTCTAACGTCAGCTGACCTGCTGGGACATTGGGGTCACCCTAAAAACAAACAAGTGAGCTGATGAACGCGCTAAATCACACATACTACAAAATTTAAATTATACACTATCTATAATAATTTACAAAAATTATTTTGTGTATACACATTTTAATTTGAATAAATACTAACAAATTATCTCATTAAATTTCTTTTTATTTCTTTTGCCTAATACAAAATATACAGTTATTATTAATAATAAGCTATTAAAACTATGAACTACAGTATTATAGTATTTATTTATATTATTATAAAAATATTTAAATAATAATAAAAAAACATAATTTACTTGTTTTGTCACACACACCAGTAACTAAATTGTTTTTAATTATGATTATTTACATCATACGCTATTCATAATAATAATAATAATAATAATAATAATAATAGTTCAAATGAAATGTTTTAAATAAATTCACGCATTTTGTTATATTCAAGCATTTTAATAAATACTAACAAATCATTTTAAGTGTATTTAAATGTTTTATTTTGTCCAAAATATAATATGCAATTAATAATAATAATAATAACTATTATTTTTATTTTTTGTTTTGCTATGAACTACAATACTTTACAAAAAATGTTAACGTTTACTTGTATTATTTATTTTGCCACACACACACACACACACAAATAACAAAATTGTTTTTAATTATGATTTAAATCATAAGCTATTCATAGTAATGAATAATAATAATAAGAATAATTTAAATAAATAATAAAATAATAATATAGTTGTAGTTAGGGGTGTGACGAGACACTAATCCCACGAGACGAGACGAGACACGAGACGGTTCACGAGAATGAGACGAGACGAGATTTTTAGACTTTTTAAAAAAAAAAAAAATCCTCAATGATGAAATATATAAGGAAAATAGTCTTTTATTCAACTGAAAAACACAAAATGCAAAAAAATGTAGGTGCATTTTGAAATCAACTTATACTTTATGAAATTAAACTTATATTTTAATGAATTATATGCAGTAATAAACAACATGTAAACTAGAGCTGCACGATTCTGGATAAACTGAGAATCACTTTTTTTTTTTTTTTTTTTTTTTTTTTTAAATTGGACATCACGATTACATAATAAATAACGTAATTTACTTTATTTTAATATATATATATATATTCATTTGAACAATTAAAAAAAAAAAAAAATCAATGAAGGAGTCAGTGTCTCACTTCATAAAGACTTATTTCACTATTATATTGGAATCTCCTGAATGAATGATTCAATGTCAAATACATGTTTAAACGGGTTGTCGCCACCTCCTGGCGGAAGATGATAAACGTTACTATACAAGTGTTAAGATACTTTCGTTTTGATCGCTACTGTAGACAATAAGTGTTTATACCCAAACTATAAACCTTTATCCCAGTGCTTCTGTTATTTAAATGTCTGTAACACAGAAATAATGATTTGTGGTTGAAAAAACTCTTTCTGGATCAGCAGCAGCATGAATGCAGATTTGAATGTTTTTAACACCTGTTTCACATCGTAAGCGTCAGTGGAGCGTGTTTAGTCTGACAGCATTCACATCGGAAGCGTGATAATGATCGACCCTCTGATTCATCAACATCTCATGCTCCACTGACACTCGCGATGTGATGTGAAACAGTCTTAATAGAATCGTTGTCATTCAGGAATAAGATCGCGTGGGTGTTTGAATCAAGATCACAAGCGCAATTTTTAATGATTAATGGTGCAGCTCTAATGTAAACATTGCAAAATATTTTGCGAGGATATCGTCACGTTCTCGTGAGACCAGTAGGATCTCGCGAGACACATCGGATCTCGCGAGATCTCGTGCCACGAGATCTTGTCACACCCCTAGTTGTAGTACTAATATAAAAAAAAAAAAAAAAACGTTTTGGATGGTGAATATTTTTTTTTCTTAATTTTTAATGATGAAATCATGCATCAAAAATTTGTAACTGAATTGCTTAAGTACATAAATGTTAAATTCACAGTCCCCAAAGATAGAAGCACTGTTAACGTATGCATTCTTATTATTAAATTATGCTCTTTTTTTTTTCGTATAAAAATTTTTTTGTGCTAATTCAACGACTGATGGATTCTGGATTAATTATGGATTTAACTTCATGAACCAGAAACTTGAATGCTTTGATGCTTAGACTGAACAATGCAATTATTAAAAAAACACAACTTTTCCTTGTCATTTACTCCAGATATCACACCTGACCGGAAAGTGTGACAGACGTCACCGTACAGGTGTTGATTTGCATTTAACTGTGCCTCAAATAGTAAAGGTTTGCTCAGTTTCAAGTTTTCCCTGAGAATCAAAGCTCTCCGGTCTATATTTTCAGATGTCAGACTCACGGTAAGCTTGGTGGCTTTGGCTTTGGAGCCGTGGAAGCTCAGCATGATGATCTCCAGGCCATGACTGCCGTATGTCCCTTTGAAGAGGCCCGGCTTCAGCAGGTCTGAAGGGAGGCACGGGGGCAGATAAATCCGCCGGTACGTCAGGCAATTACTGAAACCAGGAAACACGCGTTTAAACACACCTGGCACCAGACCGCAAAACTGAACAGAGGAAATGAAACAGCACATTCTGGGTGAGAACGGGCGATGTAGGAGACTTACTCGTATTGGCTGGTGTAAATGAACTTCATGAGGATCAACTCCTGCATGTGCTCGTGGAAAATGTCCTCCAGTGTTCTTCCCCATTCCTCCTCCAACCACGTTCTGAACTCCTGCACAAACACATGGGGCTCAGTGTACATCCAGAAACTGCAGGAGAGCCCCGGTTTACAGCAAAATCTGTCTTAAAGGGATAGTTCACCCAAAAATGAAAATTGTCATTAATTACTCACCCTCATGTCGTTCCAAACCCGTAAGACCTCCGTTCATCTTCAGAACACAAATTAAGATATTTTTGATGAAATCCGAGAGCTCTCTGACCCTCCCATAGACAGCAAGGATCCTTACACGATCAAGGTCCAGAAAGGTAGTAAGGACATCGTTAAAATAATCCATGTGACATCAGTGGTTCAACCGTAATTTTACAAAGCTACGAGAATACTTTTTGTGTGCAGAGAAAACAAAAAAAATTACTTTATTCAACAATTCGTCTCTCCCACGTCACCCTGGCGTGATTTTGGAGAGTATCACATATGTAAACAACGTATGTAATGTATGTATGTACGCGGATCCATTGTTTACGCTTTGATCTGAACATAAACAGCAGATCCGCGTACATACATTGCAAACGTTGTTTACGTATGTGATACTCTCCATATTGCCGCCAGGGTGACGCAGAGGAGACGAATTGTTCAATAAAGTCGTTATTTTCGCGCACAAAAAGTATCCTCATAGCTTCGTAAATTTACAGTTGATGTCACATGGATTACTTAAAATATCTCCTTATTTATTCACTTTTTAACGCCATGCCAGCATCAACACTATTTTCATGGCGATCTCTGAATAAATTATACAAGATGTACAATTAACAAATGGTTATAAAAGACATTTCAGATGTACACTAGACAAAAATTCTAAAATACACTCAGGTGATACATTTTTAAATTAATCTCTGAATAAAACCATTGTCTATTCACATTAAAAACAGTACAATCCAATAAAATATGTTTCACAGTCATTTTAGTTTTTTAACGATCTCCTTGCTAGGTTTCTGGACCTTGGTCGTGGTATTATCATTGCTGTCTATGGGAGGGTCTGAGAGCTCTCAGAATTCATCAAAAATATCTTAATTTGTGTTCTGAAGATGAACGAAGGTCTTACAGGTTTGGAACGACACTATGGTGAGTAATTAATGATATAATTTTCACTTTTGAACTATCCCTTTAAAAAGTCTGATTTCTTACCTCTTGCCTTCCTCCAGGCATTCGATGGTGATCGGTCTGGTTGCATTTGGTGGAAAATTCATCTTTCTTCACAGTCTGGAAAGAAAAAAAGTTCAATATCCTGTGGAATATAATGGCACATTGAGCCGTGGTGGTAGAAATATGGTAGATTTACCTGAATGTCTCCTTTATGAGGTCCCTTGTGTCCATACATGCATTCTACCATGGCTTTGTTTTTCTCCCACATGTGAATGCGGAAAAGCGGCCGTCTACGCATGGGGTCCTCCACACGGGGATCATGAGGCGGTAAATACATCCAGCCTATGATGAACAGCCCGTCAACCTAAAATAATCACCAACGCAAGAAAGAGTTGTATGTTTGAAATGCAATATAATTGTACATTTAATGGCTTATATTGTTGTATTTGATTTAGTTTTTTTTTAATAAAGTTGTATATTTAGCAAGCCACTGGGTGAATTTCAGTTAATACACAATTCCCCCCAAAAATGTAGCAAGTATAAACTCTATGATAATAAATTTAGCTAGATGCTAACACTAGCTAGATGCTAACGTGTGCAACAGTCTCTTGTAAAAACAAGCATACTTTAGCATACTTTTACTTATTACAGAAATAATATACATGAAAATAAGTATATTAGGCATAGCGTAAGCTCTGGTGAGAAGTGACAAACATGGAAGCGCAGAGGAGAGAGCAAAACAAAACACCGGTCACGAATTAGAAGTATAAAGTGAGGATTTGTAAAGAAAAATGTCAGAGGAATTTGATATTAGCTGTTTTTTTCCTTTGACGTAAGCTAAACTTGGTAATCGAGAGACTAACATATTCTCCCTGGAGCTTACTCTACGTTCTACGTCATCCGCTGAAACGCCACTCTCTCATGAACCCGTGTACGAAAGTTAGCAGAAGCTAGAGATTTAAATAAGGATATTTTTCTTGCACAAACACATCATTTCACTTCAGAAGGTCTTTATTAACCCCTCGAAGCCATGTGGAGCACTTATTATGATGGATTTATGCACTTTTTTGGCCTTCACAATCTCAACATTGTTTAATATAACTCTGATTATATTCTTCTGAAAGAAGACAGATTTACACACCTAGCATGGCTTGAGTGCGTGTAAATCATGGGGTAATTATCATTTTTGGGTGAACTACCCCTTTAAATTAAATGTTTTTGAACCACCTAAGTAGGACTTGAGTAGATTTCATGGTAAATATGGGTAAAGTGTAATGCTGACTGTACTGACAAGCAATTATGGTAAACTTTAATACACTTCATACTGAAACATACTGTCAGGTTATTACACATTTGTCATGATTACACTGAAATTTTAAACAATTAAAATGTATCGAAAGTGACATACAATAACACAATACAGTTACAGTAAAATATCAAGTACTTTGGTTTGTTAGTCAAAACAAAACAAATGCACTTCTTTAAAACATGCTTGTTTGCTTGTGGCCTTTTATTTTATTAATTTTATATTATCTACAAGTTAACAGTTTTTACATACTTTTAAAAACTGAAGTACAATTAGAAAATGTAGCTACAAGCTACAGAGTTAAACAAGTGAAACTGTAGTTAGCTACTGTATGCTAGAAGCTACATGATGTATGCTAAGGCTATTAGCTAGCAACATTAAAGCTATTTAGCTTTAGCATTTTGCAAATGCTGTCTATTTTAAAAACAGGAAAATGTAGTTAACTTAGTGTTACTTTAGTATTTATTTATTTTATTCAATTTAATTTTAATTTAAGTTTTAGTGATTGAAATATTTCTACATACCTTTTTTTCAATTTTAACATTACATTGCATAGTAGTATATCCCGGTAACACTTTACAATAAGGTTCATTAGTTAACTACATTAGTTAACATTAACTAATAATAAACTGCACTTATACAGCATTTATTAATCTTTGTTAACGTTAATTTCAACATTTACTAATACATTATTAAAATCTTGTTAACATTAGTTAATGCGCTGTGAACTAACATGAACTAACAATGAACATCTGTATTTTTATTAACTAACGTTAGCGAAGACTAGTAAATACAGTAACAAATGTATTGCTCATGGTTAGTTCATGTTAGTTAATACATTAACTAATGTTTAACTAATGAACCTTATTGTAAAGTGTTACCTATATCCCAATACAGCTGTACTGTGTTAATATAATGATATTCATTGCCATAATCATCTTTGCAATACATAAGTGTTTTGTATTTGAATAAAGACAATTCATATATGTAATTTTCCACCAATATCAGCTACCTTTTTGCATTTGTTATCATTCTTTGCTGATCTTTTTCTGTGTGATCTTACCACCACATTTAGCAGTCCTCCATAGGGCCCGATATCAGGCTGCCAGAGACCCAGGATGTGTCTATAGGGATGTAACACTGCAAAACAAGCACATGACCTTAAAATACCACACAACACACATAACAAACCCAGAACCAAGAACATTAAATGGGATTATATCACTTTCTGACAGGTAAACTCATGAATGCATGTTGAGTGTGTGAGTATATGCAACTTATCTGCCATGCAACAACTTAGAGGGCTAATATTTACCCACGTCTGGTCACTTTTACTCATCTGCATCTCACACAGTCAGCTGATGTTAGCGCAGCTGCAGTCGTCTGCACCCTTGCCAGCCTGTGTCGATCACACACACGCATGCAGAACACACAGGCGTGCTCACGCTCGGCAGAAGCTGCCCTTAAGCTGCTGTCACATCAGTCTGTCCCAAACCAAGGCTGTGTCCCAATTTGCATACTACGCATACTAAATAATTAGCATGCGTGCATTCCAATTTCCAGTATTTTGCAAAGGTTCCTAAATTTTATCCAGTGGAATAATATATGCTTGTGGCTAATATTACCCACAAATCCTTGTGTTACACAAGAGTTTTCAAGTTGGCAGGGAATGTGATGCCAAAACAGAATGTCAATATAAAACAAAAAGTAATAACGTAATGAATTCAGCTAGATGAATGAATTATGTAGCAATGCGACGATATGGGTGACTGAGGTAATAACACACTTTCCTACTTGTGGTGTCTTACTACATACTGCATAGAAAAGTACATCAAAAGTATGTACCTTCCCCATCAACAGTGAAGTAAACACTTTTATAGTGTAGTAGAACTATGCAACTTGGGATTCAACCTTTGAAGGAATGTTCCACGTTCATAATAAGTTAAGAATCTGTGACAGAAAGAAGTGATTTAGAAACTTAAGCTATTTTTAAACTACTTAACTATTAAAAATATTTTCCGGTTATTGAAATAAAGCTGAAATAATAAGATTCTAGATGAAAAATCTATCAAACATTTAAATATTGCTTTGAAATAAATAAACTGAAGTTGAAGTACTAATAGGACTAAAACAGAAATAAAAATTAAAGCAAAATAAAAATGAAAAAAAAAAAAAAACCCCTCAGACTAATAAAATTGACAAAAGCACATCACAAAACCACCAAAACTTCATTTTTAAATACATTAAGATAAAATACTTTTTTAATATTTTAATTAAAAATACTTATTAAAATGAAAACTGAAAAAGCATTTTAAAAATTAGTATAATACAATATAAATATTTAAAAATACAAATTATGTCCATTTTATGACTGAGTAACATATAAAGTAGCTATTCAATTAAAAATAAATAAATAAATAAAAACATTTTAAATGTTACAAGTAAATGTAGGCATCACAACAAAGATGTACAGTCTGAAAAACAGATATTCATTTTGAGATTTGCTAAATGTTACAGTGTTATTAAACTATTAATATAAAGATTAATAATCTAGATGATATCAAATATATTCTAAATGTAAAAATAAAGGAAATGAGCTGTACAATTAAAAACCCATGTACCAATACTCATAAATAATTTTAACTCGTTCCTCATTTACAGTGGAAGTTTTTAGTCAGTTTATATTAATACTTCCATACAAAAATGCGGTATTTGAAATCTAAAGTTGTCTAAATTGTCACTTTGGTGGGACAATTGTTCAAGATGGATAAACTTCTGGTTATGACTTACTAAAAAAATACTACAGTTGTTTTTTGGTATACTTCTGCATATTGTGCAAACTATATATTTGCATATTCTGTTACTTGGTTTGCAACTTTACAGAGACTTCATCATAATTTTTATTTTGTTGTAATTTTTTATTTTATTGTACTGTAATATCAAAACAATATTTACTTTTATCTTGCCACACAGATTTCCACTGCATGTCCTGCACAATGCATACTGTGTACTGTTACACTTTGCTTGTTTTTTTGTTTTTTTGCAAACTAAGGAACGAGTCAGTAATGTATTTATTAAAGGGTTACTCCACCCCAAAATGAAAATGTTGTCATTAATCACTTACCCCCATGTCGTTCCAAACCCGTAAAATCTTTGTTCGTCTTCGGAACACAATTTAAGATATTTTGGATGAAAACCGGGAGGCTTGTGACTGTCCCATTGACTGCCAAAGAATGAACACTGTCAAGGTCCAGAAAAGTATGAAAGACATCGTCAAAACATTGTTACGTCAAAATTACGTCACTGTAATTTTACGAAGCTACAAGAATACTTTTTGTACGCAAAGAAAACAAAAACAGTACGCTGTTCTGTGTCAGCCGCACCACACGGATACGCTGTTTTCATTCAAATCAAAGCGGAAATGAACGTAGAAAAAGTGTCCGTGTGGCACAGCTGACACAGAACAGTTTGCGTCCAGCGGATATTCTCCAAAATGGCGCTACGCTGACGTGGAGGAGACAAATTATTGAATAAAGACGTTATTTTTGTTTTCTTTGCGTACAAAAAGTATTCTCGTAGCTTCGTAAAATTACGGTGACGTAACAATGTTTTTGACGATGTCTTTCATAAATATCTTAAATTGTGTTCTGAAGACGAACAAAGCTTTTTTCGGGTTTGGAACGACATGGGGGTAAGTGATTAATGACAAAATTTTCATTTTGGGGTGGAGTAGCCCTTTAATAAAAATATTACTATATGGTCTTAATTGATATCATGTTCAACAGTTCTACTTTAACTCAATGAACCTGGAACAAAACATCAGTAGCAAAGAGCATCTTCAACCAGCAGCTTGACAGGCAGTGATTTGGTTCCTCCACCACAAAGCCTTCACACACGGCCAGTACATACAGTGTGTGTACACGTCCCGATAGTCCATATGCTCATAATCAGGGAGGAGCTTCATAAAGCGTCCCGACTTCACCTGCGGGTTCACACCTGGACAGGTACGCAGGTGAGTGCGTCACAGGTAGAGGAGAGAGCCACAAGGCAGAGTGAGAACCACACTCACATATGCCGGAAAAAATGAATGTGTACAGGGCTGGGAGAGTGAGAAGTGTTTCGTTTGCAGTTTGTCTGTCACTTCGGAGGCTAATATTTATTTTATGTTGCATATCCACACTTTTCAATCAACTGAATTATACACAAATACCACACTGACTCCTGAGGAATCTTTCTCTATAAGGACTATGTTTTCACTTGAAACAAACAGTGATACTAAACATCCTCTACAGACAAACAAACCAAACAAATTAGGTGTAACTGAACATAAAATGTCTTTTGTGAGCTGAAGTAAATGTAAAATGCATTGAGAAAATGACAAATGACAAATGACATGTCATGGGGTGAAGCGACAGCATTAAATTAACAAACTGATCTGAATTTTCAGTTAAAATGTCTGAAGGACACTTAAAGAGACGTCACACACTAGATGTGTCATACGCATGGACTGGTCAGGACTTTTTTTTTTTTACAAATTTGAAGTTGATTATAATCAATTACCTGTTTGTCTGAACAATGGAAAACTAGTTACAGGATTGTTAATGTTTACTTTGGTAAATACAATAAATCTGAAATGATATAAAATAGAAACATCACATAAAAAAAAATGAAAGGAACAGTTCACCCAAAAATGATTTGCACTTGTTCACCAATGGATCCTCTGCAGTGAATGGGTGCCGTCAGAATTCAAACAGCTGATAAAAACATCACAATAATCCACACCACTCCAGTCCATCAATTAACATCTTGTGAAATAAAAACCTGCGTTAAACCGGCTAAAATATCCGTCCTCTATCCATAATAATGCTTTCTGCAGTGAAAAAATCATCTTGCCTGAATCAGGAGAGAAATCTGCACAGATCAAGCACTGTTTACAAGCAAAAACAGTCCAAAACAGTTCTGAACAAATATGTTGGTGGATTTTGATGCGAGATGACAACAGAAGATGGACTGGAGTGGTTGTGGATTATTGTGATGTTTTTATCAGCTGTTTGGTCTCTTATTCTGATGGCACCCATTCACTGCAGAGGATCCATTGGTGAGCAACTGCTAAATTTCTCAAACTCTAATAAAGAAACAAACATCTTGGATGGCCTGAAGCCGCGGTCACACTGGACTCTGAGCATGCAAAATCGTTTTGCATACTGCAACGGTCGTGATATGACGTCACGCTGAGCAGCGTCTTTTCAAAAACTTAAATTCAACACAAAACAAATTATAATACATCTAAAATGCAAAAACATACAATGTACTCCACTTTTCTGCAGCGCTGCAGTTTTAAATTTGTTCTTTTAATTCAGATAGGAGGTATATCGGTCTGCCGTTTGTCACACGGTGTCACGTGATGCGAATTCGCAGGTCAGAGTTCACCAAGCTTGAACTTTGCTACGCAGCGAAATATCTTCGCACAGGCTTGTGTTTCCGGTCTAATGCATTCACATACGTATGAATGGAAATCAATGGAACAAAAAGTCTAGTGTGACCGCGGCTTGAGGGTGAACAAATTTTCATTTGTGGGTGAACTATTACTTTAAAAAAAAAAAAAAAAAAAAAAAAAAAACTTTAGATTTACTTACGTTTCACATACAGATCTCGGCTCGACATGCCCACGATCTCCATCTTCCGCAGGTCTTCTCTCATACCGAATTCTGCAAGAAGAGAAAAACCCATGACAGACTGCACCAGTCTACAGAAAACAATCAACCTGGATCAAAAACATGTCTCTTTAGTATCTTTCAGTTCAGAATACAATTGAATGCTAACAGTTTCTGTTCAATCCTTTAAGCTGATGATCAACACAACATTCAAGTTTTCTGTGTTATTGTATTCTATTCGATTCTACTTGATTCTATTGCTGCAGTGGTGCTGAAGCCTGTTAAACAGATGGTGGTGTAATGACTGTTAGACCTGAGATAAGACAAATGACACCCTCGTGGGGTCACTTAAATGTCATTAACACATCTGAGAACATGTTATCAGGTGTTTCCCACCAGAGCTTTTGGCCAATCCCTTGACTTACGCACCAGAAAGTTCAAGTAACGCATTCCACAGCTACACACGGACAGGCAAACATTGGCTCAAATTTATATGTTAAGTTTTTCCTACTATTGCATCTGAAAACCTTTTGAGCGGTCTATCTAGACAGCCTTTTAAGGATTTTTAATGTCTGCCTATGATGCCTAAAAATGCTGTGTAAGTTGGCAGGTCAATAGATCTTAATATAGTCCATTTCTGATTTTACAGTGCATGAATCAATCAGCCAGAGCACTAAAACAATTTAACAGCTATCCATCACAGATCAAGAACAAGGAGGAGGTTATGAAAAGAAGAAAGCAAATGTATTCTGTGTTAATGTTGCTAACAAAGGTTAAAAATATTTATATAATTTTCTAAAAAACTTCAATGGCTCTGTAAACATCATGTAATTCTATAAATGATTACATGTGAGCGTGTACGATACTTTCTGTATCAAAATTGTAATAGAATTACTCTTTAATAATAAAAAAAAAAATATTTTATGAAATCATTTCTTGTAAATAATATAATTTAAAAATAATAATAATAATAATAATAATAATCTCTTACACCACCTTGACATTATTGACTTTAAGGCTTTAAGCCTCACAACAAAAACAAAACTTTAAACTTGATTCAGAAACTATTACATTCAAGTAATTGTACAAATTACACTTTAACGTGATTTTATATATTTTTATGAACTTTAAACATGTACATATCATTTTAAATATACACACACACACACACACACACACACACACACACACATACATATATACATATATATATATATATATTCTATATGTATTTCTTATATATATAAAATGGCGTTCTGATAGTGTTTTATGTCGGTGTCATAACATCAGTATCGAGAGTAAGCAGAAGGCCGCTGTGTGTTGTGTAAATTAGCAGCCATTATTACCCTCTGTACATCTCCTCCTCCAGATTGTTTCCGTGTTCAGGATCTGCCTGAATTTCTTGCACACCAGCGCCAGGTTGGGCAGCGCAGCGCCGGGCAGAGAGGAGAAGATCTCCACCAGGAGCTCCGGCGGCAGCTCCAGCAGCGACTGCGGGTGTGGTGGCCCCGCGGAGGCCGAGGCAGAGGCCCCAGACCCGAGTCCACCGGCTCTGCTGCTCTGACAGCTGCTGCCGCCGTCGGGCTCGTCTTTCGCTTTGCCCACGACCCTCTCCTCTTCCTCCTCCTCGTCCATGTCCATGTCCGAGTCACTGTCCTGATGCGGCTGGCTGCGCCTCTGCCGCCGCCTGCAGCGCCGCGACTGTCCCGCTCCGCAGAGCCTGGCGCACACCGCCATCCGGAGCAACATTACATCATCCCCGCGCAACAACCGCTGTCCCCCGCAGTGCTCCGCTGCTGCGTGCGCGGCGTGCCTGGGCGTCTGCTCGTGACGCCAACGCGCAGCACGCTGACGCCGTACGTTTGGACGTCATTATTATTATTATCTTATTTTATTTATTCATTTTAAGTTATTATTGTTGTTGTTGTTATTTAGTTATTTGTTCGTATGTATTTATTTTTGTATGTGAAACATTACAAGGTGTGATGTTTTAGTTCTTAGTTCATCTGTTTAATGTTTGCATAATAATAATAATAATAATAATAATAATAATAATAATAATAGCGTTTGGACGTCACTGCTTACAGAAGGTTAACAAGGTTGAATTTTTGTGGTCAAGAAAAAATATTTTGCATCTTTTTTTTTCGTTGTATTTACCAAAGATTATTTTAGAAAGATTTTGAATTCTATATTAACAGAAAAATATAACAAGAACAGTGCTGTGAAGTAACTAGTTACATGTAACGGAATTACGTAATTTTATTACAAAATAAAAGTAACTGTAATTAGTTACAGTTACTAAGAAAAAATGTGTAATTAAATTACAGTTACTTATGAAAATGTTAAGGATTACAAAGGGGGTTACATCTGATTTTTTCACACACACTCCACATACAGATTTAATTGATTTCTTTCATAAATTGCAGTGACTGCTCTAAAATATGAAACACCAATGTTTCAGAAGTTTATAACATGCTTATCTGATAATTCTTATATTTCCTATATGGGCTTATGTATATGCTTTATTTTTATTTTTTAAGATTAACTGTTTTTTTCTAAGGCATTGTTAGATCCAGTGTTTCCTGTCATAGCTATGCAAAGATTTGATTTCAAAAACAGTATCATAGCTATGAAACTATTTCTTGTTATGATTTTAAATCTGTATTTAAACTCAGAATGATTTTAAAGTACTGATTGTGTGGGACATCGAATGCCCATTTTCCACAAGTTGGTATGATTCTTTAGGGTATTCTTGAAATGGTCTCAGTGGTCATGAAAAACAACACCCTTTTTACCATGTCAAAAACAGCTCTGTTCACAGCAACTCGTTTCGGTGCATATCTCTTTACATGCTAATGAGCACTGCTCACCCCTCCCCTCTCTTCTGTGGAAAAGCAAAGGCAATTCGCAAATAATCATAAAAAATGTAAAGTGTGAGACTTACTTCTTCTGGAGGTGCAGCTGGATCATGAACAATGGGTACTGATCCATCCTTGAGTTTTAACTTTCTAACAAAACCTGCCTTGAATTGTCCCTAATTCTGAAAACAGTCTGGAGTAAAAAGATTTGCGCACCCAGACATAAACGAATTTAGTGAAAGTGAAGTGACGTGTGGCCAAGTATGGTGACCCATACTCGGAATTTGTGCTCTGCATTTAACCCATCCGAGTGCACACACACTCACACCGTGAACACACACCCGGAGCAGTGGGCAGCCATATTGCTGCAGCACCCGGGGAACAGTTGGAGGTTTGGTGCCTTTCTCAAGGGTCTCACCTCAGTCTTGGTATTAAAGGTGGAAGAGAGCACTCCAAAATTATTCACTCCAAAATCAAAATGGCTTGATAATTGAGACTGTTTAGTTTTTTGGGGGGATTAAAAAAAGGAGTGAATTTTTATCATTGTAGGGTGGCTGTGTCCACACACTGCCAAGACACATTTATAAGCAAATTAAGATATTTGGCATCCAATTTCTCCTTTAGAATTAAAATGTTATAATCTTAATTCAAGTGATGAAGGATTTAGAACTGTACTACTGTAAGGTTAACGCTGCCTGGTTTACATGTTTGATAATGATTAACAGTTGAAAACATTAGAAATTTAGAAAAGTAATCAAAAAGTTATCAGTTACATTACTTTAATAAAGTAATCGAAAAGTTACATTACTTATTACATTTTAAGTAGGGTAACTTGTAATCTGTACATTTCCAAAGTAACCTTCCCAACACTGCATAAGAAGAAGCAGGCTCAACGTAGACCAAATTGTTCACATTTTATAAATGACTTTAAATTATATGTAATTCTCTTGGAACAAACAAAACAAAAAAAGCACTGAAAACATGTAATGCTCTGAAAGCATTGAAATTTATGTAATTTTCTTCCTTTCTTTTTTCTCTTTTCTTTTCATCTCTTTTCTTTTTTCTCTGGCAGCTAATGTTAATTTGATCATGTGAATATGTAAGACCTCTTGTTCTTGTGGCATTCATTGAATTAATAAAGCATTTAAAAAAAGGTTAGCAAGGTTAGTTTTTATAATATAAGCATTATTAATAACCCTTTGTGTTTAATAGAAAAGGGACAATGAGCTAATTTAAAAAATTTAGGAGCACAGTCAAAATTTTAAGAGCACCCTCTGATCAATGACAAAATGAACCTTCACATTATATGAGCCGATATTTGCAGGGGCACCATAGCCTATAGCTGTCAGAAATATGGACTGCCTGTGTGTGTTTTGCTCCCCATGTGCTCCCATCAGAGGTGGGTAGTAACGAGTTACATTTACTTCGTTACATTTACTTGAGTACATTTTTTGGGTAACTAATACTTTTAGAGTATATTTAAAAATGGGTACTTTTACTCCTACTCAAGTACATTTTTAGTGAAAAAACGGTACTTTTACTTCGTTACTGTGGGCGACGCTCCTCTCATTACTTTATCTTAATGCAATACAAGTTTAAAAATCCTTCAATTTATTCCAAGCGCGCCGTCTACTTTTTTTCTGGGCAATGAGCGATGCCCGTTCGCGAATGATTCATTCTTTTGAGTCAATTCTGTTCAAAGGCTTGATCAAACCAGTAGGCAGACCAGTGAATCGGTTCGCGAATAGGTTTGAATGAATCGTATGAAGGTAAAATGACGTCAAAAAGATTTGCATGCGCAGGGTAAGATTTGTGAAAGTGTACATAAGATAGCAAGCGTAAATTAATTTTGCATTCGCAAGAAAAGAGTTGTAAAAGTGTAAATTGCATTTCAAGCGTAAGAAAAAAAGATTTGCAGCCTTTTACTGTTTTTTGTAAGTGTATATCATGTATTGTGAAACTGCAACTTCATGCTAAGGCAAAATAAATATGATCTGTATTCTTCTGACTTTCATTTTTCCGCGCTTACACTTTTGGCGCTGTTGTTTCGCCCAAATACAGCCAAAAGTATTGCAAGCCTGTGCCCAGTGTTTTGCAAGTGAAAACAAAAAAGCAAAACGGATTGACAGCGTAAAACCAATATGTGTTTGTAGAAAAAAAATCGTTGCAACTGTCTAAATGACTTCTTGCGCGCATAGAGCAAAATGTTCGCCAAATAATCCGCTATGTACGTCTGCGTCTTTGCGCTTGCAGTTTTGGCACGATTCTCTCACTGATTTCAGATTTGCAAGCGCGTGTGGAAGGCGGGACCTTCTTCTTTCAGCCAATCAAATGAGGCTCTCGCTGACTCTCGATTTACTCTTATCTGATTGGTTCAATAAAAACTCCAGACGTGAGAACACATCTTTATTTTAATTTGACTCAGCGTCATTCTTATTGCGGGGATGGTATTTTTAATGCACAGATACATATTTTAAAAAAAATCAATAAATAATTAATAATACAATAAAATAAAATAATAAAACAAAAAAAGCATGATCCTTTATAAGCTGTGTAGGCTACCATTAGGCTGACTACCATGTGTTCATTCTGAATTTCGAGCTAATACTAGGAAATGACATTTCTGTGTATTCACTCTATTTATCCTAATCATCCTCCCATGGTACACAAGATCATGCTTTTTGTTTCATTATTTTATTTTATTGTATTTATTTTTTTTAAATATGTATCTGTGCATTAAAAATACCATCCCCGCAATAAGAATGACGCTGAGTCAAATTAAAATAAACATGTGTTCTCACGTCTGGAGTTTTTATTGAACCAATCAGATAAGAGTAAATCGAGAGTCAGCGAGAGCATCATTTGATTGGCTGAAAGAAGAAGGTCCCGCCTTCCACACGCGCTTGCAGATCTGAAATCAGTGAGAGAATCGTGCCAAAACTGCAAGCGCAAAGACGCAGACGTACATAGCGGATTATTTGGCGAACATTTTGCTCTATGCGCGCAAGAAGTCATTTAGACAGTTGCAACGATTTTTTTTCTACACACACATATTGGTTTTACGCTGTCAATCCGTTTTGCTTTTTTGTTTTCACTTGCAAAACACTGGGCACAGGCTTGCAATACTTTTGGCTGTATTTGGGCGAAACACAGTCTATGGTGCGAAACAACAGCGCCAAAAGTGTAAGCGCGGAAAAATGAAAGTCAGAAGAATACAGATCATATTTATTTTGCCTTAGCATGAAGTTGCAGTTTCACAATACATGATATACACTTACAAAAAACAGTAAAAGGCTGCAAATCTTTTTTTCTTACGCTTGAAATGCAATTTGCACTTTTACAACTCTTTTCTTGCGAATGCAAAATTAATTTACGCTTGCTATCTTATGTACACTTTCACAAATCTTACCCTGCGCATGCAAATCTTTTTGACGTCATTTTACCTTCATAAAATCGTTCAGTTTCCTGCCGCACGCGCTGAGTCATCTGAAGCGGTTCTCACTCAGAGTTGTAACATCAGGAGCGTTGAAGACGTGGCTTTGGATCAACAGTCAGTTGAAAGCAAATCTGCAAAGGTTATGGTTTGCTAGCTATGAAGATCTTAATTAGATGAACACCGCGTGTGCTGTCGGTTCCACAGGTATAGATTCGATTACAATACACGATACCACTATGACATTACCTGTTTGTTGTACATGTACCTTACACATTAAATACATTGTATAATTTATTCATTAAATAAGCTGTCACAGAGTATGAAATGAACACCCGCCAAACCACCCGCATTTTGCAGAACAGACGGAAGAAGATCCGTCAATGTGCATTTGTTTCGTTATGTTCAGATGTTCTGTAGCGGTCATGTGAGGAGTTTTCACTCTTCTCCGTGTCAGAGGTTATATACATTTATAATACATAATTAAACTTTAAAACATAATTTAATTTAACTCAGTGATGCAAATCAGAATTTGTATAAGCTGTTACTCCAGTTTTCAGAGTCATATGATCTTCAGAAATCATTCAAATATATTGATTTATTATCAGTGTTGTTGAAAAAAAAAAAAAAAAAAAAAAAAAACAGCATATGCTGGTTAGGTATGTTTTGAAGCTGGTATGCTGGTTTATGCTGGTCATGTGCTGGTCTTGAGCTGGTCGGACCAGCGTAGGACCAGCTTAAATCAGCTCAAACCAGCATCCCATGCATCAAAACATACTATACCAGCATATGCTGTTTTTTTCCAACAGGGAACTGTTTTGCTGCTTAATATTTTTTGGAACCTGTATATTTTGTTCAGGGTTCTTTTATGAATAGAAAGCTAAAAAAGAACAGCACTGATAATAAATCAGGCTGATAAAAATCCTGATTTGCATCAGTGAAATAAATTACATATTAAAAAAAAAAACATTAAAAGTATTTTGAACGGCAGTGTGTGTATTTATATATGTATGCATATAAAATTGTATTTAAATATATAAATATCTAAATAAAAATATACTATATTCAGTATATGATCCAAAGTAACTAGGAACTAACTACTTGAGTAGTTTTTTTATCCGATACTTTTTTACTCTTACTCAAGTAACTATTCAGACTATTACTTTTACTTTTACTTGAGTAAATATTTCTTCAAGTACTTTTACTTTTACTTGAGTACGGTTTTTGGGTACTCTACCCACCTCTGGCTCCCATTGACCTAGTTTTCCCTCCTGTGTGACATGTCCATATTTGCTTATCTTCCTCTTCCTGTTCCGATTGGGTTTCATTGATTTCCGGTGTGTCTCGTATTCTCCTCGTTTAGAGTGTCCTGTTCTATTGTCCCTCGTCTGGTGTTATACGTCTACATTGATGTGCTACGTGTGTCTCCTGCCTGCCTGTGTTGGATTATTAAAGACTGTTGATTGTGAGAATTCTCCTACATCTCCGCATACCTTGCTCCTTCACTCCCTCACAGTAGCAGTCGTGACAGAACACCAGACCTACAAAAGTTTATTTGCGTTGTTCCCCTCCGTTTATTTTCCACGTTTTGTACAGTGTTTTTTGTTTCCGTTTATGTTCCCCATGGATCCCCTCACCTCAAAGTTTACCTCCCTTGCCCGTAAAGACCTTTCCTTCTTGGAGTATGCTGTGGAGTTTAGCCAGCTCGCCATTTTAAAGGCGTTCGACGATGCTGCACTGAACTCCATGTTCTGGATCGGGGCCAACTACTACCGCCCCGTCGATCTCCGAGACACCAACGGATTGTGAGGCAATCATTCGGTGTCTGGAGAGCGTCTATCCAGAACACAGCCAGACAAAGTGCCCATGCATCGCCTAGGAGCGCGACAGAGTTGAGGATCGCCATGGAGCCAGAGCCTCACGGATCGTCAGACCAGTTGTGAGAGCTGACTATATTGCCTGCTACAAGGGAGAAAGCCATGGACTGAGAGAGTGTGGAGAGGAGCTCCGCCTCCTGTACCATGGCTGAGGGTGAGCTGAATTTGGGTCTGGGACTGCTGGACTTCCCGTTCCTGAGTTTAGCCCAGAGAGGGCTCCTGTCCCCCCCGTCCAGCCCAGTGAGGGCTTCTGTTTCCTCGTCCTGTTCAGAGAAAGACTCAGTTCCTGAGTCCAGCCTTTCGTTCCCCTGTCGGTTGCGTTCCCTTTACTGGGAGTCGCAATTTTGTGTGGTGGGCAGCACACACCCGCCCTGAAAGCCCAGAGGCCCACAAATGCCCACCCACCCACTCCTGCCTCCTCCACCGCTGTTGTCTGGCAGCCCCTCTGCTCGCCCTCAGCCCAATATATACAGATCATATGTAATATAAATAAGTGGTAGCATCAACAGATAACCCTTTAAAATTGGCTACATGTGACCTTCTTCAAGTCTCTATCGCTGTATATTATCAACTAACTAACTTCACCAGTTTCACTTGTGACTGCACTGATAGAGCAAGATAATTTCCTTTATTTGTCCTCTTTCATAGACAAATACTTCAGTGGAAATGCATTTAAATTCCTTATATTCTTTAATCTCTTAACCTTTAACAAACGAGTTTTGGATCTCGTTGTATCTCTCGTGAGAAGTGAATCACACTTACTCTGTGTTGTGATTGGCTGTTCACCACTGATGTCACACATTCACGTGCACACACTCCACAAACTCAGGATCAAAGCCAGAGTTGACAAAGAAAGCTGATGATCAGCATCATGGTACCAATAAAGCCAGATTGGAGTGGTTTGGTTTTGTCAACTCAAAACTAATCCTATAACTCTGAATTTATTCATCTACCATGGTACAGGCCCCAGGTCAGCTGTGACTTTGTTTGGAACTATTTGAGTTGACAACATACAGCAAAATCAGACAACAGTGTTTCTAAAATGTAAGTCACGTAATATTAACTTCTTGTTTATTAAACTGATGTATAAAATCAATATCACATTTGCAAACTCCCTGTCACCCCAGCTAACAGGGAACGTTCTCGTAACATTCTCTAAAGGTTCTCTCAAAGTTATCAAAAATGTTCTTGCAATAATGTTAGCAGAACGTTTTCTTAACGTTATCTGCCATTGATAAACATTCTGAAAGTGTTAGTATTAAAAACGTTATCCTTGCATTGTTAGTGAAACGTTCTAAAACATTGGCATTAAAACGTTATCATTGCATTGTTAGTGGAACGTTCTAAAAAAAAAGTTAGCATAAAAACCGTTATCATTGCATTGTTAGTGGAACGTTTTAAAAACGTTGACATTAAAAACGTTTTCATTGCATTGTTAGTGGGACGTTCTAAAAACGTTAGCATAAAAACGTTAAAATTCAAATATAAGTTTTATAACTTGATGAGAATGTTACGGGAACGTTTTTATAACATAAAATTGTTAGCTGGGACTCATCTCAGTTCATCATGACGATAACCAATGAAGCTTAATTTAAACAATATAAATGTGTCCATATATTTCACTAATTTCACTGTAGGTCTGTTTTTTTTTTTTTTTTATTTATTTTCAGTGTTACAACTGCACCTGTCATGGGGTCAGATAACAAAGTCATTCATTGTTTTCAACCAATAATTGTGGAAAATAGGAATTGTATATTTAGGTATTTGACATTTATTTTACTGTTATCAATGAAGATAACGTTAACATAGTTGTTGTTTCTTTTCTTTACTTCCTTTTGTGCAGAACTCACAATTTAGTCGTTGCATTGAAGTAACAAGCTACATGAATCTCGTGCTATGCATCGTCTCTCTTCTTTTTAATGATTCAGAATCTACGCTCTTAAGCATCGCATTCTTAAAGGGTTACCAAACAGATAAGATAATATTTTAAAGTTAGGATCTTTCTGTAATATGCCCCCAGAATCCGACACGTAGGCTATAGACACGTGAAGACATCTACCAACAAATACAAATACCAAGTTATCCTGCAGTTTTTTTTTTTGCCGTAGTCAGCAAGAAGTTACACTCTGCCTGTTTCCTGTTTATGAAATCAAATAATGAATGTTTTTGATTATAACAATTAATGGAAAAGAGATGAAAAATATTAAGAAGTAATGCATCCCTTACGAAAATTAACCATGGTTTTATTAGGGTATAGTAAATGTTTTTATTTATTTCTTTATTTATTTTTTAATTGGCTACTAGTATAACTTTCAGTTTCGATTTCTATAGGTCTTAGGCTTGTCGGATCGCGTTAGCCTGTAGCCAGGACTAAGCCTATTACTGTTTCACGATTCGGGAAGGCTTTTGCAAGTTTTTAGAGAATGACAATAGAAACTGGCAGAATTTGTGTAATTCTTTGGAATTCTCACTACTGCAGAACTCCGGAACAGTATAGTTCTGTTTAAAACGCAGAGTGAAGTCGATCATTCACGATGGCGGGGCCTGATAGTAAGTGAACTATTTATCTGCAGCGGCTATTTGCACTATGCAAATAGCATATTTTCTTAGCGATAGAGGAGAACTGGCTCCCCGACTGAGCCTGGTTTCTCCCAAGATTTTTTCCCCCCTTCATTCTGTCACAGAGGGAGTTTTGGTTCCTTGCCGCTCTGGTTTGCTCAGTTTGGGACACTTAATTTCTAGCGATTATCATCGATTTGATTGCACAGATACTAAACTGAGCTAGACGACATCTCTGAATTCAATAATGAAATGCCTTTAACTGAAAATTGAGTGTTTAATCTTATCATTATACATTACTAACACTCTGTCCTCCGATTTGATACTGTTAAGTGCTTGGACACAATCTGTATTGTTAAAAGCGCTATATAAATAAAGATGACTTGACGGTCATCAAGGATACGCAGAGCGAACACGCCATTGTTTTCAAAAGTCCCCGTTTTGGTCCGTTTACACTGAAACGCAACCCCGAAGTTTTCAAACTAAAACGGGGTCTGCAGCAGTTTCAAAAGTCTCTGTTTTCAACCTCGAAAACGCCGGAGTAGTGTAAACAACAGGCGTAACCGTAGCGTTTTAAAACGAAAGTACACTAGTGTAAACAGGGCCTCAGTGTACTAAAATGACTAATGACTAAAATGAGCACTAAACTGTTTCTACTAAATCAACATCAGATCAAATTGTACGTGTCCTTATTCCAGCTGACATGAGCTCTAACCAGTTCTTTTCATGCAGAGCCAGACATAAAAATAAAATCTCCGTCGTCTGTTCATCTAAGTGATGTAAGTAAATTTTCTACAATGTGTGTTTGTTACAATGACACTTCAAAGCTCTTTATTTTCAGCTTATTTTGTGTGTGTCAGTTTTGGTCATATTCATGTACTGCTTAACATTCATCATTCTCTCTTTTTAAGTGGCTCAAATTAAAACCCTCATCCGTCCCTCGGGTCAAATTGACCCGAAACTGATTTTCAAAGATTTTTTAAAAATCGAGCGTTGATCGCTTTGACCCGAGACTCCATGACTTTGGTCACACTTGCACTGGGAACACACAAAAAAAATTGGAGCGGATTCGAAGATGTTAAGTGGGCGTAAAAAAAAGTGACAAAAGTGTCCAAAAAGACTAGAATTCATGAAAAAACTGCGGATTTTTTTAATTGAGTTTTGTCACACTGGAGCACGGAGCACA
Source organism: Acrossocheilus fasciatus (assembly GCA_036784905.1). Taxonomy (NCBI): domain Eukaryota; kingdom Metazoa; phylum Chordata; class Actinopteri; order Cypriniformes; family Cyprinidae; genus Acrossocheilus; species Acrossocheilus fasciatus. The sequence goes on along the minus strand of CM071962.1, from coordinate 17,900,028 downwards.
CACAAAACAATTTGAGTCGATTCGATGATTTTATGTGGGTGTAATAAAAAAATGTAACCTGGCCATAGGAATTTGACCGCCCATAGGAATCAATGGAAAGTCCGAAAAAAAAACAGCTTTTTTTTGGTTGGGGGATTTTTTTTACCATACAAAATCTGACACAATCCAGGAAAGATGCATACCCAAATGAAGGGCTGAGACTGTAGAATGTCCCCAATGCAGAAAAAACTCACATATCCATACACACAGGCCCACACACACACACAAACACACACATGGTACACACACTCCCATAGACATCCATTATAACATAAATAATGTTTCTGCTGAGAAATGAATATCATTTTGACTTTTTTTTTGACCAAACACAGTTAAATTTGAATGATGAGGTGAAAACCAATCATTTGATATCATTTTTAGATTTTTAAATTTATCTTTTATATTTATTACATATTTATGAAAATTTATGGATATGAATGTGTTTAGATTAAAATACAGCATAAATTTATATATTTTTTTTACAAAATATTGTTTTTACAATGCTTTTATATATATCTGAAAGCCTTGAGATACATCTGAAAGCTAAATGAAGCCTCAAAGTGGTGTAGTTTTCAAGATTTAACTTTCTGAGCTCAGTTGAGAATCTCCATAGGACTCAATGGGCCCATCTGGTGGCTGAAACTATAAATGCAGTTTTTTGTCATTTTTCCCAGCCAGATGGCGTCAGAGACACTCAGTGACCTAGTTCCTGATGGATAATGATGTTTAAAGTAGAATTTGGGTCTTTGTTTGTTTGTTTTGGTGAAAAAATGTATGCAAATATGCTAATTTTCATGAAAAAATCTGGAATTTATGGAAAATAAAAAAAAAATCTCCAAAAATTATAACAAAACCTACATAAATAGTTAGAAAAAAACTTAATTAAAGGGAAAAGAAAAAAAAATTGGACTGAAAAAAAAATTGGACTGAAAAAATTTTTTTAACGTTGAGGACCTTCGGGTCAATTTGACCCGAAGGGGGACTCTTTTGTTATAGGTTCGGGAGGGACGGATGAGGGTTTAAAGCATAGGCAGCGTGATGAAATATACGCCAAATTACAAGGTAGGCTCATATTCTTTCTATGAAATATAAGATCTCTACTTTGATTGCTGATGAACAGTACAATTTGTTGCTGTGTTTGTGTCTGCATGAAGAAACTCCTAAAATTACTTCATTTTATGAGATCTCTACCAGAATAATAAGTGTTGGGCACTAAACTGTTTCTACTAAATCAACATCAGATCAAATTGTGTCCTTAATCCAGCTGACATGAGCTCTAACCAGTTCTTTTCAATCAGGGGCAGACACAACGATAAAACCTAAGTCATATCATGTAAGTGATGAGAAATTTTCTATAATGTGTATTTGTTATAATGAGACAGTCCCAGCCAGCAAACTTATGTGGGGCCCAGATGGGTGGCACCTGGGCTATCTAACTGGGCCCCAGCCAGTTTTGTCCTCGGTTTCCATGAGCAGAAACACAACAGCTACTATTGACATCCAGCCACAGCCTGCAAAACAACTGCAAATAAAAGACATTAAATCTCTCAAGATCTCAGCAGAGGAGGATTAAACAGCTCCACAAACAGCATTACTAGCATCATTATTACTAACCAGACTGACGTTATTTCTGTTAGATTGTCTAGAGAAGCTCTTATTGAGAAATACAGAGGTTCAGATGTTGATGTTTTATTGAAAGTAAGAGTTTGGTTTGAAGTCACCATTATGGTGAATAATGTTTGCTTTAATAGAGCTCTTGACTCTTATGCTACTCTACATGCTTGTTTTCTTTACCACAATGTATTTCAAAAACATGTTGTGTGCAAAGACCGTTAGACTCAAAGGTTATCAGCTGATAATGGTTGTTCATTGATAGCTTTTAACGTTATAAAGCAGTCTTTCTCATAGACCACATCACTGTTTGGAAGTGGCTTGTTATGATCAACAAATTAAATTTTCACATTACTAACCCTGAGGAAAAAAACAAACAAATCTGGAACTCTGAATTTGGGTTTTTAACTGTCAACTCTTTCAGACACACAGACATCAAGAATCAGTGTACGAATCTCAACAACGGTGGCGCAATTCATGCTGTAATGCATGCTGGGAGCCATGGTTGACTTTTGTGTGCTGCACCCAGAATGCATTGCAGCATGAATCATGTCACCGTTGTTGAGATTCATACACTGATCCTTGATGTCTGTGCGTTTGTGAAGCGTTTTGTGAAAAATATATTTTAATATTTTTATGCACTGTTGAATGTATATGTGTGAACTCACATGTCAAGTGTTATTAATGTGTAGTTATTATCACATCATCTGTACCTTTAGAAATCAGCCTCTAGAATCAGGCCATTAATTGGTGATTATATCTTCATCATCATAGTTTTTTCTTGCTTGTTTTGCCATAACAAACACAGTTAAAGCAGCCAGAGAAAAACTAAAGTTAAAACTTTAAGGGCCAACCACCCAACTAAAACAAACGCTATTCTCCATAATGGTGACAAATATACTTTTCAATAAAACCAACATCTGTTCCTCTGTAATTCTCAAAAACTTTTGTAGAAGTCTGACAGAAATAAAGTCAGTCTGGTTAGTAATAATGATGCTAGTAATGCTGTTTGTGGAGTTGTTTAATCCTCCTCTGTTGAGATCTTGAAAGATTTAATGTCTTTTATTTGAAGTTGTTTTGCAGGCTGTGGCTGGATGTCAATAGTAGTTGTTGTGTTTCTGCTCGTCACTTTTTTCTTAAGCAGGTGTTTGTCACTAATGCTCAATCAGTACTAGTTTAATCACTTAATTATCTAATGAACTGCAGTGCTGCTTCAGTCTTATTTTTAGCACTCTTTAGTATGCATACTGAGCAGTGTTCATTTCATTGTTTCATCTGGGCTGACCCATGTGGGGCCCTCATGGAAACCGTTGACAAAACTGGCTGGGGCCCAGTTAGATAGCTCAGGTGCCACTCATCTGGGCCCCACATAAGTTTGTTGGCTGGGAGTGGTGAACTAAAAAGGGCTTGAAAACTTTTCATTTTCAACTAATGCTATGTGCATCTGTTTACTTCATGTCCAACTGTTAACACTCATTCTCTCGTTTTCAAGCGGCCTGTTTACCCAGTGTTTGGGGACTCTGATTTGTCTCAAAGACTCCAAAATAGATACACAGGTAGGCTCATATTCTGACTGTTCAGTATGAGAGCTCTACTTTGATTGCTGATGAACAGTACAATTTGTTGCTGTGTTTGTGTCTACATGAAGAAACTCAGGCCCCGTTTACACCAGTGGGTTTTCATTTTAAAACGGCGTTTTAGAATGAAAACCATTCCCGTTTACACTGGCGTTTCCGCTGTGTTTCAGAAACGATCTCCGTCTACACTTCACAACCGAAAACATGTCACATGACCATTCATGCAGGTACAACCATAGATATGTATAGGTAGATTCATATTATTTAGATGGCGCATGCGTCTGCATGCTTGGAGCAGTCGAATGGGGAATCTACCCGTACATATATATGGGTACAATAACAAGCATGATGTTATTGTTTACACGGTTGTCAAGGATACGCAGAGCGAACACGCCATTGTTTTCAAAAGTCCCCGTTTTGGTCCGTTTACACTGAAACGCAACCCCGGAGTTTTCAAACTAAAACAGGATCTGCACAGTTTCAAAAGTCTCTGTTTTCAACCTCGAAAACGCCGGAGTAGTGTAAACAACAGGCGTAACCGTAGCGTTTTAAAACGAAAGTACACTAGTGTAAACAGGGCCTCAGTGTACTAAAATGACTTCAGATCATGAGGTTTCTACCAGAATAAGTGTTGAGCACTAAACTGTTTCTACTAAATCAACATCAGATCAAATTGTACGTGTCCTTATTCCAGCTGACATGAGCTCTAACCAGATCTTTTCATGCAGAGCCAGACATAAAAATAAAATCTCCGTCGTCTATAAGTGATGTAAGTAAATTTCCTACAATGTGTGTTTGTTACAATGACACTTCAATGCTCTTTATTTTCAGCTTATGTTGTGTGTGTCCGTTTACTTCATGTTCATGTACTGCTTAACATTCGTCATTCTCTCTTTTTAAGTGGCTCAAATTAAAGTCTAGGCAGCGTGATGAAATATTCGCCGAATTACAAGGTAGGCTCATATTCTTTCTATGAAATATAAGATCTCTACTTTGATTGCTGATGAACAGTACAATTTGTTGCTGTGTTTGTGTCTGCATGAAGAAACTCCTAAAATTACTTCATTTTATGAGATCTCTACCAGAATAATAAGTGTTGGGCACTAAACTGTTTCTACTAAATCAACATCAGATCAAATTGTGTCCTTAATCCAGCTGACATGAGCTCTAACCAGTTCTTTTCAATCAGGGGCAGACACAACGATAGAACCTCAGTCATATCATGTAAGTGATGAAAAATTTTCTATAATGTGTATTTGTTATAATGAGACAGTGGTGAACTAAAAAGGGCTTGAAAACTTTTCATTTTCAACTAATGCTGTGTGCATCTGTTTACTTCATGTCCAACTGTTAACACTCATGATTCTCTCGTTATCAAGCGGCCCGTTTACTCAGTGCTTAGGCGTCCTGGTTTTTCTCAAAGACTCCAAAATAGAGACCCAGGTAGGCTCATATTCTGACTGTTCAGTATGAGAGCTCTACTTTGGTTGGTCTAGAAAAAAATCACCAACTGAATACCTTCAAAACACTGTAAGAGTTTAGATCAATCAGGTTATTTAGTAATTCAGTGCAATAAGATTCAGTATCTTCAGCTTGGTTTAAAAGGATTGTCCGTTCTGCTGTCTGTTAAACAAGACTTTTCATCTCAGGGTGACTGTATTATGTGATTATTCTTAATTGAATTTAACATTTTGTATTGTGAGGCTAAAGAATGTTTTATGTCTTCCTCTAGCATGGCAGAAGATGGTATGTGAGTATAAGAAGTCAGTCGACTGGAAGGATAGGCTTCAGAATGAGAGGAGTTTCCCCTCTGGTGAAAGAGCATCCCTCGCTGCCCTCTACACTGAACCTGTGATTGTTCAGAAAAATAAAAAAGGCGGTTTTCGGACTATCAGTGTGGAGGAGTTGTTTAATAAGTCAAACATACATCTGTATCATCCTACTGTCATTCTCCAAGGAAATTCTGGTAGTGGAAAATCTATCATAGCGCAAAAGATTATGTTGGACTGGGCATCTGAAAAACATTACCTTAAAGACTTTGATCTGGCTTTCAGTCTGAGGTATGAAGAGGTGAAGTGTATTTCTGAGGAGATGAACTTGATTGAGATCCTGAGCTGGAATTGTAGTTTAACGTCATATCAGATCTCAAAGATGTTACAAGACTCAGCACAGAGAGTGCTCTTCATCATTGATGGACTTGATGATCTTGATGAGCTTAGATTCATGTGTGATGAATTTTGCATATCATCCAAATTCCAGAAAGCCCCACCTGAGGTCATTGTTTGTTCCTTGCTTCGTCAACAAATCCTGCCCAGATCTGTCTTGCTCATCACTACTAGAACTGAGGTCCCACAGGGCATGTTCCTTAAAGGACAACAACGTTTCTCTAGGGTTGTAGGTTTCTCTGAGAAGGGGGTGGAGGAGTACTTCCAGAAGTTCTTCCAGAATGAGGAACTCTTTAGGAGAGCCTATGAATGTGTGAGAGCAAATAAAACTCTCGGCACAGCCTGCTGCATCCCTATAATCTGCTGGATCATCTGCACGGTTATGCGAGAGAGGTTCAGTGATGGTGCAGATGTGACGAGTGGACTGGAAACCACCAGCTCTGTCTACGTTGACTTTGTGTCCACTCTACTGGAGCATCACTGCCAGGCTTCGAGTCAGTCTGTCCCGAGTCTGCTGAGGAGCCTGGGTCAGCTGGCAGAGAGAGGGATGCTGGAACAACAAGTGCTGTTCGATGAGAAAACTGTTCATGAAACAATGTCAGACCCTGCAGACAATCCATTCCTGTGCGAGTTCCTCTTTAAGAGAAGAATCAGCCGGGAGACGATGTTCAGTTTCATGCATCGCAGCTTTCAGGAGTTCTTCACTGCTCTATACTATGTCCTTCTGGATGAAGAAGAGTCGAAGAGGAAAGTGAGCGAGCTGCTTCACACTGTAGAGAGAGGATGGGCTTTGTCCTGTTGGTCTGATAGAGAGGCAAATTTAAAAATAAGCAATTCAAAACTGCTGCAGCCTGTGATTCTGTTTCTCTGTGGTCTCTGTAAGAAAAAATGGATCTCCTCATTCTTTGAAAAGCACAACATTGCTGTCTCTGTCAACATAGAAACCCAGCTGAAGGAATGGATCAATCGGTGTTCACAGAGATATCAAAATGAACACATGCTGTTCATTCTCCATTGTCTCTATGAGCTCCATGAGAAGAGCTTTGTTGGGAAAGTTTTGGAGCATTTGGATTCTATAGATCTGTCAAACATTCTACTGAAAAATGCAGACTGCTGGATGTTGCGGTTTGGTTTTCAGAACTGTGTTAACATTGGCAAACTGAGACTCAATGTAACATCTGACAATCTGAAGATTCTTCAGGCTACACTGTACAGTTGTGAAGAGTTGTGGTGAGCAACGATCATGTTTGAGACTTTAGCACTGCTCTTGAATTCGGATATCTGAATGTTAATATGTTCTGTTCTCTTTTAAAGGTTGAAGGTGGACCACATTTCGGACGATACTGGGGATTTGATCTCAGCTCTTGGTGAAGGAAAGATTGTGAAAGAACTGATGTAATGGATATTTAATTCTGAACTTAGTAATATCTATGACTGCTATGGACTCTATGCATGGCGCACAGCCAACACATTTCTGCTAAAATGGTATTTTTAGATCAAGCAAAGTATGAGTCTCCACTTTGAAATGATTGGTCAAATTCTACAACATTTCAGTGCCATTGTCACTTAACTGGATCATCAGGTCTTAAACTCCATATTGATCTCTCCTTACCTATTATTTATCAGAAAATAAGAAATTACACATAATGATGGTTATTTTGGGGACAAAAACTATTATAATTTGCTCATACTATTATATGGTGAAATTTAGATTTACTCTGCCAATAAATCCAACTTCAGTTTCAGACGATTCACCCCACATTTGACATGCAGCCACAGTAACGTTAACTCTCATTTGTCATATGTAATATAATTAGTATATATATAAGGAAAAGTCTTGTTAGCTTCTCTTCTCATCTGTGGCTGAACGAAATGACAGCTTTCTGTCTCATACAAAAATAGATATAATTTACAGCCATTTCTAGAAAGTCTTGTTTTCATATAATATCATAAGAAAAAAGACTTTTTTCGCTGCACCAGATTTTACTGACTTGATAGAGACAAAGTGCAGAAGTTACCATGCAAAGAGTCCATTACTTGTACAGTAAAATAATGAATTTATTGTAATTGACAGAATACAGGATCAAAAATCTTCAAAAGCATCTCTCAAAAACAGGATCAAAAGCTTGATTATTACATCAGTTAAAGACGAAGATGTCATGTAAGAAACTCTGATAATAAAAAATGACTGCTTAATTTTTGTTACTAACATAAAAGTAAAATCTCTAAATGTTACTTTTTAGGCTCTGTTTTCGGCTTTTAGTTTCCCGCTCAAAAACGAGACCATCATTGTTAATCTCAGAATTAACGCTCACCTGCTCCCGCCCAGAGATGTCCACTGTCAACTGGAGAATCTTCCTGCAGAAACTCCAGAGATTACCCAGGTCTGTAAAAAAGAGAGTGTGAATTGTGCAAGTGTGAATTACCTGCATTAGCTGAATTAGCTTCCTTTCTATTATTAGAATCAGAATCAGAAAGAGCTTTATTGCCAGGTATGTTTACACATACAAGGAATTCTGGTGCTCAGTGCTAAGTAGCACCGACCAGATGGCAACAGTTCAAAGAGGAAGTGGCCTGGGTGTGAGGGGTCCAGAATGATTTTGCCAGCTCTTTTAGGGTGTACTCACACTAGGAGATCTGAACCGTGCCCGACCCGAAAGCCCAGTTCGTTGGACTAATGTGATCGCTCTGTTTAGCCATCCCTGGCTCGCTTGGAAGAGGTGGGCCAGGGCATGGTTCAGTTGGGCTCGGGTGCGGTTCGCATGTTGTGTGAGCACTAACAGCACCTAAGCGTGGAACTGGAAAAGTGCAGCACGATTGCGTGAAAATTTCTGACACCGTGTCTACACTGTGCCACAACAGCTTGAGGGTGTCTACACTGGACGCGAGAAAACAACTGTCACAAATCATTTGAACTTAGTGTCAGTATACGTCATAAATAGAATGAGGCATCAGTTTAATCTCGTGGATTTGTTGCGTTGTGCCGCTGTACAGACGAAACGCGTTACATATCAGATTGTGCTACCAAAAATATATTAGCATTTTTTTTTAAAGGGGTCATCAGATGATAAATTCACTTTTACACGTTGTTTGAACATAAATGTGTGTTGGCAGTGTGTGTACACATCAGTGGCGGTTTTAGGCATGGGCGAACGGGGCAGCCGCCCGGGGCGGCATTTTTTCATGTCACGTGAGAGGCGGCACAAGCATTTGAAAAAAATAATAATAATAATCTGCGCCGCTAAGCGGTTTTCTATTCATATAACTGTGTGGGGAATTGGGGAATTGGCAAATTGGTGCCCCTGCTTGCTGAGAAGGTGCCGTGTAGAGCCCTGCGCGGGACTGTTTTCTTAAACCCGCACCCGCTGAATTTCTGACCAGGACCGCCCGCGCCCGCAATGTTTGTGTCCACTCCCGCCCGCTCCCGCTGACTTTCTCTCAGAGCTTGTAAAAAAATGTTGGCTATACAAATACTCAAATATTCGTTCAACTTATCATCCAGAATAGCAGGATTTAAACATGATTGCGTTTAAATAAGATGAAATAATGCTAAACCAAAGCACCACACCCGACAAAAACATTGGGTATTTTTTTTATTAGCGTTATTAAACATTAACCGTTAAAACAAAAGCACAAATAGCAGTAAGGTTACCTCAGTTTTTAAAAGTAGCCTACTGCTTGATACAGAAGCACCAAACTATTTACTAAACAAACAGTTTAAAGGTCATTTCACACCCAATCCGAAATGTTCGCACGTTAAAAAATAAATACAACCTCACATTGTCACACACTGCCTCCGAAACTTTTGTCCTTCATAAAAAAAAAAATCGGATCAGGTTCGAGTTTCTGCGTTTTCGCATCCGTATGCATTTTGATGAGGAATACGATAAATTTCGGGAGGCTTGTCCGCTCCGTTAGTGGGACAAGTGGATAAAGTCAGTCACACCTTGACTTTCTTCCAAATAACGCACATTTCATTCATAATATTAAAACACAGGCCTATAATTTGCACGTTTTTGTTTTTTCTGAATTGTGTGAAATGGCTAATAAAAATAGGTAATAAAAAACGATTATGTGGAGGTGAATTGGTTTAGTCTTGACTTCTGGTCATGAGTGACGGTGTTGGGGGATGGGAAATCTGTTGATTGTCGAGTGCCAAATAAACACAGAGTGTTTATTATGTATATACAGTATAGAGTTCTGATAACATACTGTTTTGTGCAGAATTGTGTTTTTCAAATGTTCTGTTGAAGGATTTGTGCAATTGAGAAATATAAGCTTATAAATTTATATTGTTATAGTAAAACATGGCTGTTTGTGCAAATTTTTTTGCAAAAAAAACCTAGATTTTTTTTTTTCTGGGATTGGGGGGGGGGGGGGGGGGGCGCTCAGAGGGGGGTCTCGCCCGGAGAGTAATTCAATGTAGAACCGCCACTGGTACACATCTACCTTATTATGATAAAAATCCACCCAGTGATTTTTATTTAATCCCTAAAAATAATATCCCCTTTTTCAAATCAGGCCGTTCTCAGCTTCTTGTCTGTGTGACGTCACACGGACGAAGCCCGCTCCCACGATAGTTGATTGACACGGCCGTCTTACCTTAGACCCGCCCTGAGTGAGCTGTCAAGAGTCCACCATTGTTTTGACGCCGGAGAAGGGACATAGACAGGAATGTCTCTGATTAAGCGATTAAAAGCTTTAAGTTTGAAGGTTTTCAGTTTTAACTAGTTTGAAGTTTAAAGTAGTTTTAAATTTTAGAAGACAGTACCATTAATCAGAAAAATAGACACAGACAGATAGATGGATAGATAGATAGATAGATAGATAGATAGATAAGAAATATTAAATTAGATTACATTCTATGGTGTTCCTATGTGGTTGCTAGGGTACCTGGGTTGGTTGCTAGGGTGTTGCTTTACAGTTGCTTGGGTACTTGGGGTGGTTGCTAGGGTGTTGCTGAGTGGTTGGATAGGGTACCCAAGGTGGTTGCCAGGGTGTTGCTATGCGGTTGCTAAGGTATTTGGGGTGGTTGTTAGGGTGTTGCTATGCAGTTGCTAGGGTACCTGGGGTGGTTGCTAAGGTGTTGCCATGCAGTTGCTAAGGCACACGGGGTGGTTGCTAGGCGGTGGCTAGGCTACCTGGAGTGGTTGCTAGGGTGTTATGTGGTTGCTAGGGTGCCTGGGTTGGTTGCTAAGGTGTTGCTATGCGGTTGCTAAGGTACCCAGTGTGGTTGACAAGGTGTTGTTATGCGGTTGATATGGTACTTGGGGTGGTTGCTAGGCTGTGGTTATGCGGTTGCTATGGTACTTGGAGTGGTTGCTAAGGTACCAGGAGTGGTTGCTAAGGTGTTTCTAGGCTACCTGGGGTGGTTGCTAAGTTGTTGCTAGGTGGTTGCTTGCCAGTATGAATGATATAACCCCCCATGTCTCTATGACGTTCCGATTTGAAGATATGCCTGTGTGGGTTTGGGTTGCTAGGGTGCTCAAACATGGCTGCTAGGGCATGGCTAGCAAGAGGTTAAGGTGATTCATGATTGGCTGTTTGCTGCCCTGAGTCAAACGACACTGACACTGTGATCCAAAGATATCCATCAGGGCTTTTATAATGGCAGTCAATGGGATCAGTTGCTAGGGTGCTCTAAATGGTTGCTAGGGCATAGCTTGACAGCTTCACAATGATCCTGAGAGTCTGCCTGGTTGTCTGAGTAAAATGAGCCTGCCCCTATGTCTCTATGACATTGTGAGGCAGAGTTTTGTTCAATGCAATATTCCTAAGTAAATTACCATAGTAGGAAAAACATGTGATTTCAGATGCTGTTTCATGGGCTATCCCTCACCATAGTATGTCTATGGGGCAACTTTGGTGTTTTGTTTTTGGATGCAATAATGAACATAGCAGTCGTCATTTACTTCCGACATCTAAGCCGTTGAAGATGCAGTGGATTACTTTTGTTTGTGAAGGGAATGTGCCCCCGATCTACCTATATGCCTCTATGTTCGCGTGAATCATTTGTGATCCAGCTTCACTTACAGCAGAAGTGAGTATAAGGGTTTTTTATGAGTCTTTGCAATCGCTATTCCTAATAACATGCTAGTTAGCAAGTTTAGGGTAAGGGTAGGTATGGGTGGGTAGGTTTAGGGTAGGGGTAGTTGTGGACATTATAAAAGCCTCAAACCACATGAATAAGATGCTAGTAGCACAATCTGATGAGTAGCATTTTTCGCTATCGATTTGTGCTTATCTGTTTAATGGGAGGTAGCATAATCTGAGTGGGTAGCAATAATTGTCAGAACACTGTATCCAATGTAGAAAGCATCAATGATTATAATGCGTTTTAGTATTTTGTCCCTTCACGCCGCGCCGCACCACTCGCGTCTGGTGTAGACACGGTGTGAGTGGCAAAAGCGATAAATCTAAGCAATATATTGTGAGAGGGCCGTGTGTCACCACATCCCTCATAACTTAAAATAATAAATCACAAAGTTAACAGGTGGATACTGCACATGGTGGTGGTTGAGGAGAGACCCCCTCATATGATTTTAAAGTGTTTTGGGTGTACAGCAATACACAATAAAGCACTATATAAATGCTTCATTCATTCATTCATTCATTCATTCATTCATAATGATGTAAGCATGCTTCGGCCATGTGAGTGCAGGCCAGTGGAAGAGTGGGGAGGGGAGACAATCGCGCTCTGGCTCTGTTCAAGGCAACAGAGCCTAGTGTGAGTACACCCTTACACACTCTGTGTGAGTACAGTTCTGGGGAGGGTTGTACCAGTGATTCGCTCAGCAGTCTGGACAATCTGCTGCATTCTTCTAAGGTCTGATTTGGTAGCTGAGCTGAACCAGTATGGGTTTAGATCACTGCCACAATTCTGAGCACGAAATATCATATTTTGCGCGCCCAAAATATGATCTTTTGCGCTCAGAATTGTGGCAGAGATCTAACCCCATAAACCAGACCATTATAGAACTGCAGAGAACAGATTCAATGACTGAAGAGTAGAACTGTACCAGCAGCTCCTGTGGCAGGTTGAACTTCCTCAGCTGGCGAAGGCCTACTGGGCCTTTTTGAAAATTGAGTCTATGTGGAACTCCCACTTAAGGTCCTGAAAGATGGTGGTGCCCAGGAATCTGAATGACTTCACTGTTGTTACAGTGCTGTCCATGATGGTGAGTGGGGGGAGTACAGGGGGTTTCTCCAGAAGTCCACTATCATCTCCACTGTTTTGACCGTGTTCAGCTCCAGGTTGTAGTGATTGCACCAGACAGCCAGCTCTTTAACCTCCTTTCTGTAAGCAGCCTTGTGTCCATCCTGGATGAGGCCGATAAGTGTGGTGTCATCTGCAAACTTCAGGAGCTTGGCAGAGGGGTTTTTAGAGGTGCAGTCGTTGGTATATAGGGAGAACAGCAGTGGGGAGAGGACACATCCCTGAGGAGCTCCTGTGCTGATTATGCGGGTGTGCTGGATGAGAATTTTACTAGGTGCTGCCTGTTTGTCAGGAAGCTGGTGATTTACTGACAGATGGAGATGGGCACTGAGAGCTGAGTAAATTTGGATAGGAGGAGGTTTGGGAAGATAGTGTTGGAAGGCCGAGCTGCAGTCCAGAAACAGGATCCTCACATAAGTCCCTGATTTATCCAGATGTTGCAGGATGAAGTGTAGTCCCATGTTGACTGCATCATCCACAGAACTGTTTGCTCTGTAAGCAAAATGAAGAGGATCCAGTAAGGATCCAGTGATGTCCTTCAGATAAGCCAGCACCAGTCTTTTAAATGACCTCATGACCACAGATGTTAAAGCCACAGGTCTGTAGTCATTTAGTCCAGTAATTTTGGGTTTATTTGGGATGGGCACGATGGTGGAGCGTTTGAAGCAGGAAGGGACCTCGCACAGCCTCAGTGATCTATTGAAGATCTATGAAAAGATGTGGGCTAGCTGGTCAGCACAGAGAGAAGGTCAGAATGGTTGTGAGATAGGGTTTTTCAAACCTGCAATAAAACTCATTCAAATCATCTTGCCAGTTGTTGGAATTATACAGTATGTCATTATAATACTATATATTATTATGTGAACACTATATGTTATAATATTTACATGGGTGCAAATAACATGCCTTTTTTATAGCCCTCAAGTTTTAGCAGATGGGTCTTTCCTTCTGGATGTCCTGCACTCTGTGTCTGGTTTAAAGAAAGTTCATTTGCAGATAGATATATTTAGCAGCAGATGGATTCCCACAATCCTCTCGCTTCTCCAGGCCTTTCCCAGTCTGAACGAACTCAGGTTAGAAAAAAGATCTGATCTTTTAAGTATGCATTATATGGATTTGTATATTCTTGTGAATATTAAAATGATTGTTAACTTCTTTTCAGAAACATGTGTAGCTAAATGTTTTTTTTTGTTTTTTTTTCCATGCCAGGATAAATTCCACAGTTTCATTTATTCCATTTGATATAAAACAGTATCTGGGGGTATCACTGACACAACCAGGTTGGACCCTGACTGTGTAAGTAAGCATAAAATGCATTAAATGCAGAGCACAAATTCTGAGTATGGATCACCATACTTGGCCACACGTCACTTCACTCACCCACTCACTAAAATATATAATAAAATATATTAATAAAGTTGATGTCTTGGAAAATTAATTTTTTTCACAGTAATAAATGGTCAATGTTTTCTCCTCTAGCTTGAGGAAGTCAGTGTTAATTGAGCGAGACAGGAAAGGTTTCACAGAGGAGGAGTTGAAGACAAATATTGAGAGCAAAAGTAAGCAAATAAAAGCGATTTTCTGTGGAATGGCTTGCAAAAAACAGATATCAGTCAAATCTTGCATCTGTGACAGCCCTAGACTCTGTAAACTGAAAAGAAAGCTGTGGCCACAGTCAGATGCTTTGTTTAGCCAATCAGAAGACTTTGAGGCACTTTATGCCTGTCAGTCATTTTGTAGAGAGTGTAATTTTGTTGGTTTGTTGTGAGAGAACACTGTTTTACTACCATTTCTATTGACAACTATACCTATACAAAGTCAAAAATGCGTAAAGCTGAGTTTGCTGTTCAGTTTTATTTGATATTTTAATTAATTTATTTGATATTGGCTTGGTTGTTAGCCAGTAACAAATAGCTTAATGCAATATACAATAGCTTAATAACAAACTCAGATGTCTAATGATTTGTGTCTTACTCTTGATTAGGAGCTGAATCAACTTCAGGACAATCAGTGAGTTGCAACTGTCATGTATTCTTTCTGTCATCACGTTCAGAATAAGTGGATCATTCTTTTCTGTACTTCAGTTCTCAGGTGATGCAGAAGTGTTCACACCTGAATGTGTTCAGCAAGATGATGAGGACAAACACAAGACTACATACAGGTATGAAACACATGTTTTTTGTAAGAAAGTAAGGTGTTACATTTCTGAGCTTAAATGTTCAAATGAATTGAAATATGTCTATTATCATAAAAGCATTTGTGCTATCACATCCTCACATACAATGGCTATATTATTATCTTTCCAATAAACATTTCTTTTATCCAGCATTTGTTAACCTTTGCATATATTCATGTCTGTTCGTTCCATTTTATTGTTTTGCCTTTGTACCTTTTTATTTATTTATTTATTTTAATCTTTTGCTTCAGTACTCTAAACTTTTGCCTGGGAAATTGATGTTGTTTGGATTTGTTTGCATGATTTTTTCCCAAATTCTAATTCAAACATACTGTTTTTTTCTTCTTTTCTTTTTGCATTATCTACAGTATTATCACATAATAAATAAATATGCAGGCCATTATTGATTTAATAACATGAAAATATCCTGTCTTTCAGGTTTGTGTGTCCACATGCTGGTCAGTTTCGTTGCAGTCTGACCAGTCTTGTGTTTGTGATGGAGGGTGAAGGAGAGGTGCTGTATAGAGTTGTCTCATGGGATCCTCGTCTCTTAGTTGGTTTTGATTGGATGAAGCCTGCAGGACCCTTGTACAACATTGACTGTTTTAACGGTTCAATCTTAGGACTGCACCTTCCTCACTGTGAAATATTCTCTGGTAGGTTTATTTCTACATACAAACCCGATTCCAAAAAAGTTGGGACACTGTACAAATCGTGAATAAAAACAGAATGCAATGATGTGGAAGTTTCAAATTTCAATATTTTATTCAGAATACAACATAGATGACATATCAAATGTTTAAACTGAGAAAATGTATCATTTTAAGGGGAAAATAAGTTGATTTTAAATTTCATGGCATCAACACATCTCAAAAAAGTTGGGACAAGGCCATGTTTACCACTGTGTGGCATCCCCTCTTCTTTTTATAACAGTCTGCAAACATCTGGGGACTGAGGAGACAAGTTGCTCAAGTTTAGAAATAGGAATGTTGTCCCATTCTTGTCTAATACAGGCTTCTAGTTGCTCAACTGTCTTAGGTCTTCTTTGTCGCATCTTCCTCTTTATGATGCGCCAAATGTTTTCTATGGGTGAAAGATCTGGACTGCAGGCTGGCCATTTCAGTCCCCGGATCCTTCTTCTACGCAGCCATGATGTTGTAATTGATGCAGTATATGGTCTGGCATTGTCATGTTGGAAAATGCAAGGTCTTCCCTGAAAGAGACGACGTCTGGATGGGAGCATATGTTGTTCTAGAACTTGGATATACCTTTCAGCATTGATGGTGCCTTTCCAGATGTGTACGCTGCCCATGCCACACGCACTCATGCAACCCCATATCATCAGAGATGCAGGCTTCTGAACTGAGCGCTGATAACAACTTGGGTTGTCCTTGTCCTCTTTAGTCCGGATGACATGGCATCCCAGTTTTCCAAAAAGAACTTCAAATTTTGATTCGTCTGACCATAGAACACTTTTCCACTTTGAAACAGTCCATTTTAAATGAGCCTTGGCCCAGAGAAAATGCCTGCGCTTCTCGATCATGTTTAGATATGGCTTCTTTTTTGACCTATAGAGTTTTAGCTGGCAACGGCGAATGGCACGGTGGATTGTGTTCACCGACAATGTTTTCTGGAAGTATTCCTGAGCCCATGTTGTGATTTCCTTTACAGTAGCATTGCTGTATGTGATGCAGTGCTGTCTAAGGGCCCGAAGATCACGGGCATCCAGTATGGTTTTCCGGCCTTGACCCTTACACACAGAGATTGTTCCAGATTTCTGGTATTGCTCCACTATTTCTGATATTGCTCCACTATTTTTCGCCGCAGCATTGGGGGAATTGGTGATCCTCTTCCCATCTTGACTTCTGAGAGACCCTGCCACTCTGAGAGGCTCTTTTTATACCCAATCATGTTGCCAATTGACCTAATAAGTTGCAAATTGGTCCTCCAGCCGTTCCTTATATGTACATCTAACTTTTCCGGCCTCTTATTGCTACCTGTCCCAACTTTTTTGGAATGTGTAGCTCTCATGAAATCCAAAACGAGCCAATATTTGGCATGACATTTCAAAATGTCTCACTTTCAACATTTGATATGTTATCTATATTCTATTGTGAATAAAATATAAGTTTATGAGATTTGTAAATTATTGCATTCCTTTTTTATTCACAATTTGTACAGTGTCCCAACTTTTTTGGAATCGGGTTTGTACATTATTTGGAAAACTTGTTGAACATCTGTATATGAACTAATAATATTAAAGAATAAGCTATGTTTCTGTGTGTTTTGCAGAGGAAAATAAAGACAGTTTGGCTGTAGCACATTTCACTGGCGGTAATGTAGAAGTGATGAAGCCTCTCCAAGTGAATGAAACTCATGTGATGATTGACATCAGAGATCTCTCCCTATTTGGGCTCTTAAGAAGGATGATCTTTACTCCTTCCCCTATCGCTGCCCAAGTGCTTCTCTTTCTACGACCAATAACTGCGAGACAGAGAGAAAACATACTGGATGTCCATTTGCTCCCATTGAATGTTCCACTGTCAGAGGTGTCAGTATTTTTTTTTCTGTGAAAATGTTTCTTGTATTAACACACTCTGATCCATATCAAATAGCCATAGTTTCTCTATTGAGAGACAAACATTACAAAACTGCTTTGGAACATATAGAAGATACATAAACGACTGCATTGTTAACATATGGGTTATTGCTTTTTTTATTAGACAGTGTAAAAGGGAAATCCCACTACTATTTAGCCTTGTACCTATTTGAGGATGTTTTATTTAGTTTTTTTTTTACCATTTTACCTCTGTTGCTTCTGGCTTTCATATCTAAAATTTGACAGACTTTTTTCTCCCTTAAGGTCAAGGACCAGCACACAGAGAATACACTCATCAAAACCAGTTCAAAGTGCTCTCTCACCCCGGGATCAGAATATAGTCTGTATTGTGAACCAGAGGAATCTACAGTGCAGCCTGAGGTAACATCATATATGTTGCAAAAAAATGCCGGCAATATATTCACAATTCGATTTCTAATTAATGTGCCTGAAGAGTAGATGCTTTCCCTGAGATATATTCGTGATTTCTAGTTGTTTATAGCATATTTTGCACCTTGAGTAATTTGTGTAATAGATTAACATCTGAGATTTTAGTTATGTAGTCTCTCACCTTCATTTTGCTTTTTCAGACTGAGAGGTTTGAGAGTAATTTTGGTCCGAACTATCATCCCACATTTGAAGTGTTTGTAAATGTTGACACCGAGGAGGTCAGACTGAGTCTTTTAGATAAAACTGAAGGAAAGGAAATATGGGTTCCACGACGAATCCTTCTCACAGGTAATGAATGAATTACAGATGTTGCTAGCATTGTAACTTTTTAAAGGGATCCCCGGATCTTGGCGTTAAGACAATGCATAGCTTAATATAACGTAAATGGTGTCTCTTATTTAAATATGTAGTAAAAAAAAACCCATGAAAATGTTTGTTATTTGAAAAAATCGACTTCGTTTTTGGACTATGGGGAACGCCATTATTTTACGTGCACAGTACATTCTGCGTTGATGACGTCAAATGGTTGCACTCGGTGAGCTACTGACGCTTATTACCGCAACACAACTCAGAAAATAAAATACTGCTACGATACCACATTGTGAGGCTTTTGGTTGTAATTTTCAGTCGAAGGGCAACAAAATAAGCGATTTAATGTAAGACTTCACTGCTTTCCTAGCTATAAGAAAAGGAGAAAAGAATGGGAAGATGCCTGTGGATGAATAAAACTTCCTAAAGACCCGCTTCTTTGTTCTCTCCACTTTAGCCCTGATGCCTTTGAGTCTTTTAGTAGACCAAAGCTACTGAAAGAGCTTACAAACGGCTGAAACAAGAAACGCTAGATGCCATCTGTTAGGATATAAACATGCCGACGCGCGGCCGCTGGGGGAGTTTCTCAGCGCGGATTTCCCTTGCTATCCGGGAGTTTACACTCCTTGTGGGGAAAAATCGATGGTACAGTATTTGGTTTAAACCTATACTTATATCCATCGCCACCTGTAAGCTCTTTCAGCTGTGGTCATCATATCAGTATTTTATTTTCCTAGTTGTCTATTCCAAGTTGTGTTGTGGTAAAAATAGCAACAGGTAGCGCTAGTAGCTCACGGAGTGCAACCATTTTACGTCATCAGAAAAATGGTGCCCCCCATAGTTCAAAATATGTATAAAACAAGGTGATTTTTTAAAATAACACGAATCTTTAATGGGTTACTACATATTTCAGTAAGAGACATAATTTACTTTATATTAAGCCATACAAGTCTTAATACCCAGGGATCCCTTTAAAGCATTGTAACACTCGTTACAAAGATTGAATCTTTAACAATCTACACTGTAAAAAAATATTTTTTTCTTTCTACTTTAAAAGTTTCATGTATAATACTTAAGTTTTACTGTTAATGTATATATAAATTAAAGTTGTAGATTTTTCAATGATCAAATGTCTACTTATAAATAACATCAGGTAAAGATGCAGACCCTCCTGCTCACAAAAGACTCACAGGTATGAATTCAAAGAAAGTATTTCAATTATTTGTTTATTCTTTCTACAATGTAAAAAGTGATAAGTTGACTTAACTTAAAAAAATTGAGGAAACCCGTTGCCTTAAAATTATATGATCATTTAAAAAATAAGTTAATTGAATAGTCAAGTTCACTTAACTTTTTTCTTTTAATTATTATGTACTTAATAATTTTAAGGCAACGGGTTTCCTAAATTTTTCACTTTTTACAGTGTATCAAAGAAAAACCCTTCTGGAATCTAACTTAATTTTTTTTTTTTTTTTTTTTTTTGTAATTATTTTTTTTTTTTAATCAGAAAGTGGATTTGTAGAAAAACACAGTGATGAACTCATTCAGAGAGTTTCATCAGTGATGACTATTGCTGATGGTTTGAGGACCAAAGACATGATTCCAAGTGAAATGTACAGTAAAGTTCATGCTGCAGAAACACGACAGGAGAAAATGAGACTCTTGCTGGATGTTCTTGACTCTGGAGGAGCTGCTGTAAAAGCAGAATTCTACAGACTGCTGAAGAAGGAGGAACGTTGTCTAGTAGATGAACTGGAGTCTGGACCCAGTGGACCACAGTAATGCTGAGAAGAGAGGAACGTCAGTCAGTTTGAGACATAAAATGGCACCAAGTGCTTCTTTATACATAAATAGACACCCAGATGCTTATTTTCATAATTTAGTACAAGATTTACAAATTATTTGGCTGGTTTGAACTCCAAAAGTAAAACCTTATGGGCATAATAACTGTGAAACACAGAATCTAAAACATTTCTTCATTTAAGTTTGAATTGAATCCCTGTATTTGGTCACTTCATGTACAGTTACAGCCTATGCTTATGGTTTTCTTTGTGTAAGTCCTTATTAGACTGTCAGTCCACATCCCACTGTCCACACTGTTGCTGCGTCCCAATTCAAAGGCTGTCCCTTTTTATTGACCATAACAAAATATACATCAGTGTACAAAAAAATCTACATAAAAACATAACAGAGTGTACAAATCATTGATTCATTAATTATATTTGAGATTTGCAAGTCTTCTTTGCTTTTTTATTAACAATATTCTTCAAATTCATTCTTTGGCACAGTGGTAAGTTTTGGGGAGGTTAGTTACTTTGGAAATGTGATAGGTTACAGATTACAAGTTACTCTACAAGTACTGTAACTATTTCAATGCTTTATTAAAGTATAATGTTACTTTTTGATTACCTTTCTAAATTTCTAATGAATGTTTTCAACTGTTAATCATTTTAAAACACTTACACCAGGCAGAGTTAACAGGGTACAGTAACACTCAACACTGATTACTGTCAGACTTTCAAAATCCTTCATCACTTGAATTAAGATTGCTTTAAACCCACAGTGGCCCAGACTATTTGTATAAAGTGACAGATAAAAACCTGAGAGCCACCCTCGACCAGGTACAAGCTCATATTTTTTTACAAATCACTAAATTGATTATAATGAATTACCTGTTTGTCTGAACAATTGTTAATGTTTACTTTGGCAATTACAATAAAGCTGAAATAATATAAAATGGAAATATTACATGAAAAAATTAAAATAATAGTTAACCCTAAAATGATTTAGCGGTACTTCACTTGATTATGGATCCCCTGTGGTGAATGGGTGTCGTCAGAATGAGAGTCCAAACAGCTGATAAAAACATCACAGTAATCCACAACCACTCCAGTACATCAGTTAACATCTTGGTGAAGTGAAAACCGGCGTGTTTGTAAGAAACAAATGCATCAAGACTTTAAACGGTTCTTCAGTTAAAAAGTCGTCTTGTCTGAATCGGGAGATAAATTTGCACAGATCAAGCACTATGAGTGAAAACAGTCCTAAACAAATATGTGGATGGATTTTATTATGAGAGGACAACAGAGGATGGACTTTTTCACTGGAGGAAGTGTTATTATGGATTATGAGCAGAAGCGATGGTTGTGGATTAATTGTGAACATGTTTTTATCAGCTGTTTGGACTCTTATTCTGACGGCACCCATTCACTGCAGAGGATTCTAATTCATATGAACTGACACAAAAGGTGACTTTTGTGGTTACAGTAGATTTACTTACGTTTCACATATAGATCTCGGCTCGACATGCCCACGATCTCCATCTTCCGCAGGTCTTCTCTCATACCGAATTCTGCAAGAAGAGAAAAACCCATGACAGACTGCACCAGTCTACAGAAAACAATCAACCTGGATCAAAAACATGTCTCTTTAGTATCTTTCAGTTCAGAATACAATTGAATGCTAACAGTTTCTGTTCAATTCTTTAAGCTGATGATCAACACAACATGCAAGTTTTCTGTGTTATTGTATTCTATTCGATTCTATTGCTGCAGTGGTGCTGAAGCCTGTTAAACAGATGGTGGTGTAATGACTGTTAGACCTGAGATAAGACAAATGACACCCTCGTGGGGTCACTTAAATGTCATTAACACATCTGAGAACATGTTATCAGGTGTTTTATCGGTTGTTTCCCACCAAGGTTTCTCGACGAGTTTCTTCCACACCATGACCAGCAACAACAACATCAAAAGAAGTGAATATTTTTAAGTAATATTTTTATTGTTTTCTAAATACCGTACGATAGCGACATCTTGCTGTCAAATATGTGTAAACATTTGGTGGAAAATAAAGACTAGGGAAATTACTGTTATATTAACGGAATATATTTTACATTTACATTAATCATTTAGCAGACACTTTTATCCAAAGCGACTTACAAATGGAAGCAATCAAAATCAACAAAAGAGCAAAGTTAACGTTAAATTAAAATTTAAAACATTTTTTTTCCACTAAAATACCTGATTCTGATTCATCTACTGTAAGATATAAACGTAAACATGAGTATAAACACAAAAGCAGGTTTTGTGTCAGTGTGATATTTAAACTGTTATATTCATTGCCTTTGTGTCTTATTCGTTCAAAATAAAATAATAAATTGATAACAGATAAGATTGACGAAATGTAATAGATTGTGAAGTTAATTTATTTTCTTTTGTCAATTAATATTTGTTTAGTATTATTTTAGCACATATTAAAATCACCACAAACGGCTGTGATTAGTCTATCGTCGTCGGCGCTGAGAAAAGTGACACTAATATAAACACAAGTTTTAGTGGCTTGTTTATTTGCTGTTCTTCGAGTGAGTCAGTAATTAACATAAAGATAAAATAGAGAGTTTTCGGCGACAAAGTCTTGAAATGTTTTTATTTACTTCTGTTTCCATAACAACGAGGAACCAACGGAAGAAGAAGCACCTGAGCTGGGCGACATGGTAAACTTTTTATCCACGTTTTGCGCTCAAATTACATCTATATTTTAAAATCATGTAATTTATTATGAATATATATATTAATCTCTGCTGTTCTGTTCATGCTATTTTGTCCAGGCTGAAGTCGAAGACACTTTAAAGAGAATTCAGGGCATTAATGGTGTTATTGGCACAATCGTCGTTAACGCAGAAGGTAAACTGAACTATTCACAATGTTTATACTGTAGTAATATTAATTATAAAGTAATGTGATATTTCCCAAAACGTTACATTGGATAAGCTAATAATATAATATTTCCTGCGACTCTAGGAATAAACTGGAGTGGATAATATAATATAATATAATATAATATAATATAATATAATATAATATAATATAATATAATAGTCAGACTATGTTACAGTAATATAATATAATATAATAGTCAGACTATGTTACAGTAATATAATATAATATAATATAATATAGTATTTCACATTGCTCCACATAGGAATAAACAAGTATGGATAATATAATATAATATAATATAATATTATAGAATGTTTCACATAGCTCCATATAGGAATAAACAAGTATGGATAATATAATTAATGTAATATAATATAATATTTCACATAGGAATAAACACACACCTCTTAATATTATTAAGTATGGATAATATAACATAATAGTCAAGACTATACATGTTACAATAATATAATATAATATAATATAATATAAAATAATATGTGACCCTGGACCACAAAACCAGTCGTTAAGGGTCAGTTTTTTTAAATTGAGATCTGAATAAATAAGCTTTCCATTGATGTATGATTTGTTATGATAGGACAATATTTGTCTAAGGTTGTCAGACTATTTGAAATCTGGAATCTGAGAGTGCAAAAAAATATAAATATTGAGAAAACTGCCTTTAAAGTTGTCCAAATTAAGTCCTTAGCAATGCATATGACAAATTAAGATTTGATATATTTACAGTAGGAAATTTACAAAATATCTTCATGGAACATGATCTCTACGATTTTTGGCATAAAAAAAATCGATAATTTTGACCCTTACAATGTATTTTTGGCTATTACTACAAATATACCCCACTGGTTTTGTGGTCCAGGGTCACATATTATATAATAATAATAATATAACATAATATTTAACATAGCTCTACATAGGAATGAACTAGTATGAATAATGGAGATTAGAATAGAGTAGAATAGAATAGAATAGAATAGAATAGAATAGAATAGAATAGAATAGAATACAGTTACTATAAAAAATAAATATTTAAATAATTACAAAAAATTGTTTTCAGATAAGTGTCTGGCTTATGCACATATACACTGTAAAAAGTAATAAGTTGACTTAACTTAAAAAAATTCAGGAAACCCGTTGCCTTAAAATAAAAACTTGACAATTCACTTAACTTATTTTTTTAAATTATTATCTACTTAATCATTTTAAGGCAATGGGTTTAAGTTAAGTCAGCTTATCACTTTTTACAGTGTATCTGGTTTGTCTGCTGTATTTTTAGGCATTCCCATCAAAACCACTCTAGACAACTCGACGACGGTGCAGTACGCCGGACTGCTGCATCAGCTGACTACGAAAGCCCGGAGTACAGTCAGAGACATCGACCCCCAGAACGACCTGACGTTCCTGCGCATCAGGTCCAAGAAACACGAGATCATGGTGTCGACAGGTGGGTCCTGTCTCGCTTATCAGCCTGTTAAACGCTTATACAGCTCTCACCTTTCCCCCGTTTTCCCCCAGATAAAGAATACCTGTTGATCGTCATCCAGAACCCAGCTGAATAGTGTCACGATGCCGTGTTTCACATAGACATACTAAACCAGACTCTTTCAAATATTTATTTGTTTGTATACGGTCCTAAACAAGTACATTTCATCTGAATTAATTTGATTGTTCAGTGTGATTGATTGCATGTAAATCATAAATAAATAAGTGAACTGTTTCTTTATTGTGGAGTTTTTAAGGTTATTTTTATGCTTTCCTATCACTGAATTTATTATATTCAAGTCTAATTCCTATAATCTCCACAAGGTGGCAGGAGACCAAGCAGATGCTTGTATTGCTGCTCATTTGCTTTGTGAAAAATTGCTGGTTTAATGGGTTGTGACAGCGGCGGTCTGGTTTATTGTGCTCTTACTGTAGTATGAAGATAATTGGGTTTGTATGAACGTCTTCTTCACACTAACCACGCTAAAAACATAAAGCACATTTAGCAGAAATATATGCAGTATAAATATGGTTATTAAATGTTCTTGGAGCAGTGGATTTGCTGGTTTGGCTGGTTGATATGTCACTTATAGCTTTGTTTGAGCTCCATTTCTTTGCAATTGATTTGCATGTGTTGTGTTTCAGTGTGTGTGTGTGTGGTGTGTGTGTGTGTGTGTGTGTCTGTGTGTGTGTCTGTGTGTGTGTGTGTGTGTGTGTGTGTGTGTGTGTGTGTGTGTGTGTGTGTGTGTGTGTGTGTGTGTGTGTGTGTGTGTGTGTGTGTGTGTGTGTGTGTGTGTGCGTGTGCCTGAGGGTCAGTGTTGTCTTTTGAAAGGAACAATGCAGCCAGAACATTTGTGCTCTAATTACTCTAACACAATCATTTCCTTTCCTTTTCCGCCTTAAGCTTTTTCTTCTGGTTGCTGTTCTACTGGTTTTTACCCCAATAAATCTATTAAGGCACTTTCCACGAACAGCTCAGCCTGTAAACTGGCATCCAATAAAGCAATAGAGGCACAAATTCCATGTTGTGTTAAGTAATTATCTTATAAAATAAAAATGAGGCATAAAAAAGAGAGTTTAATAGTCTTGTGTCTTGTCCTTCTCTACTGCATACAACAATGAAAATCCTACAATATTGTAGAAAATAATAATAATAATAATAATTATTATTAATGTTGTTACTACTATAAATTATATAATAATACTATATACTATAATACTTTATTGTTGGTGGTGGTAACTAAAATAACTAATAATAATAACAACTAATTTACTACTACTACTACTACTATTTCTTATTAATATTATTTTTATAATTAATAATAATCATTAATTTTCTACTACTTAATGTTATTATTATGATAATGATTATTATTATAAATAATTTACTTCTACTACTAACAACAACAACAACAATAATAATAATAATAATTATTATTATTAGAAGTAGTAGTAGTAGTAGTAATAATATTTTTAATAATTAATTTTTTACTACTTAATATTATATTATTATGATGAGGATTATTTTTAATAAAAATTTACTACTATTATTACTAACAACAACATCAATAATAATAATACATATTATTTTGAGTAATATCAGTACTACTATTTCTTATTAATATTATTATTTTTATAAATAATAATAATAATAAATAAATTTTCTACTACTTAATATTATTATTATGATAATGATAATCATTATTATAAATAATTTACTTCTACTACTAACAACAACAACAACAATAATTATTATTATTATTAGAATTAGTAGTAATAATATTTTTAATAATTAATTTTCTACTACTACTATTATATTATTATGATAATTATTATTTTTTACACATTATTTTTTAACAACAACAATAATAATAATAATAATAATAATTATTATTTTGAGTAATATCAGTAGTATAAATAATATTAATTAAATATAATTTTTACTACTACTAACAACAACAATAATAATGATAATTTTTAATAATAATTCTAAATATTATTTTGAGTAGTAATAGTAGTAGTAGTATTAGTAGTAGTAGTATAATTCATAGTAATAATAATAAATATTATATTATTTAATATATTGTAATTATGATGATGATAATAATGACAATAATAATAATTATTATTATTATTATTAAGATGAGTAGTAGTATAAATAATAATAATTAAATTTTATTATTATTTATATACATTTAAAAAATTATTATTATTTACATTAACATTTACTTACATTTTTAGCAATTCAGATAATATCACCTATTTATGAATTACTATCACTAATCTTATTTTAATGGCAAAAAATAAAATAAAATATAAATAAATAAGTATGTATCCCACATTTGCATGCAATATTGTTGGTTATTGAATTTATTTATTTAAATAATTATGTGTTTAACAAATTATGTTTTCAAGACCCAAATCTGGATAAAATTAAATAAAAATGTAGCACATATTTAGTTGGGCATATAATATATAAGGCTGACAAAAAAATAAAGAAATACAAAATCTGAAGGTTGAGCACTTCCTGATACTGTGTTCTGGGAGTTTTGTCCATATTGTAAGTTTCAAGCCCTGTTTTTCAACCCACATTTGTGAAAAGTGCAAACAATGTTCATCTTTGAAATATGTATGTTTATGGAGTTCTTGTACCTGAAGCACGCCGTCAGCTGCTCGAGTTTCCCACTGCTGGACTGACCTCTGTTCGGCTCCCATCTGCTGTGTGTTTTACATGCCCAGCGCAGCACGGGCAGAGAGCCAGCAGGTGGACCCGGATCTCATGTTCAGAGACCCGCTCCTGTGCACAGTGCATTAGGCAGAGGATTAATGACGGGCCTGATAACAGCATATTACACACAAAGCCTGCTCTGTTTATGCACATGAAGGTGTGTTTGCTCTTACTGTATGTGTCGTATATCATCACTTTAAAGTGCGTCTGGTGGTAGTGAAGAGCTTCCATATGTCTGCGGTGTATCTGCAGTTGGTCAGAACAATAGTGTGCTTTAGTTTCAGTGAGAGAGGAGAGCTTGAGAAGACTTAACAATGACAATAAAGTCACAATTGGTGTGACTGTGTGTTTAAAAGTATAATTTCCTCCTGTTCTTTCTCTGAAAAGGCATTTAGACTTCAGTATACAAAAAGTTCTCTGTCTTCAACCCCCTCCAGTTTCTCCAAAGTGCAGTTATCTTATTGATAAGCTCATTTGTACCTAATTTGACCCTTAAAGTGGTGAACAATTCGTGTAAATTAATGTAGTCAGATTAATATGATTCAGTCATATTAATTTAATGTATTTCCAAAATAAAAATATAATTATATTTTATTAATTTATTAACTCTTAAGAGACTTTCATTGGTCTGACCTATAATGTAGTAAGATTCAGTCATTTTAAATATTTGTCATATTGTTTTGTATAATTTATGTATTATATTATTTATTTATTTCTAAAAAATAAAAAAAATGTAATGTAATCATTTTTATTTATAAATAAATTATTTGACCTTTAAATGTACTTTCATTAGTCATGTAGTCAGATTGACATATTAAATATTTATTGTGATATTTTGTATTATTTTATTTATTTTCTAAAATAAAAAATAGCATATATATATATATATATATATATATATATATATATATATATATATATATATATATATATATATATATATATATATATATAAAATAAATAAAATGATTTGGCCTTTAAAGTTACTTCTATTAGTGTAACCTAACTTAGTCAGAGTAAGTCGTATTCCATTTTTTAAAATTATTCCATTTTATTTTTTATTTATATATTTTACATTTACTTCGTTATTTATTTTTGTTTCTAAAATAAAATATAAATATAATGATTTTTATAAATAAGATTGTTAGAGCCGTAAAGTTACTTTTATTACTAAAACTTACAGATTCAGTCATATTAAATATTATTAGTGCTGTCAAACGATTAATCGCGATTAATCGCATCCAAAATAAAAGTTTTTGTTTACATAATATATGTATATGCACTCTGTATATTTATTATGTATACATACAGTAAATACACACACATACAGTATATATTTAGAAAATATTTATGTTTATACATTTATATATTCATATTATTATATTTTATATTATATATAAATATATGTAATATATAAACATAACATACTTTTCTTAAATATATACATGCATGTGTTTGTATTTGTTACATGTCTGTCTGCCCTAGCCCTTGTTTTCCTTATTTGGTTTAGTTCCTGTCCTCATTTAGTTCATTATCATTTGATTGTCTCCACCTGAGTTTGATTATGTTGTTTGCTCCTTTTGTTCCTGTTCCTTTAAAAGTCCTGAGTTCTCCCTTTGAGTTTGTCCGTGATTATGTATGTTATGAAGTGTAGTGATGTTTCTGTTAACATTCCTGTATCTACTTATCTTTATTAAAGAGCATATTTCGTAATCGTCGTCTCCTCGTACTCCTTAAAGGACACGCACATAACTATTAATATATACATAATAAATATACACAGTGCACACACATATATTATATAAACAAAAACCTTTATTTTGGATGAGATTAATCGCGATTAATCGTTTGACAGCACTAAATATTATATATTATTTATATTATTTATTTTCTAAAATAAAAACAATAAACCAATTATATCTTTATTTTATAATTTAAATTATTTGACCGTTTAAGTTACTTCTATTAGTATAACTTATAGTTTAGTCAGACTGATGCATATTAAATGTTAATAATATGTTTCAGTCATATTAAATATTTATATTATTATCATCATTATTATTATAATTATATTTTTAATATAATAAATAAAATGATTTCAGAGTCAGTCATATTAAATATTTTTATTAATTGTTTTATACTATTTAATTATTTATTACACAAATAGTAATTGTATTCATTATAAATTAATAATTTAATAAATTAATTAATAATATTATTATTATTTTATTTTTTTAATATATATACATAACTTTATTGTGTAATGCACTGAATATTTGTCTAAGGTCATGTGGTTTGTGGAGGAGAGGTGTGATCTGACTTACAGTACACCGACCCGAGGCTTTGAGCTTGGCAGTAAGAAACCACCCTAGCAACCGCACAACAACACTCTGGCAACCACTCCCAAAATCATAGGACAAATTATGGACAAAAAAAAATCTGTTTTTAGAATTTGAACGGATAGAACAAGAAGCTGATATGAGCAATGACTCTAACAATAGTCTGTATTTGACCCTTGAGCCGTGTGTTGATTGTGTAATGAGTTTAGTGCTGATCTGACAGCTGTTCTGAGAACAGGTGATACGCTCCTCACTCACACTATATTACATTACACTGCTTCCACATACAATCACACTCATTCCACATGTTTGAAAGGTCATTTTTTAACTCAGATTGTTGGTGTCTGGGTTCAGATGCACAGAAATCACTCGGGTTATGACCCTCTCATTACATATTTATGATTCCATTTATTACTGAGAGGAACAAATATTACACCCACGGTCAGGATTGCAGTGTTGTTATCGTTAACTAAAACTAAAACTATTCAAATATTTTGCTAATCAAAATTAAGCTTAATTAATACAATATAAATATCAAATAAAAAACTTAAACTTAATGGACATTGGAAATGTTAGAAATAGTTTAACTACTAAAATGACTACTGAAATAAAAACTAAAAGTGAAATAAAAAACTATTTAGAAATATTAAAAAAAAAAAAATTAATAAAACGAATAAAAATGACAAAAGCACATAACAAAATAACTAAAACTTAAACTATAATGCAAATAATGAAATAACACTGCAATTATATTTTGCTAAAAAATATAGAACTGTCATTACTGTAATCCAAAAATAAAATTGATATATAAATTGTTTGTTATACTGATTATTGAAAATGTTTTGGTAAGGTTTTACATAATTCTACAAAACCATATATATATCAACATTTTATTAAAGAATTGTTGAATTGATATATTTACTTTATTGTAGTCTTGAGGTGTACTGAAGTATTAAAAACTAATAATAAATTAATTATAATGCTTTCTAATCTTAAAAATATTTATTCTAATTATATATGACATATTTTAGTAATTTCTATTATATTATAATTTCTATTATATTATATTAATCTTAATATAATATATATAATAATAATAATAATCATTAAAAAAAACATTACATAATACACAACAACATCATTATCATTAATGCTTAAATAAAAATGATTTAAAATGTAAAATAATTTATTATTTAATATTTTGAATATCTAAGGCTAATATGTAAATTCTTACTGGTTCCAATAAGCTTCCTTCTGTTTTAAAAAATAGGCCTCAGAAATGCTGAGTGTTTTTGTGAGATTCACCCATAAATCACACATATCACATTTTGCAAACTGCAAAGTCTCAGAGCTGATCTCTGCAGCAGACTTCAGGAGAAACTCCTTCCTGCCCAACAACTCACAAGGTCAAGCAGACGATCCAGTGCTTCTTCCCAGGGCTCTTGACCTGTAGCTCTGTAATGACTTTATTCCACCTGTATACTGTAGGAGGAGCAGCTCTGTCTGACAGCTGTCATGTTGATAGAGTCAGGGCCCGTCTCGCAGCTGCTCACGGAGCGTATGGAAGTCCTCCGCACACTTCATGTGCATGCTGTCATATTGTGTGGTGTATTTGTGTAGGCGTGTATCAGGCTGAATCTTATAACGACTCGTGTTTACAGTATCACATTGAATATTGTGCTGAATATTTCATGTCATGCACGTCATGTCCTGTGTTATGCTATGTTGTTGTACCGCTGTGATCTTTGTTCTGGTTTGAATGTCACAAACCTGTAATGAACATTTCTAGGTCATATTTCACTCCAAAATCTGAAGAAGAAAGCTCACAGAAATGTAAGCGTATTTTTTAAGATTGTTTTTATAATGTGACATTATTTTCATGACAATTAAAACAAAAATTTAGCATGTTAATATATAATATAATATAATAAATATGCTATTTTATATATATATATATATATATATATATACAAACACACACACACAATTATTTTATATTTTATATTCTGAATATCTAAACTGTTAAGTAGTAGTAGCAGTAGTAATAATAATAATAATAATAATAATAATAATCATCACTGAGAAGTTATTTTGCTTATAGAAAGCATATAGATTTTTTACACTGTGCCACTATTTTCATTCAAATTAAAATAATATAAATCATTATAATTTGTTAAAATAAAATTATTTAATTTAGAAAATTATTATTACTGTAATTATTTTTTTGCTTGCAGAAAATCAAGCATATTTTGAAGCCATTAAGATTTTTTTTTTTTTTTTAAATGTGAAATATGACAATTAAAACTAAAGCATTAAATTAAATTAAAATAATTTTTTAAGGCCAATTATTTGTGACATTTTGTGACATTATTTTCATGACAGTTGAAACTGAAATATAATTCTGTAATTGATTACAGAAAACTGAGCACATTTTGAAGCCATTAGGATTTTTTACAAAGTTACATTATCTTCAAGACAAGATATAGCATGTTTTTTGATACATGTATTATTAAAATAATAATATGATGTTGATACTATAACTGTCAAACACTATGATAAATTAATTAAATTATGTGTCTCTACACTTTGAGGATGAAATGTTTCACTCAATGACTATTTACAGCATTTTTCATATATATCTATATATTTTTTCACTGTTTCTGACCTCTTGACCCATGATGTTGACGTTTCCTCGGGCCAGAGAGCTTGTATCTGCTTCATTGTTCAGCAGATGGTGAGTTAACACCAATTAGCCTCAGATTCAGCCCATCTTCACTGCTGTACACGATGACACCTGGACAAGAGCACAAACCTGAGGCCACAAGAGCCAATTAGAACCGAAAACAGATGTGCGACTTGTGGCTGAAGATCGACATAATTATTAGAGGCCAATATGTGTAAACCAAGACATGGATCTACAACACAAATAGCCTGCAAGCAACTTTGGGCTTATTTCATGAAAAAAAAAAAAAAAAAATCTCAACTTGATTAAGACAAACAGGATGTTATAATTAGTGCTGTCAAACAATTAATCGCGATTAATCGTTTTTGTTTTTGTTTACGTACTTTATGTATGTGTACTGTGTTTATTTATTATGTATATATAAATACACACACATACAGTATATATTTAGAAAATATTTACGTTTATACATTTATATATTTATATTATTATATTTTATATTGTATATAAATATATTGAATAATATAGCCTATAAACAGCATATTTTTCTTAAATATATACATGCATGTGCTTGTATTTATATATACATAATAAATATGTACACAGTACACACTCATATATACCGCAAAAACGTTTATTTTGGATGCGATTAATCGCGATTAATCGTTTGATAGCACTAATTATAATATAATACGTTAAGCAAACTCTATAAAAATAAGGCCCAATGTACTGTGTAATTTGTAAATATGATGGAGTTTTTCATATTGATAATACAGTATGGTCATAATATTAGCCTAATATTATCATTTTGATACAACATTTATCAGGTACGATTCGAGTTCTGAATATGCGCAATTTGCACATGAATCGTTCTTTTAAGTCGATTTTTTTTATTGATTTGATGGAATCGATTTACAAGGCGTTTGGAAACTGTAAGGTGGGTGTTGAAATTATAAACAATTGCTGGTCAGTGGCTTTACTAGTATTTAAATCATGCAGCTTTTCAGTAGCGAATCTATTTTATTAAGTAGCGGGATATATCATTGACAAACTTTAACTCGTGTCTGATATTTTCTGTCGGTTGTTCCCGACTAGTAAAGATCGATTCACGAATCAGTCACTCATTTGAGTGAGATCTGAAATGGTTTGAATCATTCAGATAGATCACGACTTCTCACTTCCGTAAACAACATGAAGAGAGCTGGATGAAGGATATTTACCGACAAACCATTGAAATCCAAACTGCAAATGCATCAACGACGAAGAGGTTATTACGTTTAACACCTGCACGCTTGTGAACGAACTACAGGTAAAGATGGGTTTTCAACTAAAAGACACAATACACGCTGTCATCATTTTTTTTAGAAAATAAATGGTTTGCCTTTTTAATTTATTTTCGTTAATAAATATTTTAACTTTTGACAGCCTGTCTGATAAAATAATGAGTAATGCAATAAATACAGGCTCAGGATCTAAACCGTTCCTGTTCATTCGTCAAACAGGAAATGGAAGGTCAAGGTGATGCACAGTGTTACTGAACTTTTTCTTACTGTGGACAGTAAACATAATATATACAGCAGAAACTGTATGAGTAGTATGTTAGCGTGGTATTTGGAAAATAATCAGCTTTTTGGAACCAGTTGAACTGTTCATTTCAAAAGGAATCGTTTGGAAAAATGAATTCGCTAGTTCAGACAGATTACAATTACTAAAACTTTAGGCTATATTTTAAATTTTGTATAGTTTGGCTTATATTTTGGGGTTATAGTTTGTTACACATTTCGTACAACAGGTCAAATATCATTACACGCTGTATTTTTGTGTAAAATACGTTGTTAAAGAGCCTATTTAGTTTTAGGAGTACCGCTAAAAAAGCAGAGTGAATTGACTCTAGTGTCTAACAGAATTCGAGACCATAAATCAAATAATGTGGCCTGAAAATGTGGATACAATTGTGGTCTCTATTCAAGGGGCGCTTCCATGTCTTTTGTCTTCTTGAGCGCAATGCTAACACAAGCTAACGACAAAGTATTTCTGGAGGCTGTTGTGAGATTGGTTTTGACATGACTTCTCACCGGCACTCACTTACTCCTGCAGTAAAAGGCTGAACTGAGGGGGCTAATGGTTACTCGTAATAGAAATCAGCTGGAGATACTGACGGATGAGCTGTTAGCTGAGCTGGAGTCGTGCTTACCAGACCTGTGGGCCCTGATCTCATGTTGTTGAGCCCATTTTTCTTGGTCTTAACCACAAATACAGAACTTTCGTAAAATTATAAATGATAACATTTCAGAAATCCAATACATTTTTAAGCTTTGTGATACTCATCCTGACTGGCCAACTAACTATTTATGTTCCAGGAATATTTAAAAACACTGTCTTGAATGAAAATGATATTCGAAATGTTCTGGAAATGTTCAGGGCTGCATTTCCCAAAAGCATCGTAATCTTAAGATGATCGTAGCTCTGTTGGTGACAATCAATTTAGGCTTTATGATGCTTTTGGGAAACGCAGCCCAGAATAGTCAAAGAAACATCTCAAGAGTCGGTTCTTTTATTGAATCGTTCAAAAAGACTCACAAACTCACAGTTGAATCAGTCTGATGAAACCTGTATTGAACATTTATTAGAAAGAGCCAAAGTTCTGTTTATACTCTTTCAAACTTGAGTTTCTGAGCTCCATGATGTTTTTATTCCAGATTTGTCTTCTGTTGTTTTTATTTGAAATTTCTGCCGCCTTTTTAAATTTCCTTTAAAAACAACAACAACAACAACAACAGCTCAACTGTGAGTTTTGCCACCAGGTAGATTTATCTGTAAGTATTTTAGACACGTTCGCAGACAAATATTCATATTTATATGAAATATTCATATTTCATTTTCCTGGATAGCCATCAGTAGTGTTTTTACTGTAGTATTTTTGAAGGGATAGTGCATTTCTCTCTTACTTGAATCAAGTGGCTTACAAAATATTCAGTAATAAATTAAGCATTTTAGAAGATTGTTTGAGTCAGTGTTTTTTTGTAAGCCAATCACGAAATGGGAAAAAATGAGATATAAAATAGAAAGGCAAAAGCTGTAGTCAGGAAAAAATCATAATGTTGCTCATAACATACCCTTAAAATGGGAGTGAAATGAGATTAAAGTGACGTGTTATCAATCTCCACTCTGGGAGATGACGGTGCTATGAAGGCAAATGAATAAAAATAGCATACTATATCTGGAGTTGAATGGTTATTTCCAGATATGAGCTTGATATGCAATTTTTTTTTTTGATTGTTCAGTTGCTTTAGTTTAGGACAGTATAATTTAGTTCTATAATAGTTCTAAATCTGGTACAAACAGACCAGTGTTATTTAGATATTTATACAGATTTTATTTTTATATTTCAGTTTTAATTTTAAGTTTTAGTAATTTTTCCTTTTTAGTCTTTTTTTAGTAAGCCTTTTTTACTTTTATTACTGTTGCTGTGGCTGAAATAAAATAAGTTTAAAATGACCAAAGCTAGCACTGAAATAAAAATGCATTTTTTGATATTAAAGATATTGAAGGTATTAATTGATGGACTGGAGTGGTGTGGATTACTCGTGGATTATTGTGATGTTTTTATCAGCGGTTTGGACTCTCATTCTGACGGCACCCATTCACTGCAGAGATTAAAAATAAAAATGAAGCATCTTTGAAAACTAGACAAAATGTAACATTACATTCATATACTTTTATTGAAAACAAGGCAGTATACAGTGTACATGCCACAGTATTCAATAAGCATTACTCTAGTATTTCATTCCAAACATAACCCGTGATTAATTCCCCACTGAAGGCAGATGTCAAAAACCAGAGGTCACAGTTAAGGGGTCGGGTTGCACAAACCGCTGAGCGAAGTTCAATAGTCAATTACGGACATTTGTTGACGTGAACAGCTCACCCTGATACTGGAGAATGATGTTCCGGGCCGAAGGTTAATTAACATAATTCAGGGGAGGACCGTCACAGATCGGATTCCCGTCGAACGCAGGCTTTGTGCTTCCCGGGCCACTGAGAGTCGACCCGAACACCTGTGCCTTCCACAGAGACCCAACACACACTCACACAGTCACGACACCTTCACACAACCCCGAACACACACGTACCACGCTGATTTAATGGAGCTCCCCCGCCCCCAGTGCTCCTCTCACACACACACACACACACACACACACACACACACACACACACACACACACACACACACATGCTAATTTCACACTCGGTAAGTGTGAAGCCTGTCAGCCCGGGCTCAGATGCAGGCACAGATGGCTGGAGGGAACGATGGGCGATGGATATTGTTGCTAAAGCCCCTCTCAATAGCAGTTCCTGAAGCCCATCCTGAGAACAGATTCCCATTTACTATCAAATCACATTCAGACTTTCATTGGGAAGGTTGCATTCCTAAATCTGATTAGATGCACCATATTTGAAATACAGTTGAAGTCAAAAGTTTACATGCACCTTACAGAATCTGCTAAATGTTCATTATTTTACCAAAATAAGAGGGATAATACAAAATGCATGTTATTGTTTATTTAGTATTGACCTGAATAAGATATTTCACATAAAATATGCTTACATATAGTCCACAAGAGAGAATAGTAATTAAATTTATAAAAATGGCCCCGTTCAAAAATTTACATCCCCTTGATTATATGTGTTGTTACCTGAATGATCCACTGCTCTGTGATAGTTGTTCATGAGTCCCTTGTTTGTCCTGAACAGTTAAACTGTCTGCTGTTCTTCAGAAAAATCCTTCAGGTGCCACAAATTCTTTGGTTTCCAGCATTTTTTGTATCATCTCCTCTTATTTTGGTAAAATAATTAACATTTTGCAGATTCTGCAAGGTGTATGTAAACTTTTGACTTCAACTGTATAATATAGATTAATTCTGTATTAATGCAATGAAGTTGATCGCTTTGTTGTTGAAGAGCCAGGTATGTTAATGAATCATTCAAAAAGATTCAAGAACTCAGAAGTTACCAGTTTGAATCAGTCTGATGAATCCTTCACCAAGTGAAACTGCAGAATAATCAGAACAATTCCTGAATCAACTTCTGATTCACTTAGTGAACTGCACATCATCATTATGGAAATGTATATATCATCATAATATATAAAATACAAAATAAATACAATTATAGCATAAATATACAGTACAAACATTAAATTTATGTATTTATTTTGTTTAATTTTTGCATTTGCGTTTTATTTAAAACTTTTATTTTATTTTAAACATAAATGTTATTTTATGTGTTTTATTTATGGAGTGTGTGTGTATATATATATATATATATATATATATACATTTTAAATATCGTTTAATTGAGTATTTTTTGTATATTTTATTTAAAATTCATTTTAATTTAATTAAAAATAAATGCTATTTTATATCTTTTATTATTAAATAAAATATATATAACAACTGGGACAACAGTCACTTTTATGAATTAAAGTCATTATGAAAATATTCATTAATTTTTTTTTTTTTTTTTTTATAATTCAAATTTTTATTGTTTTCATCTGGTTCATGACAATGTCATACAAAACACAAATTATAGATTTATACAAATACTGCATGTAAGGCCAGAATATACAGTGGCTGAAAATAACAGAGATAGACAGAATACTAAATAAGGAAAAATAATAATAACAACAATAATTAATAAATAAAATAAGTAATAAGTAAATAAATAACAATAATGAAAAAGTCAAAATTATTGTGCCACATGGGAAGACAGCATCACATAAGACCAAAAATCTTCCCAAACCGGTGTACACAGAGGGACCCCTGCTTTGTTCTTATTATGTAGTTTATAAAGCAAACGTTCGTATGAAGCTGTCTTGGTCATTAGGTTGACCCATTCTTTTAGCTCTGGGGTTTTGGGAGTTTTCCAGTGTTTCAACATAACTCTAGCCGTCACAGAGACCCCCACCATGATCACTGCAAACTCTCCCTTTGTAATATTTGGCATCTGCTCCCTGTTTCCCAATAGGCACAACCTTGGTGATAATGGTATTGTTGTTCCAAGCCATTTGCTCAAAATATTTAAAGTTTGGTGCCATAAAGGCTGAATAATTGGACAATCCCAGATACAATGAATAAAAGTACCTCTGTCCTTTTGACATTTCCAACAAACCTTATTATTTGTCAAACCCATTCTATTAAGTCTAAGAGGTGTCAAATAAAACCTATGTATGATTTTATACTGTGTAAATTATCCTCTAGCTTCCCTAACATATTTACCTGTATTTGACACAATTAATTTCCACTCTTTGTCCCCGATTACAATCCCAATGTCCTTTTCCCGTATTGTCTTTAAATTAATGCAGTCATTGCTGAGAACATTGTTGGTGTTCAATATGCGGTTTAAACAAATCTGTCACAGTACACAAACCATATGCCATTTCTTCCAATATATGGGTGATTTCCCGATACAAATTACAGAATTATACCATAGGGAAGAATATGGTTGATTGCATTTTGATAATTTATGCATCTTACCTCTCTTGAGTGCTTCATGATAGGATTTGTGGTTGTATCTAAACACTGAGAGAAATGCTCAATAGGGCTGTAGGGCCAAGACAAGGTTTTCTCAATTGTAACCCAATCTAACTGAATATTATTATTCCAGTGCTTGGCCAATTTGGCCATTTCAAAGGATATCTAATAGAGCCGAGGGTCTGGGAATCCCAATCCTCCCTTATCCCGAGGTGCACATAATTTGTTAAACTTTATCCTGGGCCTTTTCCCATTCCATAGGAAATGTTTAACCATTCTATCGTATTGACTGAAAATCAACTGTGGTATTGTAAGTGGTAGCATCATAAACAAGACCACCATCTTAATTATATTCACCTTCCCCCATAAAGTTACCTGAATTTTTTCCCCATTTGTCCAAGTTATTTCTTATGTTTTGTAGAAGTGGTGCCAGATTTATCATAGGAATCTCTTCTAACTCCCTACTTATCATGATACCTAATTATTTTATCCCTTTTGGGATCATCTAAAGCCAAAATTAGTTATAGAAATGAGAAAATATTTATTAATTTAGTAATTGCAGCCCTGCATTGATTACCGGACCCTCAATGCTCACACAGTCAAACTCCCCTATCCACTTCCTCTGGTCCTGGCCATGCTCGAGGAACTCTGTGGGGCCTGCATCTTCTCGAAGCTGGACCTGCGGAGTGCGTACAACCTCGTTCGTATCCGGGAGGGCGACAAGTGGAAGACAGGAAAGATAACCCCCTCAGGTCACTACGAGTACCAGGTTATGCCGTATGGCCTTTCAAACTCACCGTCGGTCTTCCAGGGGTTCATGAACGAGGTGTTCCGGGAGTTCCTTCATCGGTTCGTCATAGTCTACATCGACGGCATCCTGATTTACTCATCAGGATTTACGCATGTCCTGAAACAACTCAGGAAACACCACCTCTACCTGAAGCTCGAAGTGTGAGTCCACCGTCCCACAGTGCAGTTACTCGGGTACATCATCAGCGCTGATGCCATCCAAATGGACCAGGGGAAGGTTCAGGCTGTCTGTGACTGGCCCCAACTGCAGTCGGTTAAGGAGCTCCAACGGTTCCTCGGATTCGCCAACTTCTATCGCAGATTTATTCGGAACTTCAGCCTCTCTGCTCCCCTCCCTTCCATGCTCCGCCAGAAGCACAAGTCTCTGTCTTGGAACCCCGAAGCTTGGGCCGCCTTCCAGAAGCTCCAGGAGGCCTTCTGTACTGCTCCCATCCTCACCCATCTGGATCCCCAGCTCCCGTTTGTTGTGAAGGTGGACGCCTCCACCACCGGCGTGGGAGCAGTGCTATCCCAACACCACGGAGAGCCTCCTCGTCTCCATCTTTGAGCTTTCCTCTTTTCCCTGGCAGAGCACAACTACGACATAGGGAACAGGGAATTGCTCGCTATCAAACCGGCCTTGGAGGAGTGGCTGGAGGGAGCACAACACCCTTTTTCCGTAATCACCGACCACAAGAACCTAGAGTATCTCAGGAGCGACAAGAGGCTAAATCCCCGCCGGGCCTGTTAGGCGCTCTTCTTCACTCGGTTCCAATTCCAATCCTATCGACCAGGAGACAAAAATGTTAAGGCAGACTCCCTTTCCCATATACACGCTCCTGAAAAACCCTCCACACCTGAACCCATTGTCCATCATCTGGTGGGCTCTGAAGGAACAGGTCCGTGTCGCCACCCTCAGCAAGCTGTCTCCGCCGGGAGGCCCAGAAGGGAAGACCTATGTGCCCACCTCCTTACGATCCTCACCTCCTGGGCTCCATTCACGCATTCCCGGGCTCTGGACATCCAGGCAGCCAGTGTACTCTCTCGCTCCTCCAAGCTCGGTACTGGTGGCTCCGGATGGCCCGAGATGTCTCCCTGTATGTCCGCGAATGCTCAGTCTGTGCCATCTCCACATCGCCTACCTGCCGGAAAGTTGGTTCCCCAACCAATCGTCCATGGTCCCACGTCGGAGTCGATTTCATCACAGACCTCCCTAACTCTGAGGGCTTTACCTGTATCCTCGTTGCAGTAGATCGGTTCTCCAAGGCCTGCAGGTTAATCCCCCTCAAGGGTCTCCCCACAGCCCTGGAAACATCCGAGGCCCTGTTTCACCACGTATTCCACAATTATGGGATCCCCAAAGATATAGTCTCCGACCATGGGCCTCAATTCATTTCCCATGTATGGAAGGCCTTCCTTAAGCTCCTAGGCATCTCTGGACACCACCCCCAGACCAATGGCCAGACTGAGCGTAAGATACAGGAGATTGGGAAGTATCTCCGGGCCTACTGCCATGACACCCGGCACAGCTGGAACCATTTCCTTCCCTGGGCCAAGTATGCACAGAACTCCCTTCGGCAGACCACTATGGGACTCACCCCATTCCAGTGCATACTCGGCTACCAACCCCCTCTTTTCCCCTGGACGGAAGAGCCCTCTGACGTTCCAACTGTGGACCACTGGTTCTGGGAGAGAGAGTTTGGGACTCAGCCCATATCCACCTCCAGCAGGCAGTGTGGAGACAAAAGACCATCGCAGACGCCCGCCGGGTTGAATCTGATAATAATCTGATAATACTAATCTGGCTCTCGACCCGGGATCTGCATCTCCACCTGCCCTGCCATAAGCTGAGTCTCCGCTACATAGGTCCCTTCACCATCGAGAGGCAGATAAATGAGGTTACCTTCCTCCTCCAGCTCCCAGCACTGTATCGTATTCACCTGGCATTCCATGTCACTCCTCAAGCCCTTCTCTTCCTCTGTCCCAGGCACTGAGGAACCGGCAGCACCTCCTCCTCCCGAAGTCCAATCAGAACCCTCCATCTACCGAGTACGGGACATCCTGGACTCCTGTTGATGGGCCGGCCACCTGGAATATCTTATTGACTGGGAGGGTTACGGGCCAGAGGAATGATCCTGGGTGGCCCGGGACGACACTCTGGATCCCTCCATTCTGGCCGAATTCCATCAGAACCACCCAGACCGGCCCGCACCCAGAGGTCATGGCTGGCCCCGTTGCCATCGTTAGGGCGTCAGGAGCCGCCCCTGGAGGAGCAGGTACTGTCAGGGAATCACAGTTACCACAGTCACCACCAATGACACTCCCCAGATCACAATCACCTGATTACTGAGCACCGCCACCTGTCTCCACTCATCAAGAGCACTATATCAATGCACTCCTCCCAAGCCGCCACTGTCTAGTCTCAAACATTGTATGTGTTGCTTACCTGACTCACCTACCTTTATGTATCTCCTAGTTGTTCCCATGTTCTGATCTTCGTGCTCCACCGTCTCCTTGTTCTATTGTTCCCCCTGGATGCCCTGGAATAGGAAAAAGAACTGGTTACGCTCAGATAAGACTCTCTTGGACATTTCCATTCCCTGCACACTCACCTGGCCTCTCCACCTTGCTTCACTCCACTGCAATTGTCAAATACCTGCTATTGTTCGTACTTACCTCTGTGTCCCTTGTCTATCTGCTGACACATTGTACAAATGTATGTGACAGTATAATTCCATGACTGTCCAATCAGAATCAAGTATTCCAGAGAGCTGTGAAATAATTGGTGGACAAACTGATAACACACAGCCTCAAGTGACATATTGCTTAATTAACACACGTGACTCATGACTCATGGCTCACTTTATTTATTACTAAGTCTTTCTGAGGTGTGGCCAGATTGTGAGTGTGGTCTGGATGCGGATGGACAGCGGGGCACGTGTGATCTGAGGGATGGAGAACGGGTTGCCAAAGCCCAATCTGCTGCCCCACTCTGGCACCTTTTCTAGAAATGTGTCCATACAAACACATGTGAAAGTGTGCACCTTCCTTACACATGTGAGCTGGAGGCTACTGGCGGCTGACGGGCCAGAGTGAGCTGGATAATACCCGCTCTAATGCCAGGCTTGTTAGGGTCTGGGCTGCAGCTGTGCCCGCTGATGGCTCGTACCATCTGCCAAACAGGCCTCTGGGAGTGAGAAACACACAGAGAGCTTTAATTGGGTTGTGAGGGAGAGCGATGGCCCTGCTGGCCTGTTCCTAATGACACTGTGAGAGCAGAGCTGCTTCTGTAGCACTCGCATTTCCCTGAGAGGCCTCATATTCAGCTTTTTCTCTCCTGTGTTCAACTGATATATGTCGAAATATAATGTCCTTTCTCTTGACTATCTTCCACTCTTTCTGCTGTGCGTTTAAGACTGTAAACACGGGTGAAATGACGGGTTGCAGGTTTGCTGTTGAGATCCATTCTTCAGTAACAGCCGTCAGTAACATATTTTAACTTCAATAAATGTCTTTTTGGATTGGTTTTAGTTTTGAATGTTGCAGTATGGTTCATAGTACAATGTACTCTTATTTCAAATGATTTTACTGCACTGTTGTACCAAAAAGAGTCGTAATATATTTTATATATATTTTTTTTAATACATGAACTTTTACATCCTCTCGCCGACACTTTCTCGGACGTTTTCACTGCTGTGCTTTTAAGATGTTGATATTCAAATGACATCTATTATCATTCTGACACTTAAAAAAATAAAATATATTATTTTTGTAATATTATAATATAAGTAATTATATAAGTTTATAAGTAATAAAGTTGCCTAAATAAAATGTTATTATTATTATTATTATTTGATACATAATATTAATGT
This sequence comes from Acrossocheilus fasciatus, assembly GCA_036784905.1. Classification (NCBI taxonomy): domain Eukaryota; kingdom Metazoa; phylum Chordata; class Actinopteri; order Cypriniformes; family Cyprinidae; genus Acrossocheilus; species Acrossocheilus fasciatus. The sequence goes on along the minus strand of CM071962.1, from coordinate 17,856,721 downwards.
ATTTATTAATATTCTTATTTTAATTATTTTTGTAATATTATGAAATATTCAGTTTATAAGCAATGAAGTAAATAAAATGTGTAAACAAAAATAAAGTAAATAAAATGTTAATTTCCTAATTATTATTAATAATATTATTATTTAATCGTACATATGAATGTATTTTTAATAATCTTATTTGATTATTGTTGTAATATTCTAATATATTCAATTTATAAGTATTAAAGTTAATAAAAATATTATTATTTTTATTATTACTACTATTATTTTATATACATTATATGAATGCATATTTGTAATATTCATATTTTATTATTTTAGTCAAATTATTTTACAATGAATAAAGTTTGTATTATTATCATATTATTATATTAATATTATTGTTTATTATAAGACACATAATATAAACGTACATGTTAATATTATTATTTATATATTATTTTAATACAGTATTTTAATATTTTTATTTAATTATTATTATTAATATTAATATTAATATTTTTTTTACTATTTTGGCAATATTATACTACATTTTTATTAATAAAAACTATTATTAATATTTATTTTATGATAAATATTATAATTGTATATTTTAATATTTGTATTATTTGTCATATATTAAATAATTTCTAAATTATTAATTGTCGAAAATCATAATTTAATTAATTATTATTTTTATTTTTTTCCCCATGTATGATCTGCATGTATGTTCTTTTATAAAGCAGGAAAACAGTTTTCCGTGTGAATAGACCATCATGGTTTTATCAGTTTCTATCTCACCTCATCTAATCGACTGGGGTATTTTATGCACCTCTTGCAGTCCCTCACTCTCTGGCCGTCTGTTCTCTGCTGTTTCATTCAAACCCAGGCTTTGTTGTCATTTCAGTTAACACCGGTGACATGTGCTGTGAAATCCCACATATAAACCACTACAACAAAGTGTGTGTCCCCATACAGTGAGAGCCGCAGGCATCAGTTTCATCAAACCCAAAGACTTCAGCGCTTTGAATGAGTTACAGTAAATTTCACCTTATCTCTCCTGCCAGGAGCTTCAGGTAAACACACACCATCTTCAAAGCCCGGCGTGAGGTCTGATGATGGGATTTAGTGAGAAATGAGTCTGCTGAATGCAGGGCTTTGTGGGTACTCAAATCTGCAAGTAACAGGAGAAAGTGGCTGATTTTTGGGAGGACAGAATATCTTGAGATGTTCAAGCAGTTCAGTGTGCATGAGAAAATGTTTCGAAAATCTTCCATCAATATATTATATTATATTATATTATATTATATTATATTATATTATATTATATTATATTATATTATATTATATTATATTATATTATATTATATTATATTATATTATATTATTATATTATATTATATTATATTATATTATATTATATTATATTTTTTTTACTATTAAATTGTTTTTTTAAAAACAACAACAGATTACTTCAGTTTGTTGTAGAGTTGATTCTTATTATGAGTGACCTGTTTCACTGCAAATTACTGTTATGTAAATAATAATAATAATATTGCATAATACTATAAATTCAGAATATACAAAAATATATTCTTATTTGTGTAATACAAATAAGAATATATTTTTGTATATTTTAAATTGAATTGAATTTGTATTATATTAAATTGTTTTATAATTAATACAATGTTTGTTGTTGTTATTATTATCATTAATATTATTATTATTAAAGTTAACGATACACAATATAAATGTATATTTCATTATTAATATTTTTATGATTTATTTTATTATTAATATAATATTTAAAATATTTGTATTATTTTATAATTAATAAAGTGTTCATAATTAATAAAATGTCATATATGTTTGTTTCTATTAAGTTGTTTTTTATTATGAAAAAAAAATTATTACAATTTATAAAATAATAAATACGCGCACACACAATATTTTTTTAGTTAATTTATTGTGAGGAAAAAATTAATGTAAACATTAATTGCACTATTATAAATTATTTGTTAATATTTATTTAATAAATTAATATTTATTTAATTCTCCTATAAATCAAAATTATATTATAATATTTATAAATGATTACTGATTAGAGTTTGAAATGAATTGTATTGATGTAGTGTACATGTTTTCTACATTTTTATTTTGTTTTCTCTTTTGACAATAGTATTTGGATTTTATTTCCCTAATGAAATTCTAACACGTTTTACAGGAGTCTTCTTCTTCATATTTTAGGGTCACTTTCAGTGTTAGTAACGGTTTAAGCCAGGTGTAAACCAGGCCATAGTTTGAGCCTCCTCCTCTGTCAGACAAAGCAGCGTTGGTGTGGGTTTGGATCAGCGCTGTCTGCTTCACCGGCCAATAGCAGATGGGAAGAGAGCTTGAGAAACATGTTTGAAAAAAAAGTGTGATTGTTTTCTGGTGATGCTTTTACTATTGATGTTGTTATTGCAAAAATCTCATTTAACGCTGTTCTTTCATACTAATGCGTTTATAATTTCCAATCAAAATGCTACACTTTCCCTCTCACATACATTAATAAACAAAATAATCACGTTTCATGTCTTGTTTCCCCTCTTGGGTTTATGTGCTAATGGCCACGGTTCAGATATGCGACTGTCAGCTTATATTGTCCTCTCTGTCTCTCCCTATAGTCACTTGTGTGATTGCGGTTGAATGGCTTCGCGTCTGGAGAATAGGCCGCATTATTTGAGTTCATGACCTCTTGAGCATCGGGGCCCATTCAGACAATAACAAACAGAACGCCGGCAAGGAATGATGGATTGTAAAGCATCACCATTTACATCCAAATCTATGGACTTCATTTTGGACGGTGACGAGTACTTAGTCTCTAAAAGGTGCCCGATGAAAGAGCACTGTACTGTAAACTCAGCGGTGTTTCTTTTCACACGTAACCTTCAGTCTTCTGTAGATTGAGTCGTTCATCGGGTGTGAAGATATTTGGTTCTCTGGCTGTTTATTGGTCTGCACACGACCTTCGACCTCTACTGCAGGAGATACGCAGGGGTCGTTGGCTTTGACCACCCACCCATGAGAAAGTGGTGGAGCAGGGGTCAGGTCTTCATTGATGGGAACAGAGCAGCTGGTGTGCCGAAGTCACCGATGCGCTGCTGTTTAATGGACTTCCTGTGACGAGATGAGAGGGAGTCTGGAGTGACACCGGCTGCAGACTAATCTATGCAGTAGGATTCACAAACATGTGACTCTTATTAGTTGAGTCTTTTGAGTGAATCAGAAGCATACAGAACAGCTAGTGTAGTCTGATTCATGAGTGACTGACTATTCTGAGGAGATTCATTTTAGTGAATCAAAAACAAACAGCAAGACTAATTTGGTCTGATTCCTGGATAAATGAGTCTTTCCAGTGATTCAAAAACATACCGAGTAACAAATGTAGTCCAATTCCTGAATGAATGAATGAATCTTATGAGCTAGTATTTTTTAGTGAATCAGAAACATGCAGCGAAACTAGTACAGTTTGATTCCTGAATGAACGACTCTTATGAAGTGGTTAATTTTAGTGAATCAAAAACATACATCAAAACTAGTTTGATTCATGAATGACTGACCTATTCTGAGGTGATTCATTTTAGTGAATCAAAAACAAACAGCAAAACTAATTTGGTCTGATTCCTGGATAAATGAGTCTTTCCAGTGATTCAAAAACATACCAACAAATATATTCCAATTCCTGAATGAATGAATCTTATGAGCTAGTATTTTTTAGTGAATCAAAAACATACAGTACAACAAGATTAGTCCAATTCCTGAATCATGACGCTTATGATCTGATTTCTTTTAGTGAATCAAAAACTTGCAGTGAATCTAGTATAGTCTGATTCCTGAATGAACGACTCTTATGAAGTGGTTCATTTTAATGAATCAAAAACATACATCAAAACTTGTCTGATTCCTGAATGACTGACTATTCTGAGGTGATTCATTTTAGTGAATCAAAAACATACAGAACAGCGAGTTTAGCCAGAATTCCTGAATGAATGACTCTTATGATCTGGATCTTTATAGTGAATCAAAAACATACAACAAGACTAGTATAGTCAGATTTCCGAATGAATGAATCTTATAAACTGATTCTTCTCAGTGAATCAGAATATGTGGGACAGCTAATGTAGTCAGATTCCTGACTGAACGACTCTTACAATCTGATTTCTTTTTAGTAAATCAAAAACATACAACGTAATTAGTTTAGTCCGATTTCTTAATTAATAACTCTTTTGAGGTGGTTCTTTTTAATGAATCAAACACATACAGAGAAACAAATATATAGTATGATTCGTGAATGAATGACTTTTTTTAGCCGCTTCTTTTTAGTGAGTCCAATACAAACAGCAAGACTAGTTTGGTTCGATTCCTGAATAAATTATCCAGTTACTTTTAGTGAATCAAAAACATACATTGAAACTAGTATAGTCTGATTCCTCCATGGATGATTCTTTTGAGTTGGCTCTTTTTAGTGAATCAGAAACATAAAACGTAACAAGTCTGATTCCTTAATGACTGATTCTTTTGAGATGGTTCATTTTATTGAATCAAAAGCATACAGGACAACAAGTTTAGTCTGGTTCCTGAATTAATAACTCTAGTCTGGCACTTTTTAGTGAATCAAAAACATACTCTGAAACTATAGTATAATCTGAATTCCTGAATGAATGACTCTTTTGATTTGGTTCTTTTTAGTGAATCAAAAACTATTATAGTCTGATTCCCAAATGAATCAATCTTATAATCTGATTCTTCTTAGTGAATCAAAACAAACAGGACAACTAATATAGACAGAGTCCAGAATTAATTACTTTTATGATCTGATTTCTTTTTAGTGAATCAGAAACATACAGCAAATGAAATAATCTTTTAAACCAATTCTTCTCAGTGAATCAAAAAAAAAGGACAACTAGTGTAGTCTGATTCTGAATGAATAACTCTTATGAGTTGGTTTTTTTTTTAGTGAATCAAAAACATACAGCATGAGCAATTTAACCAGCGACCACTATAATCGGATTCCCAAACTTTTTAAAACTAGTTTTTCATTTTGGTTTCCAAATATTTCTTCTTCCAAAGTACTAAACTAATCATTAATGAAACTGTTAAGGAACTGAATCATTAGAGGAATCAGAATTGGAAACTGGAATTGGAATCATTAAACTCCCCGAATGGTCGACCTTGTATTTAAAGCTTATTGCCTTAAAATCCCTGCTTGTAATTGAATGTCTTGAGGAGCTAGATAACATCTGCCTGGATTTGGTCTTTAAAGTGCTCTGCTCTGCTAAGCATGTCTACCGACACTGAAGAGCGAGAGAACGTGAGCGATAGACAGGAGTGTGTGCGAGACCTCTCTCTGTCTAATGGAGTGATATCAGTGGTGTTCAATGACAGATTCATGACTAAGCATTTGACATTTAAAAATCAGACATCAATAATCCCTCTGTGCTTTGCAGATGTCTGTGATTGATTTATCTGCCTGTACAAATGGGTCTGCGTCTCTCCTCTTCCTGTTTTAAATGAAGGAAAAAACATTGCTGTATTGGAAGCCACTGGAGTGAAGATGTAACTGTGACTATTCATCTATTTATGTTTGTTTGTCCATCCGTCCGTCCGTCCATCTGTCTGGCCACCTGTAACCGATGTCTTTGTTTTGTTTCTTCATTTGCCTGCTTTTGAGTGTGTTTATCTTTTATGAGTGATCTGAAGATGTTTTTTTCATGTTTGGTCTCTTAATGGATGTACTGTAATTAATGGTCACAACCCTTTCTTAGACAGAGCAAAGAGCAAGACAACCGACGTACCAGACTTATCATGAAAAGGCAGCCTGCTTTTTGTAAGCTGAAAAGAGGTTATTGTTATATCTGTACACATGCATTTGTGCACCGGTAAACAAATTCATTTTGTATAGTGCCTTATAAAAGCAGGCGGAAATGTGAACATGTCATGTATGTACATGATATTATGCTTTTTTTGTGTGTGTGTGTGTGTGTGTGTCTGTGTGTGTGTGTGTGTGTCCTTGTTTATGCTACATTGAGGGGACCAAATGTCCCCACAAGGATAGTAAAACCAGTAAACGTTGATCTTATGGGGACACTTTTTAGGTCCCCATGAGGAAACAAGCTTAAAAATCATACAGAGTGAGTTTTTTTGAGAAAGTAAAAATGCAGAAAGTGTACTGTAAGGGGTAGGTTTAGGTGTAGGGTTGGTGTAGGACAATAGCACATACAGTAAGTACAGTATAAAAACCATTACGCCTATGGAGAGTCCCCACAAGGATAGCAAACCAGTGTGTGTGTGTGTGTGTGTGTGTGTGTGTGTGTGTGTGTGTGTGTGTGTGTGTGTGTGTCTCTGAATTTTTTTTTTTAGCAAGCAAATATTTAATAATATTTTTATATCTTAATTATATTAAATGTTTCTATATTTTTTTTATAAAATATAATATTATAAGAATATATAATATTCTATAAATATTCCATATTAGTAACCTCTTGACTTAAATATTTCTTTATTATTATTTCTTAAATATTATTTATTTTATATATATAACAATATATATAACAATATATATAACAATATATATAACAATATATATATATATATATATATATATATATATATATATATATATATATATATATATATATATATATATATATATATATATATGTGTGTGTGTGTGTGTGTGTGTGTGTGTGTGTGTGTGTAAATATACACCTAAAATAAAATTGGTGCAATTTTTTATTTAGAAATTACTAGCAAATTTTAGAAATTGTATTTTTTGCGAATTGTACTCCAATATTTGTTGTATTTACAATAACTAAAAGAAAAAAATTATTTACAGTGACTCACATAACATAAAAGAAGATAATTTATTGGGTGGACTATTACTTTATTTAAAAAAAAAAATTATTAGTTTATTATTATGTTTTTATTAGTGCTGTCAAAAGATTAATCATGATTAATCGCATCCAAAATAAAAGGTTTTGCTTACATAATTTATGTGTGTATACTGTGTATATTTATTATTTATTTATAAATACATACACATGCATGTATATATTTAAGAAAAATGTTATGTTTCTATATTAAATATATTTATATATAATATAAAATATAAGAATATAAATGTATATACATGTAAATATTTTCAAAATATATACTGTATGTGTGTGTATTTATATATACATAATAAATATACACAGTACACGTATATTTTGTAAACAAAAACTTTTATTTTGGATGTGATTAATCGCGATTAATCGTTTGACAGCACTAGTTTTTATTTATTTATTTATTTATTTTTTAATAAAGTGATAAGAAATTAAAACTGTCAGCATGTGGTGGTTAATGTCTTTATGAGTAAGTCATTGAGTCATTCATTCATTTGATTCGTTCAAACTGCTGATTCATTCAGAAATGAATCACAGCTGTGTTGCTCGGAGACAACAGTTCTGCTGTGGCTTTAGAGGTAATATTTTTGTTGGCAAAATTAGGCAAAAACAGACAATACTGTAGCCTGTTTAAAATATAACACAAAATTAACTTCTGAACTGTTGTTTAAAATCACATTTGCACTTGTGCTATTCAGGACAAAAACAACACTTGTGTGATACTGCTCTCGCTGCTAGTGTGATATCGCTGATCTGATAAATATGAGTCAAAATTCATACTCTAATATTTTACCTTTTAAGGGCATATAACTGTTTTTTATGCAGTGGTTCATGCAGTGAATTTTTGCCCTGCATCATGTTTATCAATGTCAACAGTAAGATTACTTACAGGTCTCGCAGGGCGGATGCATTAATTTCCTTAAAATACTTTAATTGCATTATTTATCCATAACCAGTTTATTAATTATTAACTATTTTATGTAAATATATAAAGATATTTGCTTGAAAAAAAAAAAAGTGTTGTTCCGACATCTACCAGCAGGTCTAACAGGGCCATGCTAACCAGTCAAACAATTTTATTGTTTGGACCAACATAAAACTCTTACAAAAACAAAACTGATTTTAAACTACAAAGAGACAGAAGACAAGCCAAAAGCATGAAGTAAACCATGGTGGTTAAAATTACTTAAATCTTGCACCATCTGTCATTGACAGGGTGAAAGTGAAAGACGTCATTTATCTTAGCCCACAATGATGTATTTATGCCATCAAGGCTGTCAGATTAAGTGAAAAACATGAAAAGACGAGAAAGTATCTATCTATCCGGCTAGCTTGGGTTTTGTTGAGAAAGATCCTTTGTTTCAAGCATGCATCAGTAATTTCAGCTAACCTGTGTTGGAAAATGACAGTGTTTTTAATAAGTTTTTACATGTCACTTCCTGTGGTTTGACACTTCCTTGGCTGTCAGCTAGCGGTTAGCGAGAATAGCAGTTCTGTCTCTGTGCTATGGTTAACTGGCCTGAAGCCAGACTGTGGCTATCTTTTAACTGTTATATAGCGTGACAGGGTAAAGATAGACCTCTGCTTCTTGTCACATAGACACTTCCAGTAAAAGAACGAGAAAATGAAGATAAAGCAGAAAGAAGTCAAAGACGAGGAAATTGGCGGCACGTTGCAATGAAAGATAAGATGAAAAATTACAAAAGATGGGTGGAAGGGAGATGAGTGATGTGTCGATACAAATGCACCATCTGACAATATCCTCAGGAGTGGATTGTGTTCATAAATCACTCAGCACTTCAATGTAGAATAGCTGTTTCTTGCAGATCTAGTCGACATACTGTATATAGTGCAGTTCACCTTGCAGCCTATTCTGGCCAAGAGCTTAGACAGGAAGACAGACTGCTGTCACACTGATAGTACAATGCACCCAACTAAAAAAGTCCAAAACATATATCAAGAGCAATCTTAAGGACATGTTCTTTTATTGCTTTTGTAGAATTTTAAGATCAGCCATTTATTGCTTTTCAGCCAATAAACAAGTGAAGATGTCTGTGTGAATGTATATAGAGCTGTAGCAGCCGTGTTGTGCTATCTTCGCATAGCTATGGGAAATTTTCCATTTCTCATTTCTTAAGAATTTGTTGCATTGATGTGGTTTGAACGAATAGGAACCATTGAGGACACCAAGTTCATTCTTGCCTATTTGATGGGGAAATCTTATTACAGCCAAAATGTGACCCTGGACCACAAAACCAGTCTTAAGTCGCTGGGGTATATTTGAAGCAATAGCCAAAAATACGTTGTATGGGTCAAAATTATCGATTTTTCTTTTATGCCAAAAATCATTAAGATATTAAGTAAAGATCATGTTCCATGCAGATATTTTGTAAATTTCTTACCGTAAATATATCGAAACTTGATTAGTAATATGCATTGCTAAGAACTTCACTTGGACAACAGGCAATTTTCTCAATATTTAGATTTTTTTGCACCCTCAGATTCCAGATTTTTAAATAGTTGTATCTCCACCAAATATTGTCCAATCCTAACAAACCATATATCAATGGAAAGCTTATTTATTGTATAAATCTCAATTTCGAAAAATCTGGTCCAGGGTCACAAATATACTGAAGATCGATAGTTGAATTTCCGACAGATTTTGAATAAAATGTTGAATATCATTCAATGACGACAATGTAAACGTTAGCTATGCTTTACATTTACTAAGCTAGATAGCCAGCAACATAGACAATGATTCACTGATCAACATAGTCAGCTTGCTGATGATTCTGAAGTTCAGGGCAAATAAAAGCAGTTTTCGCTGAGCAAAATGGTTATATATGTAAATAAACATAACTTTCCCTCACCATGTTTAAAATTTATGGCCTGCCAAACTTGGTAACTTGGGTATCAAAATTATTCAAAAAAGTATTCCAAAATTATTCGTAAATACAACTTGAGAGGCAGTTCAATGTCTAATTTTCGACTAGGAAACTATTACAATTATAACAATACTTGTGATACCATGTGAATGCAGCATTAAAAGGGGTAAATTTAAAGATTTTTAACAGTTCGGAAAAGTTCTACAGCTTGCCCAATCTGGAATTTCCTCTCCCTGCAGATTAAATTGTGCTTCCTGAGCCATGATCATTGTGCTGACAGCGAAACCTGGAAGATGACGGAAGCTGTCACTCGAAAGTTGGAATTTTTCATCTCCGATGTCTGCGACGCCTCCCCAAGATGGAATCCCAGGCAGTCGACATTCCATGGGATAAGGCCGAAGTCGCCGGCGTTAGAGAACGCTTGTCGCCCTATGCGCTGAACGGCCAATGTATACTTCATTCAACTGGGAGCAGTCATGGCCTAATGGTTAGAGAGTCTAACTTGTAACCCGAAGTTGTGGGTTTGAGTCTCAGGTCTGGCAGGGATTGAAGGTGGGGGGAATGAATGTCCAGCACTCTCTCCACCTTCAATACCATGACTGAGGTGAGACCCTTGAGCAAGGCACCGAAACCCCCAACTGCTCCCCGGGTGTGTGTTCACTACTGTGTGTGTGTGCACTTGGATGGGTTAAATGCAGAGCACAAATTCCAAGTATGGGACACTATACTTGGCCACACGTCACGTCCTTTCCCTTTCCCTAATTCAAGCTAGTCTATGTGCAAAGTCAAAAACGTAGCCTTCAAATTCTAAACAAATTCAATATGCATATGTGGCCCAGTTACAAAAATCGGGTGGTGTTAAAAATGTAAAACTAAATGTTTTAAAAAATAAAAAATTGTTGATAAATAATCATTCCCCATTTAAATTGGTTCCAAGTATACTGATAGAAACCTACACACCTTCACTCTTGAAAGTTGCATGTATGAAAGGAGGACATTCATTATACATTAAGTTATTCATAAGAGTTCACTTTTCTTGCCCATCCTCCACGAAGACATGAGCTTAAGTGGGCCACCCGGAAACTCACAATCACGTATGCACACCTGTATCTGCCACAAGACCACAGATAGTATGACAAACCCCACAAGCACTCTAGAAAGACATCGCTCATCTTCATCACGGTACCATTTCCACCTGCTCCTCACAAAACTCTCAGATCAAGACCATTTTGTGAGAGGGTTGGAACAGCAAGTAGAAGCACTCATTGAATCTAAAATGAAGAAGCTCTTTAATCCTATTAATTCTCTATGCCACATGTGCTGATGAATGTAAGAGAAGACAGTTGACCTTTTTCCAGTATCTACTGTGCAGATGGATTTACCTTGAAGATCAACTACTGAAATGTTTTCCAACCCTGTTCCCTTGTCTGACCCATGTATTTCAGGGCTGCATCCGAAATTGCATGCTTTTTTTGAGTAGGTAAAAGTCTTTTTTGAATAAGTAATTACTTTGCAATCACAAAAAAATAAAACAACAACAACAAAAAAAAAACTATATAGTATGAATGTGTGTGGTATGAATGTAACCTGGACGTACCCAATACACCATGTTGTCACATGACCCACCAGCATCAGTTGCGTGGTGTCACTGCCATTCATAAATCCTCTCCTGTGGCCTCATGGGATAGTAAAGTGTCCATTGTACGCACACTTCAGAATCACATCGGAAGTAGTAGGTCATCCAGGTACTTTTTGCCTACTCTTTATGAGTACTGTGAATTCTTACTTCTTTGGTCATGTATTGTTTTTTGCCTACTACATAATAGGGAATTATGCGATTTCAGATGTAGCCCAGGGACTGGTTGCTAAAATCACTAGACTTGCCTTAAAAAGTTAGTCATCTAATTTTTTCCAGTTTTGTCAGTTATGAAAAGGAAGAATGGTCTAATTTGAATCCAAAAAGTAAGTCTGATTACCTCTTGGTCAAACTAGTTTGTAAGACACAGTCTTAACATAGTGATTATGTTTATGCAACTGGCCCCAGGTCTTAAGAGTAACAAGCTACTAGTTAAATCAGGTGTGTTTGTTTAGGAAGAGTTCGAAAATGTGTACCACTGGTGTGCCTCTAGGAACAAGATTGGTAAACACTAGTCTTGCTCTTTCCATTATTCCAGGGATTTCTAAATGAGTCTCAGGGACTCACAGTTACCTCTTGACTTCACCTGGGGCTCATTGTTGCCAGATTGTACCCTGCAACACAACTTTATTTCTAAGGATTTGAGTAATGTAAAGAAGTCCTCTATAATTGGGCTGGAGTCAGGTTCACCTGACTCTTATTGGCCAGCCGCATTTCTTTGGGGTGTACAAGTGTACAGCCAGTCTTTATTATTTACTTTCAAATTTTATCTAGAAGACCTTCCACTATTCCATAGAACTTTTGAATGGATTTTCAGAGTTTTACAGTTACCTATTGACTCCACCTAAGGCTACAATGGAGATGCCGATCTCCCAGTTCCTAGTAAGCACTCATTGTAGAAGCCCAATGCCTTGTAAACAAAATATTGTTTGAGGACATGCAAATTCCATTTTAAGGAAGTTTCAGTTTCACCTGACCTTATTGGATACATTTCTTACGTGGGTGTTTGCAAGTGTACAACCTATTAATAGGTTCACATTTGAATGTTCTCAAAAGACTGGCTAAACAGCACTTTCCACTATTCCAGAGTCGTCTGAATGAATTCCAAGAACTGCTTCTTGACTCTACCTTGGGAAACAAAGGATATGCCAGTCTTCCGGTTCCTCTCAAATGCTGATTGTAGCAGCTCGGTACATTCCTGGAATATACTCTGAAGATCGACTCGACAGCACCTTCCACTACACCAGCGACTTCTGAATGAACTCTCTGAATTTTACAGTTACCTCTTGACTCCACCTCAGGCAACAAAGGAGATTCCAGTGTCCCAGCTCCTCTCAGCTGCAGACTAAACTAGGCCACCTCTAGGCCAACGCACCTCTGCCCCAGATGTGGACCCATTTGTCTGCCACAAACCCACAAGGTCATAACAGCCCCCATCATTTTCGATACATACACCTCAACCTCGCAATGTGTTTATCTGTGGGCACTGTCTCGTTTTGTGTTTTTCTTGACAAGTTACTGGTATCCCTCTAGCAAACAACTTACCTGTCAGAATTGGTGGAAACGATGAGTTAGTCCTGAGAGCAGAGATGTCTGAGGTTGTCAGACTCTTTTGTCCTTTTTTTTTTGGTTATTGTTTTTTGTTTACTACACGATATACTCTCCTTATTTTTGCACAGTGAGAATTTCGTCGGCTTGGCTGATTCTTAAGAAGTCTTTGTTTTAACAGTCACATTAACACTAATTTATCAAATGAATAACTGTTATTCTTTGTAATTCAACCAAATAAAGTCAGAAAATACAGTCAAAATACATTCAATAGCTGGTGTGGCTTACTTTGGGAGAGATCATTTCTTGGGAGAAGTGCTTCTTGTCAGTCTCTTAGATGACCTTGGTGAACAATTTGTCAATTCCTCCTTTCAGAAAACTGTGAAAAAGAGCAGTCCTCCTTGTACTGCCTACTTCAAGTTCCCCCTGCAGCTTTTCCATTGGGTTCATCTCTGAGCTTTTGCTTGTCCTTGGTCAATTCTTCATTTTTTCTGTTTGAGATATTCTTCAGTAGGTTTGCTAGAGGGTTGTGGGTGATTGTCTTATTTCAGGGTCACGTACAATGAAACTTTTATAAACCGAATGCAGTGCATACAAGTGTGGTACAATGTGGACATACATGATGGCTAGCTTGCTTGTGGCAACAACAGACCTTTGACCATCTCCATTGAATTGCTATGAAGTTTTTCTATTAATAAAAACTTTTTTATTTTGATTTATTTTTAAAATAAATATCTGATATTGTGCCAGTAATCTAATATTGTCCTGTTTGGCAAATTCTTATTTCATTCATTCAAAGTCTCTATTTTAGAAAGTTGAATTTTAAACTCGACCTTGGCAAGAATTATCAGTAAATATTTATTCGCGCATTCTTAAAGACGTCCTAAAGAAAAAGTTGGTCAAGATTTGGGCTGAACATAATGAAATTGCAATGGATGTGCATTGTGTTCTTTATTTTCTGTATCTCATTTTTACTTTCTATACATTTGATATCCTTTAGTATTAGGGGCCGTTCACACAGAACACGTTTTTCCATTGCATTGTACTACATTTCCATTGTTTTTTATGTAAACATGCACTAGATGGACGTGTATTAAGACACCGTGTCAAGTTAAAAGAATTTCAACTTTCGCATGCATCACCGGTCATCAATGTCAGTTCCAAAATAGTGGACCAATCAGAAGACCCTGGAGGCGGGGCAAGCGTTGCAAGCTTTTGTTTTCAGTAGCAAGGCAACTGTTTTAGTTTTTAGATGTAAATACGCGTTCAGTGTGAACAGCCCCTTATAGACTGCATTAAGGTTAAAGCAGAAATTTGACTGCTATAAAATATTATTTTACTTCTATAATTATGAATTATGGTTTATTGACCAAGGTGGTAATGACGGTGGTAATTTCGCTTCCAATTGCAGGAGGATAAAACATGCAATTGCTTTATATACCAAGTTAATCTGGAGTAATGTCACGTTAACAGTGTCCCATGATGGATAGAGGACGTTCGGTCCTGTCATTACCCAAAGGACACCTTGAATCATTCAGCTGTACCTGGTACAAAGAGACTTGTTAGAGACATATTAACACACGAACGACATACCTAGTTATTAAAAATGTATGCAAAACTTTTAGTAATTCACATCACCTGCAGCAATGGGATTAGACAAGGTTAGAATCCTTTCCTGTCCGCTCAAGTGACTCGTGGTACAGACTCATTGATTGTTTTATTTACGAGGTTAAGGCTCAGTGTTTCTCTGTAATCGGATGTGACAGTAAAGGAAGTGTGCGGTTACTTTCGGCCGCCACGCATTTCATGCCTCAACAAACCCCTTAAAGAGAAAGAGAAATATAAGCTCTCCTCCAAAGCTGCATGAGTTTCCTACATAGAATTTAAGGGATCAGAAGTGCACATCCAATGACGGCTGCTCTAGAAAGTCGACATTATAATGATGCTTCAGTTTCACATGTTTAATCTTTATGATGAAACAGTCCCCGAATGCATCACATTAAGTGTATTATAAAAATTCATGGCAGATGATCCACAAGAAATCGAGAGATGTGGTTTCATTCAACACTAATTTTAAGTATCAATTTAAAAAAAATTCTATTTTAGAGAATTATCTAGTAAAATAGAGTGTTTTACCCACCCTTGTGAAAAGCAAGTACACTCTAGAGTACTTATTTTAAAATGATTAAAAGTAATGTTTTCAGACACTTAATTGCATGTTATTTAAAATTAAATGAAAATGTATTAGTTTAAATTTATATTAAATGCAATTAGTTAAGTTAACTTAAGAGTGTTTTTGACCCACATTAGTAGTAGATATGTATAGGTAATTTCATAATTACTTCCATTGTCTTTGAAATATGGTTAAAGTCTACTGCCAAATGTACTGACAAGCATTTACGGTAAACTAAAATATACTGTAATTTCTATTGAAACTTGTATTTAAATATATTTTGTAATGATGAATTTGCAGTTTAGTATATATATATATATATATATATATATATATGCAATATTGAATAACATACTACAGTTTATAGTGAAGTATTTTACATGATGTTTAGTTAGTCAACACATTAAAATAACACTTATAATCACAATGAAAGATTATTAAAACAATGATTTATAATGTACTTCAAAGTAAAACTTGAAATTTAACAGTAAATCAAAGTGCAATTGTTAAGTATTTTGAAAACAAAGTCATAAAAGTGAACTGTCTTTAAGTACACTTAAGTGGCCTTTTGTTTCATTAATATTATCTGCAAATACAGTTTTCTTTTTAAATATATACTTTTAAGATTTGAGGCACACTAAAAGTGCGCATTTGGTGCAATTATTATGCAATTATTCTCATGGGCAGTGTTTGTGAGTAGGCTACTATGTACTGATTGCATTTATTAAAGAATCATGTTAGCTTAGCAACATGCTAATGTCAATCTGTAGTGAACTGAACTCTGTTAGCAGGTGTTAGTGAAGTCTCTGTTGCATTTCACACGAGCAGTGCTATTTTTATTACGTGTGGAGTTGCTGACAGCTCACTAGCTTTAGGAACAGAGCTAAACAACCTCATAAGTGACTGATTTGGGACACTCTATAGGCAGCGACACGAATAGTGCTTCAGTCAAGTCGCAGTTGATGTCAAGCTAATGCTACAATAAGCATAAAAATACATAGCACACAGAATACTGGGTACATCAACTCTTTCATTTATATGTTTTCATTATTGAATTAATATTTATTTATTTAAGTTTATTTATTCACAGATTATATTTAAACTGCAAGCTCTGTAAAGGGTTCTGCTGTGGAGCTCAGCTACAACAAGGTTTCTGATGAGGGAGCATAATTAATTTGACTCCTTTTTTTATTTATATAAAGAATTTAAATTATACATGAAATAAAATCTTCCGTGCTTCCTAGTGAGCATTAAATACATCAGAGGCACAGAAAGCTTGTTTAACCGCAGGTTATGTAGACACTCTCTCCTCCTGTGTCTTGTGTTTGCGATACAGACATCCATTCTTCATTCAGACAGTTGCTCGGAGCAATCTGAGGTTAAATGCCTCGCTTGATGGCACAATTTTTGATATGTCAGTGCCAAGACTTCAGCAATTCTTCGCTTTTTGCGTTGGTGGCCCAGATCTTCAACCATCATGCTATCACCGCATAGTGCACCATCAGTGATGCTGTTACTACTGCTAAAACACATCTACATAATGCTATTTCATCATTTTCCTTCTCACAAATTGACAATGCCTTACTTTGGGTCACAAAAACTTCAACCAACAACTGATAAATAATGCATCACTGTAATAAATGATTCAAACGGCAGCACTTTGCTGTAGATTTAGTCCTTTAGATGCTGCCAGTAGCTTAAATTGTTTATAAAAATACACAATCATGGTGTTTTTGAGGATGCGAAAACACGCAACTGATGTGTGATGTGATGCAATTGCAGTCAATCAGAAGATAATTGTGATATTTGTTTAGTGAGCAGTTAAAGTAGCAGGATTTTTGACCAATGAGATTACAGTATGGGCGGGGCTATTAAAATTGAAGTCAGATGTTTTTGTAGCATTAGGCATTTAATAAGCATTAGAGTGATAGATATCACAAATCACATTACTGAAGGTTTTTGACGCTTGTCGCGTGTGCACTTTTATGAAAAAATTCTGTTTTTTCCCCCCCACTTTTATTGTTTGCCACTTTATCGTGTCACGTCTGGTTAGGGCACAGCGATATACTAAAGTTTTTTTATTTTTTATTTTGTCATATCTGTTAAAATACAGTGATAATATCATATTTTTAATCATAAACCCCATTTTAATCAACATTTTTAAAACATTCTAAGCAGAAAAATTGCATACAATATAATAGTAAGATTTGTTTTTAGAGAATTTATCTGAAATGTGCGTATTTTACTGACTTTTCAAGTGTTTTAAACAAACAAAAAAAACAAACAAAATTAATTATAATTACTATTTACTTTTATAATAATAATATTAAGAAATATTTTTGGTTTGGTCGAGTTTTCTGGTTTCATATAGAAACTTGTTTCTGCCACGAGATTTAAAAAAAAATTTAATTGCAAGTTTTTATCTGTGTAATTTTCTTGCAATTCTGAGAAAAAAAAATGATTGAATGATTTTTAAAATTAAAAATTCTGACTTTTTTTCTCCAAATTCTTAGTTCACGTCTCAGAATTCAGTTTTTTTTTTTTTTTTTTGCCACTGAATAAAAGTAAATAAATAAAATAATAGCAACGTTGTATGTCATAATTTTTTTCTTGCAATTATATCTCATAATTTCTTTTCTTCTCACAATTGTGATTTTATACCTTGAAATTGGGAGTTAAATTTTAAATGTTTTATCTCACAACTGAGACATTCTCTCGCAATTATGTCTTTTTTCTTCAATATCTGACGTCATATCTCGCAATTCGGACTTTTTTCTTGAGTTTCTAACATTATATCTTGCAATTTTGATTTTCTCTCGTAATTCTGTCTTTTTTCTTCAATTTCTGACTTTATATTTCACAGCTCTGCCTTTTTTTCTCACAATTTTGACTTTATGTCTCACAATTTTGGCTTTTTTCTTGCGATGCTGAAGATTTGTTAAAATTGCGAGATATAAAGTCAGAATTGCAAGAAGAAAAAAAAAAACAGAATTTTGAGATATAAAGTTGAAATTACCATTTTTTTTTATCCCATGAAGGAAACAAGCATCCATAGTTTACCTTGTTTATATTCACTAATATAAAATGCACAAGCCATACAATGATCATTCAATAGAAGAATGTAATGATAAATATTGCATGTGTTTGCTGCGGCTGCATGCATTTTTGCATGTGTTTATGTGTGAGAGTGTTTGCCAGTGTGTGTGTGTGTGTGTGTGTGTGTGTGTGTGTGTGTGTGTGTGTGTGTGTGTGTGTGTGTGTGTGTGTGTGTGTGTGTGTGTGTGTGTGTGAGAGAGAGAGATCTTCTCTCGGGGCGCAGTGGATATCCTGACATCCTGCTGTTATCTCTATCCCCCCCTCCTCTCTCTCATTCACGCTCTGAATGGGCTCACGACCGGGTTCCTGACCGCCGTTGCCACAGCGACCGTGTCAGACACATGCTACTTTCTCAATAATTACTCAACAAGGGAGAGGAGGTGAGTGGAGGGGTGGAGAGCTGGAGAAAGGAGGGAAAAAAGGCAGAGGAGAGGATGAGAGGCAAGGCACTGCGGGCCATGAACCATTTGCACAGAATGGATGATTAAAAGAGAGATATGAATGGAAAGAAGAGAGATGATGGGAGGAGAGGAAATGGAAACGACCCTGTGCATGTCTCGATATATTAATGTGTCTATGTATCATATTAAATCATATTACGTACATTGTGCACAGGTGGAGGAGCAGTGCATGTATTTTATTTTATTTTATTTTATTTTATTTATGTATTTTTTGCACGCATAATCTTATCAGAAACATGTTTATGATCTTATGCCAAGATCAAGCACCAAGCCTTCAAAAATAAATGATACATATTTTATTTTATATAAATAAATGACAGGATAAATATAAAACATAAAATGTATACAATTTTAATTAGTTATTTAGTTCATTTAAAATAAAAATAAAACCTAATTAAAATACTCTATTTTTATGTTTAATAGACACATTTATTTTCATTTGTATTTACATTTTATATTTTATTTACTTGATCTTATTTAATTAATATTAATTAATTAATTAATTTAAAGTAAAATACTTTATTTCTGTGTTTAATATTCACATGTATTTTCATATTTCATTTTTATTTATTAGGGTTAGTTAATTATTTACATAATTTTATTTTAGAATTGATACATTTAAATGTATTGCAGTATTTTATTTCATTTTGTAATTTTTTTCTTCATTTTATGATAATATATAATGATATTAATATATGACAATGGGAAGTGACTTTCACATTCACACATAGCTTTTAATACCAGATCAAAGCATTTGGATCATAAAGTAGAAAAACTGGTTGTGCGTTTACTTATAATTTATATTTACATGCAATACCCAAGCATGCATATTAGCAGATGTGGTCAGGACAGCAATTATGTATTTCAGTGAAGCAAAATGCCGCAGGTCAGCGTATAGATTTAAAGAGGAAACCCATTGTCACAAAAACAATAAAAGCATGAGGGGAATTCTATATGCAAACATGACATGTTCAAAAATACAACAGCATTATTAGAAGAAATAAAAAGGAAGCTGTTTGAACTGGTGCTGAAGAGTAAACGGCTGTTGAAACAGCATCAATACATCCAAAATCAATGTCAAATGTATGTCAAAATAAGTACAGTGAAGCTAAAATGAGAGGCAATGTAAAAATAAAGCAAAGGTTTTACTTTGACATATGAATATAAGTGCAAAAATGACATGAAGTGTTGCAGTGACTGGTTTTCAAAGAGATTTTAAGAAGGTGGATAAATTTGGAACGTTTGATATTATAAATATTAACTGGAACAGGAAAAACCTTGATGTTGACTTGACAAAGCCTCGTAGAAAGGCTTTTAAAGCATGAAGTCTGATGGCTTTTTTTAGGCATATAGTTAGCATTAAGGGTTTAGATATATAAAAATGAAGACCTCCTCAGACCCCTTCGGACCTCATCACACCTTATCAAACCCTTTAGATCTCATCTGACCACATCTGAGACAGAATAGTGACATTCGTTAAAAGTTAAAAATGATGGTAAAAACAGTTCCATGTTATTTCCTTTTTAAACCAGCAAATTTTCAAAACAGGAAAATCAAGGTACAAACACTTCCTTGCGGTCTTTTTCAGCAAGAAAGAAAATTATACAATATAAGCAATTGCTGGTCCCGTAACACATATTTTATGTTTTGTGATAGATTTACATTATTACGTTAAGTTTTTAAAAAAATGCATTTAATGCACTAATCATTTATTTTAGCCAAAAGCAATGGTTTGAAGTTAAAAACGTCTAATGATGGATTTGTTTCTTGCAAACATGCAGCTTTTCACTTCACAAGACATTAATTGATGGACTGGAGTGGTGTGGATTACTTGTGGATTATTGTGATGTTTTTATCAGCTGTTTGGACTCTTATTCTGACGGCACCCATTCACTGCAGAGCATCCATTGGTGAGCAACTGATATACCGCAAAATTTCTCAGATGAAGAAACAAACTCCTCTACATCTTAGATGGCCTGAGGTTGAGTAAATTTTCAGTGCATTTACATTTTTGTCAACTATTTCTTTAAAGGATGTTAGCAGATTAATTAACTTTAGCGAAAGTGTGTAAAGTGTGCTTATTTTCTCCACAGGACCAAAAGTGCACATATGTGACAACCACAATGCAGTGATATATAAACAGACAGTGTAAGACAGAGGTATTGTGGATTTATTTATTTATTTTTTTGAATATGTTCAGTATTGTGCGCGTGTGTGTGTGTGTGTGTGTGTGTGTGTGTGTGTGTGTGTGTGTGTAAGTATGTGTGTGATCTGAGCTTTTTGGTGAGCACCAAGGTCAAAGCAGTGAGGTGCATAAATGCATTGTGGGATGCTGGGAGATTGTGTTCCCGCTGAGTAGAGATAAATCATGTCAGTTCCCCACACACACACACAGACACACACACACAGACACACACACACAGACACACACACACACACACACACACACACACACACACACACACTCTCTCTCTCTCTCTCTCTCTCTCTCTCTCTCTCTTAAAAGCAGCGGGAGCACATGTGCCTCCCCACAATCCTTCCTTCCTATAGTCTCTCTTCATCTTCCTCTACTGTGTGTGTGTCTTTCACAGCTGCAGGTGCCTCGGTAATCAGTTAACTGTCATGCACACACACACACACACACACACACACACACACACACACACACACACACACACACACACACACACACACACACACACACATGTGCAGAGAGACACAGAAACAGACACAGATTAGGCTGCAGGTAGCGTTTATACCACACACATAAAAGCATCCTCCTCTCCTCACCATTAGCACTGTGGTGTGTCATTTGATCGCACATTAGACACACACACGCATACTAACTCAAGGATGCCCTGCAGGTGTGTGTGTGTGTGTGTGTGTGTGTGTGTGTGTGTGTCTGTGTGCCCAGAATCAGTTGGAAATGGAGTCTTATATGTGCCAGGTTTTAAACACTTCCTTGTCTTGTCTTCCTGAGAGAGAGAGAGACTATGGTACAATCTTAAGGGAATACAGACTTGCATCATCATTTTTACATCTTCATTTATTTTGCATAAATAACTGCATTATTTACTGTATATAGTGAGCTTGTTTTTTTCATATGGGATTCTGTTGTTTAATCCATGAATCGCAGTCTTTGAATGTTGTCTTTGTTGGAAATATTATTCTGACATAAAGTATGTAATATATATATATATATGATGATTTAAAAGAGACAATCTGTTATATACATAATATAACATACATATAAAATATAACTTAATATATATATATATATATATATATATATATATATATATATATATATATATATATATATATTAAGTTATATTTTATATGTATGTTATATTATGTATATAACAGATTGTCTCTTTTAAATCATCATTGCATTAAATTATATATATATATATATTTATATTCATATAATTTACATTATAAATAAATATATTTAATATACAAGCATAACATATTTTTCTGAAATATATACATGCATGTGTGTGTATTTATATATACATAATAAATATACACAGCACACATACGTATATTATGTAAAAAAAACATAATATTTTGGATGCAAATTATTCTAAATTATTAGTCAAAATTATATAATTTTAATTGTACCATTTAATTATTTAAATTATTTCATGAGATTATATTATATAATTAAATTATATGTTTTAAAATTATTTAATTTAAATTTAATGAAAAAAATATTTAATAATTGGTTTATTTCATATTTGAATTAAATGGTTTATTTTAAGTATTTAAATTATTATTTAATTTAAATTATATATATATATATATATATATATATATATATATATATATATATATGTATATGTATATAAATACACAACACATATAGTCTTTTATATTTTAGTATACTATATTATATTATATTATAATATTTTTAAGAAACATAAAAATTTATATATATATATATATTTAAACGTTTAACTAAAGTTTAAACGTTTTTTTTATTTTTTTATTTTTTTATTTTAGAAGAACATAGCAGCCTATAGCTTAAAAACGCAGAGATGTTTGTGTTTGTGAATGTACAACATTTACAGTACATACAGCATTCCTTCGAGAACACACACACACACACACACAGAGAGACAGTGCGCTATCTATCCATCTCGGTGTGACATGACCCCCGTCAGGAGGAGGTCCCTCACCCCTGGCTGTGGCTCTGCCCCGGGGGCGGATCAGCGGAGCAGGTGCTGCTGAGTCTCTAGCGCCGCCTTCACTCACTCCACTGCGGCTCACTCAGCGCTCTCGACCGCTGTGCTGCCGCCGGAGCACCGCCATGGATTTACTCCAGCTCTAAATGCGTGGGAAATACGCTTTTCTTCAGTTTTAAGGTGAGTTCTGTGATAAAGAGGCTCGGGTTGAAGTGTTTTGTCGCGTTTGTTAAGGGCTCCATCGCTCGCCGGAGAACTGCGTGATGAGGGGCGCTTTGTTTTCATTCATAGTCGTTCGTGGTCCATCCTGCAAGTGTACAATTAGCTGTTTTTTGTTTACTTAGTTTAAATATATTACAGTCGCTCCATTTGTGCCTGGAATACTATCGTCTTCCGTGACAGATATTGATTTTATTGGCTTTGTTATTAGAAATGATACGCTTGGTGTGACCTTTGGGACTCATTCATATTCAAAACTGTTTAACAATAGTCTCTGAGTAAAATGTTGGGTGTTTTAGGCTGGGAGTAAGTGCTCAGAGAGTCGTGCTGAGTTAGATGACCTTCTGCTATTCTGTCACCTCAAGGTTAATTTTCCATCCATCTCAGACCTCCCTTCTGGATCTTGTGTAAATTAGGTTATTAACACAGTATTTGATGTGAATTTGTCCAGAAAAACGTCTTATGATTAAGGCTGAGCTCATGAAACGCTGAGAGAACTTACAGTGAAGTATCACTCAAATATTGGTTACATTTATTAATGTTATAGATTTTAGTGTACAATATGAAAACTAGGTCTATATATATTGGCTAGACTGATCATTTGGCCAATTTTTGGTCAATTTGAGATGTAAAGACAATGAATAATAAGCATTTTATGTATTTTGTGTACATCTAACTTGCCGTCCAAAATATCAGTATTGGCCAAAATGGCAAAACCCATCATGTTAAACTATAGAAACTGTTGGTTTGGTCACATCCTGTCTGTTTTACACATGTGAAGTTTTCGTTTTTGAAGTCTCTTGTTTCCTCTTCTGGTTTTTGTGTGGTCAAGTAAATGTCAGTGTACTGTGGAAAGTCATATTTACCCAGAAGCCTGTCTAGATATATGTACAGTGTATACTGGCAGAATGTGAGTTTGCATTATCCAGTCACACTGACTTCCAGAGATCATTTTTAAATAACTAACGGCTGAGGTTATATTTGATTAAGTGCGAAACTGAAATGCGAGTTGTAGTTTGTGTAAAACTGGAAAGACTGGATGAGTCGGATGTTATGAGAAGGAGTAGTTCAATGAGAAGTTACTGTAATTACATGCTCAAAAAGTCAAAGATTAAGGCGTCATTAAGTCGGTAACAATTGTAATTGAAGATCATCAACAACTGACAGCAAATCGAATGGAAAAAACTGCTAATGTCACCGCTTGAAAATATACAAATGAAAAAGCGCAATGTAATTATGTTTTTACAATAAATATGATCTGTTACTGTGGACCAGTGCTGCTCTAATGGTTTGATGTGAGTGTATCTTGGGAGGGGATGGAGGTGGGGGGTTGCAGGCGCTGTATAAAGAAACTCCTCATTGACCATCTGACTCCATTAGACTCTTATTTGCTTATGACCAGCTTGATAACGGATATTTACATTCTTGAATGCTGATTTGACCAGCCGGTCTTTTGTTCTTTGACCTCTTTAAGCCTTTGAGTGTTGTAGGTTAATAAAGGTGTTTTATGTATAAAGCATGAATTTTATTTATTTATTTTTTTTAAGTCATGGTTGGGTATACAAACAGGTGTAAAATATGTGCATTTAAAAAAAAAATATATATATATATATTATTATTATTATTATTATTATTATTATTATTATTATTATTATTATTATTTACATTTACATTTACATTTACACATTTATCAGTCATTTTTATCCAAAGTATCTTACAACAGAGGAACATAAACAATTTGGAATTATTTTTGTGTATAATTTGATTTTTTGGAAAATAATTAGAATATTTTTATTTATAAATTGTTTAAAAATTTATAAAGGCACTTTGTGTATAAAGCATGGCTTTCTTGATTATATTATATTTACATTTATACATTTAGCAATTGTTTTTATCTGAAGTGACTTGCAGTTGAACAACATAATTTGTTGTTGTTTTTAGTGGTTAATTTTTAATTACGTTTAAAGAATGTTGTTATTAAATGTTAAATACATTTTAATGTTATTTATGTTACACTTAAAATCTGCAGTTTATTGTGCAATTCAAGGCTGGAGTACTCTTTTTTTTTTTTTGATAATCTCTGGTTTTGAGATTGATTAACAGGGTGTTGAGGATGGACTATAAAATGAAAACCCTTGTACCATGTGTGTGTGTGTGTGTAGTCAGCAGTGTTAAACCCTCAGAGACAGACTGTATTGGGATTAGCTCAGATTTCTGCTGCTTATTTAACTGATGTTGGTCAGCTGCTATATGTATTTACACACACACATCGGCTGTTTGCACTACAGTGGTCTTCATTTTAGACATGTCTGTTGGGCTGAAGTGACAAAAGAAAGTTATGATTTTTGTAGGGGTGACCCCGAATAGTCGAAGATTCGATGCTTCGATAGGAGGACCCCGATTCGACTCCCAATCTCACAGTCGAATATTCGCGGGGTGTTATGATCATGTAATTTTAGCTATATGGGGGTACTCAATGTCTGATTTCATGTAGAACTACCAGTTTTCTCCGAATAAGTTAATATACAGCCTATTAATGTTGTAAATAAGAATCTGAAAAGAAAGAAGCTTTTAATAAATATTTTTAACGTGTGTGAATAAATCCAACCACCCCTATAGATTATAAATTTCACTTAATCCAACATCTTGGCGGCAAGGATTTAAATCTTTAACAAGACAGAGTGAAAGAATGTTTTTTTTTTCGATCAGGTACAAGTGATTTCAAAATATTTCAGCCGGTTTATATATATCCTGTATATATTATTTATCTCGTATAAGATGCATTTGAGTTACGCTGCAGTAAAGCGCTTTGTAGTAGCTTACTACGGTGATCATCTCTTCAGCGCGCGTTTTCAGTGCGTGTTTTTGCGCATTGTTGCGTGAAGAACGCGTCCACAAAATGAGTTCATTCAGAGCCGCACAGACACGTTTATGCATTCGGGGTATTTTGTGCAGATAGCCTATAAGTCGTAATATTGACGTTATATTGTATAAATAACGAAGTTAAAATCAACGAGTTAAATCCCATTGATTAAAAACCGGCTATCAAATGCTTCACTCTACTGGTCATCTACAGTGCGCGCAGCTCAAATGCAGAACATTAATAACTAACTGTCATATAGGCTACATAACGTTATAACGAGAGCGCTGTTGTAAAAAAAATGTTGTGAATTCTTAGGGTTTCGCTGACGTTTAATGTTAACTATTTTTAATCAAAACATAAAACAGTTATTTTTGTATCTGTCAGGTGTCCATTACACATTTTCCCTGTTAACATCAGTAATTATGACTGTCCAATGAATGACTTGACTCTTGGTAATGTATTTTGGCCCCGCCCCCAAACATATGATTCGACTCTCAGTCGACTATCAGCAAGATTCGAAAATTCCGATTCGACTATAAAAATCCTTAGTCGGGGACACCCCTAGATTTTTGGCACTTTAAAACCGAGGGGAAAAAAAATAGGCCTATGTCTAACTTATTAAAGTTAGGAACAGAAAATGAATGTGGTCTTAGAAGAGCCACGTGTAATAAGATGCCAAGAGAAAAGAGGGGAAGAGAGTGATCAAAAGAAAAGAAAAAACCCATCTTTTTATCCTATTTTTGGCATCAGAAACGCCCTCTAGATATTCAAAATGACCAATCAGCACTGCATACATAGTGACAGTGGGAATATTCCCAAAGCATAAACACTTACCCAGCATACTTTGATGCGTGTCAGCAGTTTTGGGGGCTTAAGAGATGCCATGTGTCCCTTAGAGGGGACAGCGTGGGGATGTAATAAAAGCGTTCACTTTTTTTGTTAGACTTTTCCTGCTGCTCAAACACAGACGGAGCTGTGGGACCAACTGATAAGAGTATTTTTGTTGTAATTGTTTACACAGTATCAGTGAACTGCTTCCTTACAACTGCTTCCTTACCTGCCAGATGAAGCTCCAGTAAGTGTGAACTTGGTGCCTTTTGTGCAGTTTAACAATATAACTGCTTCATTCTGTTGAAATGACAAATTCTGTCGCTATTCTGTTGTGATTTCTAAAACTCTCATCATGCGCACACACAAGCCTCTAGTTGAGCAACCGTTTATCAGTGATGAAGATGCTTGTGATTACGTGATACTATTTGTTTTATTATTTTTTATTTATTAATTATTAATTGTATTTGTTTATATATTTATTTATAAAATTCCGAATTTAAAAAAAAAGCAATATTAAGAAATTTGGTCTAATGTTGTTGTAGAGTGGACCGCTCAAGACCCCCATGATTAAGGTATAGCTAAATTTGACGTTTTTGTGGCAAAGCAAGGTTAGTTTAGGTAGCAGATTGTCATTTGGTGGGACATCCAAAACCTTCATCTCATTTATAATCTAATTCATTTACGATATTTGTAAATAAAATACTTTCTATCTTAAAAAAATATAGGCCTATTTAATTTTTAGATTTTATTTTTGTTTGAGCTCCATTTTGTGATTTTTGCTTACACAACAGCAAAAATAACTTTATGCATGTAATATTATGTCCATAAAGTGTGGGCAAACCCATTTTATTTGTTAATTAAAGAGAAATATATATATATATATATATATATATATATATATATATATATATATATATTATTTGTTGATGATTATTGAGAGCTGTTACATAAATCTATGCTAGGAATGTCATCGACATGCTGAACATACCATGCCAAACCCTTTTTTTTTTTAATCATATCAGTGAAGGTTTTTGATGAATATTGTATATATTAGCTTCTGAACCGTTTATGAAGAAGAGTAGGTCCTATGTATGTCTTTGTGGGGGAACTAGAGTTATGTATTGTAGATTTGAAGGGTTGATGGTGATCTGCACCCTTTATAGTTTAATGTGGTAACTTTGAGGTACCTTGCATGTCTGATGTGGTTCTGTGAGTAGAAATGTTGAGCAAAACCTGCTGAAGATTACTCACTTTTGCTTTTGCTTTTAAAACCAGGCTAAAGGGTACTACAGACTTTAATGCTTCGTTTATGTTCAGAACCCTTATAAAATGACTAACAAGAAAGTACACATGTAATGTAAGCAGTAATTACCAGAACAGGAGGCTGAGGATATGGGTCATGTGCTAAGGTTAGACCACAAGAGCCTTGATTATCAAGACCTGCAAATGCTACAACAGTTGTCTGTATATATAGCTATGCTCAGGTGGCTAAAGATTAATCATCTTGTGTCTTCAGGTCAGTCAAACAATTGCAGTGCTGATGGACCGGTGCATAATGAGAAAAAAGGAATGTTAAGTATGCCAGTAGGAAATCTGTGGTTTTGTTTGTTGTGCATTATCCTTAAAATATCTTGGGTGTGAGCCTAAGAGGTTTAAGAGGTGAAACCTGAAGAGGTGTGTCTCAAAGTTCTAGTTAAAATGCTTGACTTGGAAGACATCTGAAATGTACAGTGTTGAGGGTACTCCAGGATCATTGTTGGGAAACACCAAGCTAGGAGACTAAAAGTAGCGGATCCCTTGGGTGTACGCTGTGTTAAATGATTGACATTACTTTCAGGAGCCTCCAAAACCTCAGGCTGCACTGATCGAGACTACCAAAAGAAGCTGAACATCAGGGCCCTTAGTGAACAGAGTGTGAGTAGACCACAAGTGCCCCCGGGACGCTCCAGGGCTGCTAGGGCCTATGGGCTCCTTTGTACATACAACAAATGTGGGACATGTGGGCATGTGACAAAGGCCCCTCAGAGAGTACAGTCTGATCTGGACACCAGGGTCCCCAAGTACAGTACAAGCTTAACCCCAGGTCATTTCTATAGACATCTGCCCAGGAACCTCTTGGGATAGTCAGAAATGGTGTCTTAAATTTGATTGACTTAAGAGATCTGGAAAGATGCGTAAGATGATAAAATTTCCGTAAATAACAAGCTAACATAAATGTTAGTGGACAAATGACTAGAGTGTGGGTTGTTGGCTAGGTTGGCAAAAAAGACCTTCATTTTTCAGGGCTGGGAGAGCTGGTTGTGTAGGGCAACGTCAAAGGTTTTTTCACACCTAGGGATGTCGCGGTTAAGGAATTTCCCTTGCGGTAATTTTGAGTGGCTCAATAGCACGGTATGCGGTATTACCGCGCACATATACATACATAATATACATAAATATATATATATATATATATATAATATATATATAAATAATCTGTGTGTGTATGTGTTACAATGTAAGGAGGTCATATTCAGAAACCAATAAAACCGAAACTAAATTGCGTTGAAACAGGAAGTGAAGTAAACAGAAGAGAATGACAAAATAACGGTCCACATAACAAAACTTAAACCTGACAATGAGATCATTAGTATATTGTTAGCCTATATATATAACAGTTAGTTCTGATCCTGGAATCTGACTGACAAGATACTTTTACTTTTACGGTTGATATTTCAGCTGCGTGTTCTAGACGGCTGTCAGTCAGTGCAGTTTCATCGTTTCGCCTCAAGGTGGCGGCAAGAGACTGTCTTTGAGTGAGTCTTTAAACTGTTCATTCAACTACACATTCAAAAGCACTGATTCATTCAGAGATTTGTAGTGAAACACGCTGTTTAAATCATTTTAACTTTAAGTGCCACTTTTAAAGGCTCAGCTGACCAGCAGAGCATCGATGCTAAGACAGATTTCGCTTTCCTTGGACATGACAACCTGTTTTCACAAATGACTTGGCCTGAAGGACAGACAGACGCAGGTAATCGCACGAGATCAGTCGATCTCTCCCTCATTCGCTGTCTTTTTAGGCTTGTTAAGTGCAAATTTACTGAGCCTCTGTGCAAATCAGCATGATGCACATTGTTATCATTACTAATATTCAGTACACATGCGTGAAGTGTAAAACAAGAAGGGTGTAACCTTACGAAAAGGAATGCTCATGAGTGGGAAGAAGAGTAACCTAGTTGTGACTCCAAGATTATTATCAGAGAGGTTTATCAGACATATTCAGACCAAATTATAAGACCTAGGCCTAAATACGAATGAGAAATGAGCTGTCACGTGCAGTCGTAGTAGTAGTGATAAGAGAAGCCACAAAACTGCATTAAGCACTCTCAAAAATAATGTAGAATTTCGCAGCGATGCTGTAGAAGAACTATTTAACATCTATGAAAACTTTCCATTGCAAAAAAGTCCCTTTAGATTATTAAAATGTTCTTCACACTAAGAAAATAAATAGTTCTTTTAGGAATTGTTCACTTAAAACTGCAACAGGTGATTGTCTTCAGAAACATTTTTTTGTTATGCTGGTTGAAAGTCTCTTCACATCCCGATAGCGATCATTAAGTTAAGTGGTCTAAATGTATTTATCTGTATTTATATATTCTGTGGAAGGCGTAGGACCAAGAAATGTTCGTCCAATCAAAACGCTCGGCCCGAGTGTTTTTATTGGCTTTCTTACCTGCCTGTCAACAGATGCATTAGCATACCTCTGCGCACTCGGTTCATGCAGACAGGATACGACATCAGCGCAATCGCTCACGCTGTGCAGACAAGAGATTTCTTCTTGGTATCGTAGTACTTTTACTAACTGTACTATAAAGTTTTCTCACCAGTGAATGACACAAGATGTAGCCCAGCAGTTCCCAATTCCAGTCCTCGCGCCCCCGTCTCTGCATATTCGGCTGTCTTGCTTAGTTAACACACACCTGAATCACATGACCAGCTCGTTAGAAGAGAGCTACATGCATGAACTGTGTTCCAATTGACATGTTCCCTAAACAGTGTTCTTTGCTCCCTACTCCCTGAGCAGGGGAAATCCGTTGAAGTTTACTTCACTTCAGAACATTCATTCATGGATTTGTGCTGCACAGCGTCTTCACACACAGACCAATCTTACTAGAGGAGTGTGAAGTGTGACATAATATACCTCTGTAAATAAATACTATTTAAATTTACGTTTTGCACACTTTAATGCCCTTTGTATGGAACATATACGCTCGCTTTGAATTGGGAATTGGGAACCGCTGATATAGCCTATTGTAGTACTGTTGTATCTGGTATTCTAGTCTGTGAGCGTGGCTTTAGAAGGTGATTGCAGGGAGGGTGGGACGTTTGCTTTCAGTGCTATCAGGCTAAAGTTATCATTTTCCAAGATCTTCTACTGCACCTTTAAAGGTTCTTAGGGGAGTCAAAAATGATTGTTCTATAGCAGTTGTTCTCAATTTCAGTCCTCGCGTACCACGGCTCTGCACATTTTGTATGTATCTCTTATCACCTCAGACGTTTGTTCTATTCAACCGCAAGTGCCCTGCAAAGTGGACATCTCAGGATATTCTGCAATGATTCCAGTTAGAAGGGCGTGTATATGTTCCATTCAGAGTGCATTAAAGTGTGCGAGACGTGAATTTAAATTGTATTTATTTACAGAGGTATATTGTGTCACACTTTGTGCTTCTCTAGTAAGTTTCATCTGTGTGTGAAGACGCTGCAGGCTGTGGCGTAGCACAAATCCATGAATGAATGTTCACAAGTAAAGTAAACTTCAGCGGATTTCCCGTGCTCTGGGAGTAGGGAGCAAGTAACACTGTATAGGGACCAAGTCAATAAAAACACAGTTCATGCATGGAGTTCTCTTCTAATGGTGTCATCAGGTGTGTTAAATAGAAGAGGCATGCAAAATATGCAGAGCGGTGGTACGCGAGGACTGGAATTGAGAACCACTGTTCTATCCACCTTTTCCCTGAACACGGAAGTCTCGCCCGACTGGAACGATGCTCTACATTTGCAGTCTCTGGTGTTTCTAGTCACATTAACATATTTTCAGAGCCGATAATATAACGTTAAACCTATGAAAATGATTGCCATAGTTTCATCACTTTACAGTGCCGCAGTGACTGTCTTTTTGCAGTAATCACCTGTCAAAGTTTAATGAATGGATAGATGGCATGAAGTAGCCCGAGGTAAGCTGCATTGAAAACAGATGAGGGCACATATATATAGCTCCAGATCAGGGTGAAGTTCATAGGATTTTTCCTACAAAAAGATAAGAACACACATTATTTTAAGACAGTTTCAGTTTTAATTGAGTCAATCTTTTTTTACCCCCTTTTAACATGGATTTCTTTGGAGACCTGAGCACGAGGGCAAAGAAACGAAACTTAGAATCCATCATGGCGGCGCTCATCGGTTACTCAGGAAAAAGATGGATAGAACATTTTTGAAACCCTTATTTTTAAGAGAACATTTTGTGCAATGGAAAGGTTCCATGGATGTTAAAGGTTCTTTATTGAACCACTGATGCCAATAAAGAACTTATTTAAGAGTGTGATACAGAGTGATGTGGTCTAAATGAGGAAGTTTAAGGGACGCATTACCGAACCTTGTGGGACACCAGTGGTTTGGGGGTGGGGAGAACAGAGTGAGCCTTTTAAGGTAACATGGAAAGATCTCTTATCCCAAGAAAATACAATTTTAAATACACTCTGTCAGCTTTGAGATCAACAGGTTGTAGATACCAGTGTAAATTACTGCAGACAGATCCAGAAAAATCAATACAAAGTAAATCAAGAACATTCAAGCCTAGTGTAAGGGCTTCAGTTATGGCAAGTGGAGGTGTTTTGGTATTTACACGTCAATGTAAGGTCTTCAACCTTCAAGCCCTTTGTAACCAGTAGCTTTGTTATCAACGTTCTCTCTAGTTATCAATCTTTATTGTAGTCACAACCAATTAGTGCATTTCACTCTCGAAGTAACAGTACTATTCTAGTCCTCATCCATCTTTAATACTGTCAGTGAAACACACGCACATACACACACTGGGGTTAATGAGCAGAAGGCAGGTGTGTGTGTGAGGTGCTTTATCTAGTCTTAATGAATGCCGAGGATAGCAGATCTCTGTAGTCGCCCATGCATCAATGCTTGTCTGTCATCATTATGGACATGTATGTGTGCGAGAGTGTTCATTTGTGGCCAACAAAGCACTTTGACACATCATCCATCACCCAGTCTTTTATCCCTGCTGTTTCTCCCATTGAATTTACATGAGCCGGTCATGTCGACAAGGGCTGGGTCAATTTGCATTGGCTGTACTGTCTAATGAACAAGCTTATTAGAGAGCCAGTGGGGAGCAGAGGACTGTGGGACTGTTTTTTGCTGACTCCAACCACAGCTAAAGCCTCTGGGAAAAACAGCACAGCAGGATTTCATCTTTGAGAGAGAGGAGGTCTTCACATAGCAAGCCTTGGGTGCTTTTAGTGAGCCATTTTAAACATTTGGCCATTCATTCTGCATGGCCAGCTGGAGATCTGATGATTTTCAGATCTTTTTGTGTTTGTATATGTGACTATACTCAAAGGTGTGAGGTTAATAAGCCACAGACCTACAGCAAATCCTGCTTGATCAGGGATTAAAATGCTTCTTTTTTTGCAGTAGTTTGAGGTGTAGGTGCATCTGTGAGTGCATAGATGGGTAATGATGTGGAATATTTCACTAAGCATGCCAGATGACTAATTAACTCCTTTAATAAGGTTGTAGTTCATGCTAAAAACTGCAACGAAGCAGCAATGTTTATTGTTGTCAGAGCAATAATATAGATTAGGGAGAGAATCTGGAATCTATATGAGCCTGGATTCATTCCGAATGTTCTTCTATAAATACTTTGATAGTAATATATGCAAATAGAACATCATGATGACTTATGGAACGTTTATGTTGTTTTTGGAGATTGACAGTCCTACAGAAATTCCCATTTACTTTAATGTAAAAGAGCAGCTTGGGCATTCTGCTAAATATCTAATTTCTTGTTCCATGGAATAATATATTTTTATGTATCATGTGAGTTTGGAACAACATTGGTGGGTGATTAAATGATGACAGATTTGTTGTTTTTGGGTGAATGAGTCCTTCAAGGCATCCTAGAGAAATAAATGTTATCTCTGTCCCACTCCTTGACATAACAGCTTATAAATCAGTCTGTGGTGAGAGGGCCGTCTCTCTCAGAATGGCTGTGTGTTCCGGAAGATACCTGTGGCTTTTCTCATTTCCACAGCGAGCAGAGACCCTCTGTTATCTCTGATTGACACTATCCTGGAGGGAAAGTGTGAGCGGCTGAGATGAGAGGAAGAGGGTGGGAGCACGTGTGAGTTCAGTAGTGGATTGATTGAGAATGTTTGTCAAGAGAAGGAGAGAATGAGGGAGATAAAGACGAGACCTGTTTGTAGCACGCAAATGAGTGGAAGGGAGACGGCTGTGTTTCAAGAGCGCATGATATGATGATTTGATGGATAAGCCCTTAACAGGATTGGAGAGCGATGGATATGCGGTTTGCTTAATGGCAGGGAGAAAACAGTATCTCAGTTATAATGCTGCACTTGTTTATTATTCTACATTTGAGGATTATAGCTAAATTTGATAAGAAGCCTATTTGCATAGTGTGTTAAATATATTCTTAATTTAACTGAACTTTTTGTTTAGTTTTACTTTTTTATTTAATTGATTTTTTTTGTTCACTACGATAGCTCTAAGAAGCCGTAAATGGTTTTGTTTATTGCTTTTTACTTTTTAATTTATGTTATTTTCAATTTATTTTGTTGTAATATACTTTTTGTTGAATTTTATTTTTCATTCATTACGGAAGCTCTAAGAGGCCGTACTTTTTGTTTTATTTTACTTTTGTTGTGTTTATTTATTTTTGTATTTTTTAGTTCACTAAGGAAAAATCTCTAAAGAGGTTTTTCATGTTGTTTTGCTGTATTTTACTTGTTTGTTTTATTTTTTAAAATTCAATATGAAAGCTCTTTTTTGTATTTTACTTTTTATTTTGTTTTGTTTTTTTATTTTCAGTTCACTACAAATACTGTAAGGGCCATACATTTTTGTTTTGTTTAACTTTATTTTATTTTACTTATTTTTTTAGTTCACCAACTAAGAGGCCACCAACTATTTTTATTTTTTTTTTTACTCTTTTGTTTAATTTTTAGTTTAACATGAAAGCTCTAGAAGCTATACATTTTTGTTTTGTTTTGTGTTTTATTATTTTACTTTTTATTTTGTTTCATTTAAAATCTCTGAAAAACCATACATTTTTTACTTTATTTTACTTACATTTTAGCACACTACAACAGTTCTAAGAAGCCATACATTTTGTTTTGTATTGCAACTTTTTATTTCACTACAGAAGCCAGAAGCTGTGCATTATTGATATCTTCTGTCACGTTTTGTTTTGTTTCGTATTTGCTTTGCTTTGCCCAAAAGTCTCAAGATATTTTTGTTTGGTAGCTGATATATAAAGAGAA
Source organism: Acrossocheilus fasciatus (assembly GCA_036784905.1). Taxonomy (NCBI): domain Eukaryota; kingdom Metazoa; phylum Chordata; class Actinopteri; order Cypriniformes; family Cyprinidae; genus Acrossocheilus; species Acrossocheilus fasciatus. The sequence goes on along the minus strand of CM071962.1, from coordinate 17,821,368 downwards.
CAAATTGCAAATCAAGTGTTATATTGTGCCTGAATTATAACACTATTTAAGATTAATCAGATTAATCTGTTCTGTTCAACCACAGGACATATTATGTTCTCTTACTCTGCATGTTTGGATGCGTAAGGCTCCATTAAGTCGTAATGAAGTTGTGGCTGATGGCAGAGGATGCTGCTGCCAGCTCTCCCAACTGCCCTAAGTTCATTATTAATTGTTTTGCTCGGTTCAGCAGAAGGGCAAGGGTGAGGCAGAGTTTATCACGATAAAGCAAGCTTTTGTTTGTTTCTGGTAGAAATGCTGGCAGTGAGTGATAGCTGGAGGTGTGAGAGAGAGATACACAAAGGAAGGAAGTTGTTGAAAACTCACAGTTCAGATCTGGAACTTAACATGAGAAAAGTCTAACATGTCTGTTCTCCCCTCCAAACCTTTATTTAAAAAAACGACAACAACAACCATTGTTCTGTTAGCCTTCATTTCTGAAGTACTGTAGCTTGTAGATTTCTATCCAAATTTTGACCTTTTTTTCCCAGCACCTCTCATGTTACTGTCACTTTAAAATGAATCGCTTCTGTTTTAGTAAAACACTTTGGATAAAATTTGGATAAATCTGCTAAATATAAAATGCAATGTAAATGTAAAACTATTTTCATACAGGGGATCTGACCTTGTCATAGTTAAATTCTGGTTGCCAATCAGGTTTTTTAGGCAAACCAGTTAATGTTTCAGGTGCTAAATCGTTGCAAATAAATGTGGTTATCAGTTTATGTAATTCATTATTAGTAAACTCACTCTTTACGCTTTAAGCCTGTAAATCAGACAAATTAAATAATAGTCAGAAATGTTTTTTTTTTTAAATGTTACAGTTTATTGCAACTTTAGACAAAATAATAATAATAATAAAAAGGAAATTAAAAGTATGTTTTGAGTATGTTGAGTATCATATTTGATACATCAGGATTTTATGGCACATTAAGAATATGGAGCTCAACTCGAAGAGGAAAAAGCACCTTTGTTCAGAGTCACAAACTGAGCAAAAATATGCAATTTGATGCAGTTACTGATTTTTGTATTTTTGTATAAGATGAAAGTAGAGATCAAACAGTATAGAAGACTACTTGCATAAATTTCATATAGGCATAAATATCAGTCTCCCAATAATATGTCTTAATAAGATGAGATTTAAATGCTTAAGCTCTGTAATATTTGTTGTGGGGGTAAAACATTTACTGTTTTGTTGTTTTTCATATTGTTTTTTTACTGATTTTTCCTCTTTTGTTTTGCTGGTCTATTTGTTTTGCATTTTATTTTACACTGTGTGTTGTATTTTTAATTTGTTTTGTGGTTTATCCATTTTTTTCTTGCTATTTGTTTTACGTTTAGTTTTTTCGGATTTGTTTTTCATCTCCTTCATCTTTGTATCAGAGCTTGTGCGAATCAAAGCATGTGGTTCTACTCACTTGGAGAGGAAATAAAAATAGCGTGAGCGATTTGAATTGAACTCAATCTTAAATTGAGCCTCTGTGATAGTGAATTTAGTTTTGAACAGAAACTACATCTTTCTGTCTCTGCAGGTATGAGCCATGAGCCAAAGTCTCCATCATTAGGCATGATTTCGGCAGCACCATGCAGCATGGCGACTGTAAGCCCCCTCACTCCCTCCCCCATCAGCGGAGCAGTGGTGGCCAACGGGAGCCCCGCGGCCCAGTCTGCACACTCGGGATTCGCCGCCGCTCTCCGCAAGCTCGCCAAACAGGCCGAGGAGCCACGAGGTGAGCGCCCTTTCTTTGCCCATCAGTCTTTATCACCTCACCCGTGATGCCATGCTGAACAGGCAATGTTGCTGTAGTCAGCAGATCTTTACTAGTAGTACAACAACACTATTGCACTTATTTGTCCTGATTCACTTAGAGGCAATTTATATATGTTCATGTACACACACAACTAAAGATCTTTCAGAGTCGTTAGCGTTTTTATATTATTTAGATAAGAATCTTGTCAGATATTATGTAGATGATTTTTTTTACTTTTTTGTTTTCATTTATTTATTTATTTATTTATTTATTTATTTATTTTTTGTTTGTTTTATTTTTCAGATTTGTGTTCTTCTGTTTGTTTTGTTTTTGTCTGATTTGCTTTGTGATTTATTTCATTTTCTTCTGGTTTTGTTTTGTTTGTTTTGCTTTTTGATTCCACATTTTCATGTCTTTTGTTTTTGAATTTTTATTGAATTTTGAGTTTTTATTCAGCTTTTTGTTTTGTATTTTATTTATTTATTTTTTAAATTGTTTTGTGTTTTTGCGTTTTAATTTATTTTTGCTGTTTAGTGATTTTTGCATTTTCATTTATTTTTGTTTTGAAATTATTTTGATTTGTTTAGTGATTTTTTGTTTTCATTTATTTTTGTTGACTTTGTTCTACTATTTGTTTTTTTGTGTTTTTGTTCTGCTTTTTGTTTTGTATTTTGCATTTGTTTTTTGTGTTTTTTATTTTAGTTCATTTTTTTCTTCATTTGCATTTGTTTTGCGATTTTGTTTTGTTTTTTGTTTAAGTGTTTTTTTTTTTTTTGCATTTTCATTTTGTATTGTTTGTTTTTCCTGATTTGTTTTGAATTTTTGCATTTTCATTTATTTTGGCTTGTTTTGTTTTGCTCTGCTCTGCCCTTTTATGTTGTTTTTTTGTTTGTTTGTTTAGTTTTTTTTGGTATTTTTTGTGCTGTTTGTTTTTGTATAGTTTTTTGCTTTGTTTTGTGATTTTTCATTAGTTTTGCCCTTGTTTCTGTTTTCTTTTATGTTTGCTTTGTTAATTTAGTTGGTGGTTTGTGATATTTGCTTTGTCACTTATTATTTTTTTCTATTGTTTCTGTTGTGTTTTGCCACTGCTTACATGGTCAATGGTAGATTATGCATTGTAACGTCATTACCATTAGCGTAGTTGTAGTAAGTCTTTTAGAGCAACATGTAAACAAGCCCGCCGCCATATGTATGTGTGTAATATGGACAGCCATTCTTTGCTCAGCGTGTGTATGAGTGTGGGTGGTGGTTTCTGTCAACAAATTGTGAATAGATTTGAATAATATTTGCATATGGGTTTGCAGCATTTCAGATGGCTGGCTCAACATTTAGCTGCCCATCTGTCTGTGTAATTGTAATAGTCAACGCCAAAAAAACCTGAACACACACACACACACACACACACAAAACATTACATACAATATCAAGTTTTAGACAGTGTTTTCTACTGTTGTCTTGGCATTTAAGATCTACAAAATTGTCTTCTGTCAGAAATGTTTCACTCTTTATTAAACGAAAACAACATCAGCTGAAAGACAAGACATTCAATGCATTATGTTTTGAAGAAAAACAGTGCAGTTTAACAAGCGTCTTCTTGAATGAGCTACATGGTTTGGCCGTATGTTTATCGACATGATGCATTGTGAGTGATCATTATATTCGTCTCTCCAAAGCACTGAGACAGAGAGAAAAGGATTATATTGATTGGTTAAGAGCTTGTATGCCAGTAATTTCTATAGAGCTTCTCTAAGTGTCTTTTTACTGCCGTCTCTGTGAGTTTATCACGCTGTGCATACGGCTCTGCCTCTGCTTGTCACTTTATGCGCTCGTACACTCTTTGACTAGGGTAATTCAATGACAGTCAATGCTCTGTCTCAGATTGCTAAGCCTGTTTGGAAAAGCTGTCTTTTGTTTAAGGCTTTGGTGGCTTTAGGGGCTTTTCGTATGTGTGTGTGTGTGTGTGTGTGTGTGTGTGTGTGTGTGTGTGTGTGTTGATGCTGGCTGTCCTATGTAACTGACATCGCCTCCAAACTCAAACATGCACACACAACTTTCTTTCTCTCACTTTCTTGTTTTACAAAAGAGTAAAGTAAATTCATAGATCTGCATCTGTTTAAGATGCTGTAGGGTTTTTAAGGTTTTCTGAGTCGTTTTAGCCCATTGTGAAAAAGATGTACACTTTAGCATACTTTGAAAGAGGACTTAGTACAGAAACAATTTGCTATTAATATAACATATAATATATTAATATAACAATATATATATATATATATATATATATATATATATATATATATATATATATATATATATATATATATATATACTGCATGTCATTTACAATTAAATTAAAATTTATTCTATTTAGATTTAAATTTATATTAAATGCAGTTAGTTGAACTTAAAAGTGCTTTTTTGACCCACTTAAATACATGTTTATATGCAATTTCATAATTCTCTTTGAAATATGCTTACTGCTGAATGGACAGACAAGCATTTATGGTAAAATATACTTTAATATGTATGTCATGTATTTAAATATGTTTGCATTTCTGTTTTGTTTGATGTTGTTTTTTGTGATTTATTTTGATTTGTTTCTCTTTTTTTTGCATTTTCATGTATTTTTGTTTTGTTTTGTTCTGCTATATGTTTTGTATTTTTTTTTTTACTTTGTTCCTTTTGCTATTTATTTTATTTTGCATTTTGTTTTTTATTTTGCATTTTAATTTGCTTTTTTTTAATTTGCATCTTTAATCTTTAAACGAATGATCAAATGACACACTACAGTTAAAATTAAGATTTAAGTACTTAACACATGCTTTTGTATGTTAGTCAACACATCAAAAGCATGTGTAAAGTATTTTACATCAATAAGTATTTTCTTTAAAACATAAAGGATTGTTAAAACACTGATTTAAAAAGTGCGCTAAAAGTGTACTTAAGTGTGTTAAGAAATAAATAATGAAACTGTCTCTCTTTAAAGGGGTCATATGATGCGACTTCTTGTTTTCCTTTTCTTTAGTATGTTATGTAGCTGTTTGTGCATGTATAAGATCTGCAGAGTTACAAAGCTCAAAGTCTCCCACAGAAGGATTTATTCTATCTAAAAGATAAGGCTGATCCAGACCGGGCTGAAAGGCCTCATTCAAACACGCCCCACATGTCTACGTCACGATGTGGAAATATTTGCGTAATGCCGCTCAAAATGTTTACGCAAAGAAAGAAGGCGTGGTTTCAGTAACCGCAGTAGTGTTGATGCAGCCGTGTCAGGGAGACGCTGTGTTTCTATGCGAACGCAAAAGCACTTTATTTGGCCTTCCCGAAGTAGAAGCAATTAGGAATCATTGGTTAAGATTTGTTTACAACAGAACAGCACGACCCAAATGTTTGAATTTGTGCAACGCATTTTATGGACGACAGTTTCGTGAACCTAGGAGAGGACAAGGCTGGCTGCACAAAGAATATTTCTAAAAAAAAAAAAGGGTCAATATCGACTTTGCTCTGACAATCTGGCGCATCTGAATCATCGACTGTAAGTGTGTTTTGTTAATAGTTTAAGTATTTGCTGACTGTTCAAATGTGGAGTTTCGCACAGTGTAGAGTAACTCGAACTGATGGTAAAACTAATGACATTATTAACTGTCTTTACATTTATTTTGAAAGCTGAAGCTTGTGATTATAGTAAGGGGCGTTGCTTGTGGTGTTCAGCCAATGACAATGCACTGTTTCAGTTGGCCAATCAGAGCAGACTGCGCTTGTCGGAAGGAGGGGCTTTGTAGAAAACGACGCGTTTGAGAGAGGCGGGGCATAGAGGAACTACAATAATGTACAGTATTTAAAAAATAATGTGTTTTTTGAACATTAAAGCACATCAACATATTCTGTTACACCAAATACACAAAATAGTGATCTTTAAAATAGCATCATACGACCCCTTTAAGCACACTTAAGTGGCCTTTTATTTCATTACTATCACTATATGCAATTACAGTTTTTTAAAAATGTACTTTTAAGATTTAAAGTACATTCAATAAAATGAAGCGCTCTTGCTATCAGGTGTTGTCAATAGATGCTGACTTACCAAGTGTCAACTTTCTAGTTTATAAATATGGCCTTCAATGAAAGTCAAGGGGATTTTTCACCTGTTTTATTGTTATATCCGTTATATCGCATGATATGAGGTATCATATACGCCTGTAGCATAAACAGTGTGGGATGAGTTTCTTTGGCTTTTGAAAAACCCCTAACCATGAGACCTGCCGACAGTAATAGCGATGCTTCCCTTTGTATAAACCACTTAGTATGAGTTGTCAAAGCTTTCTAGGTAGAAATACATCAGATTTGTGAAAAACTAAAGTAAAATTGACCACAGAAGGAGTGAAGTATAGGAATGCGTGAGTCTGGAGTCGTCTTATCAGCTCTCGGGCAGACAGCGGCGCTCTGAGGAGGCCTGACCTACTTTACTCTTTGTGTTGGGTGTCTTATATAGATACTGCTCTTAGCGGCTGTGGGGTTTTTCTGTGCTGTGTGGTTTCGAGCTTTGTGTAGGTTTCTGGCTTAATAAGGAAAGTCATTTCTCACATGCACTCGCTGCAATCGAAACCGCAAGAAGTGCATATTATGGAGGGAATGATGTACAGTCTGCTGTTCATTATCAGCGGCAGAGCTTGTGTCTGGATGCATGTTATCCTGCTTTTTACACGGCTAGGTGCCAGATAGATGAATGTATAGATCTGAGCTATTGATTGTAATTTAAATGGTTTCATTATCTACTACCCCGCTTTGAAAATCCCAATCTAAACCATTCTAGAAATAATCTGCCTAGCAACTAGTATGGTGTTACAGTATTAATAGATTAATGCATACAGTATGTTACATAAGTTGTTAATCTGAAATTCAGGTTCACATATTTGTGTGTTTTCCCCTCTCATCCAGATCGTTGTGTCCCTCAGTGGTGCTTTTTCTTCTAAATGACATTTTCGTTTTCTTGCTGCTAGTCATTGCTCAAAAGTTCATGCTTGCTATGAAATAAATGCTGTCCTCCAGGGCTGTTTTTACTGCAGATGGAAGCTAATAGTTTTGATTCAGAAGATTGCAGCAGTTAATATAGAATTTGATTTGATTTATTAGATTAATTTTATTTTAATATAGAATTTGATTTGATGTGAAAGTATAGAAAGACTGCAGAATGATATGAGAGATTAAAGTATTTTATTTTAATATATTCTTTATATTTGATATTTTTTGCTATATTTTATTTTAGTTAAATATATATAGTTTAGCATTTATGTTTGATATGTGGAAATAATTTAATTTTTAAAATCTTATTAATTAACCCTAACCCTAATCTAATTAATTTTAGTTTAAATTAATGAATGAAAATGAAAATGATTTTTTTTAATATGTATTTTTAATATCATATATTATATGCTATATTATATAATTAAGTTATTTAGGATGCTATTAATAAACAAACAAACAAACAATTGTAATATTTCAAAATATATTTATAATATTGATAACTTCATGCATGTTTCATCGCTTTTTTTCTCCCCAGTAAAATAATTGTTATTAAATACATTTATATTTGATAATATATAAAAATAAATGATTACATTTACATCTGATTTATTTTTATTTTATTAATATGATTAATATGAGAGATGTAAAAGTAACCACACAGGTGCTGGTGTGGAAAGCAGTGAAATAGGGGTGAATTCAGGTAAATTGGGACACTTTTGTCATTGAGATGACTGGGAAAAACGTCCCACTTAACCGTAATTCACTCTATTCTATTTAGCCAATGATTTATAAACATGTTTGAGCGCTCAATGCTGATATTGACCAATCGCAATGAAGCATTCTGGAGCTCTGAGTAATAAATAATGATATAATCTTAAGGTTTCTCTCTTTATTTGGTTGTGAGACACAAAGACTGTCTTTGTTTTGTAGTCTGGAGTGTCATAGACCACTCAGACGTGTGTGTGTGTGTGTTTGCTTACACACACACACACACACACACACACACACACAAACGGTGTTTGATCACAGTAAAGCGCTGCATTACAGCGGTATGAGTGTGTGTCTGTGTTCATGTGTGTTTACCGCAGGGAGATGGCAGTGTTTGTTTCTTTATCTCTTTAAACTGGCATCTGATCTGACAGCCCAGAGGGGCCTTTGATAGCGGCGAGGCTGGCAGTCAGGGAAGTGAGGATGTATGTTCACTTCATCTGACAAGTCGTTAGTTCAGTCTGGCATGCAAACACGTATAAATACATCCTTTTCTTTGCCACTTCTACTGGTCTAGATAGTCTGTCGCTGCCTCTGATGTTATTATACGGCTCTCTCAGATTGTTGAACGTTGTAGTTTATAAGAAACTACTCTTGTTGAAACCTTGGTTTAGCAGTTAGCACATGAACGCCAGGCTGTTTGAGCTGGGAGAGGCAAACTGTTTTTTTTTTTTGTTTTTTTTACTGAAATATTTATAATATTATTAATTTATTTTGATAATATATGAATATAAATTTACATCTAACTTATTTTAATATAAACAAATCACTTATTTTATTTTAATATATGCTTTATTTTAATGTGTTATTTTAAAATCATGTATTTAAAGAATAAATAAAAATATATTAAAATATGTGAAACGAAATCCAATATTAGAATAAAATATTTATTCATTGTGGTTCTTTTTCAAAATTGTCAAATCTCCTGTCTTATATTTAAATTAGAAATAAATTAATATATAAATAAATAAAATAAATGTAAATAGAATAAAATATTATTATTTTTTTCCTTTCTGTTTTTCAAGGTTGCTTTACTGTCTTTGTATTTAATTAAATTCAGTTGATAATATCTAATTTACTTTAATATAAATTAATAATTTCTATGAATTAATGATATATTATGTTATTAAAATGATAAATAAACAAACAAACAAACAACAAACACACACACAATCAATCAATCAATCAGTAAAATAAAATAAAATATTTTTTTCTCTGATTTCTCCTGTAACTCCTCTGTCTTATCTTTCACAGGTTCCATTAGTAGCGAGTCATCACACATTTCCTCTCCGGTGACCAATCACATTTCTCCTGTCAGTACACCTAAGCGGGTTGCCATGGGTACCAGCCTGGGCCCGCCCACGGGCACCCCTCCTGTGGTCACCATCGCCCCGACTAAAACGGTCAATGGCTTCTGGAGGTCTGAGGGGCGCCAGGTATGACAGCGTCTCTGCCTTAGCATATATTCTCTAGACCAGTGCTTTCCAATCCTGGTCCTGTTGAACCCCCAACACTGCATGCTTTTGATCTTTCTCTTATCTGACACACACATTTGAGATCTTGGAGTTTTTACTAATGAGCTAATGATTTGAGTCCACTGAGTTGTGTTTGATTAGGGAGACGTCTAAAATGTGCAGTGTTGGGGTTCTCCAGGAGGAGGATTGGGATCCACTGGTCTAGCATAAGAAACAATTATAGAAGTAAATTTTCTATTCAAAAATAGGATTTTGTGGCTTTTAGTCCATGTATGTTTTAAGGTCATCTGTATATGCTGGAGTATTCATAAAAGTTGACAAAATTTATATGCCCATTGAAATTTACACACATAAAGCGTCAATTATACAGATAATGTGCATTTATTTATTTATTTGTGTGGTTGGTTGGTTGTTTTAGTAACATTATTCTTATTTGAAAAAAAAAAAAAACTATATATATATATATATATATATATATATATATATATATATATATATATACACACACACATATATAAATCTATATATATATATATATATATATATATATATATACACACACACACACACGCACGTACTCATAAACATCTAATTTATTTTAATATAAATTATTTATTGAATTTTTATATATACTTAATTTTGATATATATTTTTTAATATCATATATGATATTAAATAAGTAAATAAAAAAAAATAAAAAAAAAAAAATATATATATATATATATATATATATATATATATATATATATATATATATATATATATATATATATATATATATATATAATAAATTAAAAGAAATCCAATATTAAAATACTTATTATTTTGTCTTTTTCAAGATTATCAACTCATCTATCTTACATTTAAAAAAAAAAAAAAATAGTTAAATTAATTTACATGATAATATATGAAAATAATAATTTGTAATCAAATTTATTTTAATACATTAATATGTGCATGATATTAAAATTATATATTAAATTTGTAATAATCTCTCAGACTCTGCAGAGGAACTGAGGGGTTTCAGTTGGGCTGGATTAGTGCAAACGGGCTGATCTGTGGGGGTCCTGCATGTCCATTATTTTGGTGACTCTCAGGCGCGACGGCAAGATCATGCCAGAAGTGTGTGTGTGTGGTTTGTTCAGCTCTCTTTCTGTGTGGCTTTGTGAGTTTATTTAGCGCTGCAGTCAGGGGACATCAGAAGAGACAATAGGCACTTTCCCTGATCAAACTAGCCTCTCTCTGTTTACACAAAGAGTCTTCTGTAGCTAGGACGGGATGGGATAGAGGAGCCAAAGCTCCGGATATATTCAGTGCGCTTTCAGTCGCACTGTCTCTCTTCTTTGTGCCTGTCTCGACCACACACACACACACACACACACACACACAGACAGTCTGGTTTGCTATCCTTGTGTTGACTCTCCATAGGCGTAATGCTTCTTCTACTGTACAGACCGTATATTCTATTGCCCTACACCTAAACCTACCCCTTACAAGAAACTTTCTGCATTTTTAGATTTTCAAAAAACTTCATTCTGTGTGATTTATTAGCTTGTTTACTCATGGGGACCTCAATTTAGGTCCTCACCGTGACACGGGTCCCCATGAGTCTGTGTGTATTCAGGTTTAAGTCCCCACCTGAGTAGAAAAACAGGTACACACATCACACACAGTTTCACCCACTGTTTCATCCACAGACTCTATGTTTGGCACCTATTTGCGATTGAATGGAGTTGTTTTTAAAGTAAATACATATGGGTTTATATACATATTTGTTTGTATAGTAGCAGAAAAGTTGTCAGTCCAGTTTTGTCGTTAAATATGGTTCACACACAGTTTTTACAAAGCTCATCGTTCTGAGTAGCGAGGTGTGCTCTGATTGGCCAGCTATCCAGTGCGTTGTGATTGGCCGAATACCTCAAGTGTGTGACGGAAATGTTACGCCCCTTACCGTATTGTGATGCCATGTCCTGCTGCGACGACACAAAAACAATAAAACCCATTAGCATTTGTTGCTTCCAGTGGGGACATAATTACTGATTATAATGACTTATACTGTCTTTTTACACGTCACGTTGCATCGTGCCGCATAAACATTACCATGTCTGCATTTGTGATCGGAGAAACAACAAGCACTACTACTCTACACAGCTCAAAACTCGCGTTTGAATAGTCAGTGGCAAATTCTTTAAATGAGAAAACATACTTACAGGCTATGAGTCAGAAGCACCAGACTGTCCTTGCAAAGTTGGAATTGTCCCACTTTATAGAAACAGCCTTTGCGCACAGCTGGCAGGCTACTCCCAGGTTCAGGAAATAGTCCTCCATAAAATGCGCTGCACACACTCTAATATTTGGGTTGAACTGTTCTGGAAGAGTGTTGTAAACACAACTTAACCACTGATTTTTAGTTGTGTCCTCTTTTGGAAGCCCAAACAAAGTAGTTTCGCTTTCACAACGAAAAACAGCGTCTCCAGATCATGGCGCCGGTGGCAGCAACAACACTACAGCGAGAATAAAAGTCCCGCCCTCTTTCATTGCGTATACATTTGGGTGGTGTTTTGCAAATCTCCCCACACCGTGACATAGACATGTGGGGGCGTGTTTGAATGAGCCGTTTTAGGAGGGCATGGTCGAGGGCATGGTCTTAACTTTTACTAAGAATATCTCTTTGGGTTTGAGACTTTAGTCTTTGCAACTTCAGGGATCTTATCTATCCACAATCAGCTTGTAAAACTCCAGAGAGAAGGGAAAACTTGAAATCACATCAAATGACCCCTTTAACTAAAACTATTAAAAATGATTTTTGGGTGAAATGGAAAATATATATATATATATATATATATATATATATATATATATATATATATATACATATACATATACATATACATATACATATACATATACATATATATATATATATATATATATATATATATATATATATATATATATATATATAAAAACTTTATAAAAATTTTAACTAAAATTATAAAACTGAAATAAAATTTTGTAGGTTCAGTAAGCGATTTCTGAGAAACGCTGTTAATATTTAAAATAACCTAAACAAATATGCCCCTACCTAAAAGGAACACACTCCAATCTCCAAGAACACACTCCAAGAACTTTGCTGCCGTAACATGGCCGCAGCAGGCGCAGTGATATTACGCAGCGCCTGAAAGTAGTTCCCAGCTACCGGGGACTACTTTCAGGCGCTGCGTAATATCACTACGCCTGCTGCGGCCATGTTACGGCAGCAAAGTTCCTTGATTATTACGCCGGAATGAGAGTATAGTTCCTAATCATATCAGCCTAGAAAATCGCAACTTTTCATTTTCCGCCGATCTTAGTACACGATATAACTACAGAAGAGTCAAGTTTTAAATAGGACAAATATCGAAACTCTTTGATCGTTTTTAAACGCGATGCTACTGGTCTAATAGGATTCAATGATCTATGCTAAGCTATGCTAAAAGTGCTCTCGCCAGACCCGGAGATCGGCTGAATGGATTCAAAAACGGTAAAACTCAACTTATTAACTTATAGTTGGAGAATGAGCCTATTTCCAAAAAAAGTGGAGTGTTCCTTTAAACCCCCAGTTTCACAAACAAGGCTTAAGCCTAGTCCCTGACTAAAATGTAAGTCTGAGCTGTTTCAACTGAAAAAAACTTGCACTGATTGATCTTAAAATATTGTCTCAAGATGGACGTCACCGGTAATGTAATTTAATTATGGCCTTATCCTGGCTTAATCTAAACCCTGTCTGTGAAACCAGACCAAAAAGTAGTAAATCTAAAACTGAAATTAAAAATCAGCTAAAACAATAAAGAAATATAAAAGACTAACAGAAATTACAAAAGCACATAATTAAATGACAAACTTAAACTAAAATTAAAATGAAAACTGTAAATATAAATAATAGCTCATTCAAAATGTTAATAAATATTGTAGTAGTATATACATAATACTACTAAACTCTGTGATGAGCATGTTTTTAATTTCTGGATTAATATTCATTTCAATTTTTCTGGGCGGAGACAGTCAAAGATATCAGGGTGGTAAAACCGTGTTGATATCATAATGAAGAAAAAATCCTAGTTAAAATTATGAAATTCTTGAAAAGAGACCCTTAAGTATATAATTTAGCATAATATTTTATTATTATATTTTAGAACAAGTATTTAATTGATTTTATGATATCATATTTCCTAAAATATCAGATAATTTTTATGACAAGGCAAGGTTAGTTCAGGTTGATGATGTTTATGAATTAATAAATAAGGAAAAAAAATGTTTTTATGTGTAATGTGTAAATGTTTTTATATGCTATATTTAAAAACATTTTGAAATGATGATTGAATGATGGTGAAAAATGATTAGCACAATGTATTCAATTTTTACTTTTCATATGATGGTTTTTCAAATCCATATTAAACTAACATGAATACAAAAAGTTACATTTAACCTGCAAATGCATTTTAGAAAACACTTTATCTTGGATACTCCGATGTGTCACCAACCCAAATGCACAATCTCGTCCCTGATGATTGGATTTTTCTTTCTTTTTTTCTTTTTTAATAAGCAAGATTTTTCTGTTTTAAAATAAGTCAATAACACCAAACAAAAAGTGTTGCACAAAATGATTCTATTTATTTAAATAATAACAATAATAACTATATATATATATATATATATATATACATATACAGTATATGGAACAAAAATATACGTAATATTTTTTAAGTTACCTTATATAACATAAACAAACATTGTACAGTGGTATTAATATTTCTGCAACATATTCCCATGATGCCCTGACCATAAATGATTTTTTTTCCCTGTTTTAGGCTGATGCAGGATTAAGAGGGTCCGGTCAGGAGCGTTTGGCCCCCGACCGGCCTTTACCAGGCCAGGAGAAGCCCTCCCTCTCTCTCCCGCCGTACCTGGGTTCAGCCCATCCTTTCAGCATGACCCCAAGTGCTCTGGTGCAGGACCCGCGTCTGCAGACCCAGTCAGTACAGCGGCCGTCGTTCACATACTCACACCTGCACATCCTACGGCGCTCTGTCACTCATCCTCTGTTCCTCTCTCTCAGCTTGTCCCGGCAGGTTCCTCATATGCTGCTCTCAGGAGCTCAGGACGAGTTTGTTCGCGATGGCTTTCGCCCGTACGCCTCCACTGATGAGCTGCGAGTGCCTTTGGGGCTCCCTCTAGGGCTCAGCCCAGGAACTGCAGCCGACGCTCTGGCGTACTTTCACTCAGGATATTTGCCTCACCCCTCGCTCGCTTCATACAGGTGTGTGCTGCAGTTTTGCTGGTTCTTTCGAATAAACCTTCCTATATTAGACATGAAAAAAATTCTAAAAATCTAAAAGTCATGCATCTAAAAAGTAGTCAGAATACATTACATAAAATGATTAACCTAGATTACATTACTAACTACAGTTTTCATGATCTGAAAATCTGAAATTGGTAATGGACTGCAATTTATTAGTAATTTCACCAGCTCTGATCTTAAGTCCAAGTATTCTTCAGTTTTGACGCAAACATTTAGCGTATGCATGCGGCTGAACACACCTGCTGCCTTTCAAAGTGTATTTGATATTGTGTACAAACAGGTGATCCTCACATCTTTGTCCAGTACTTGCAATATTTCATACTCTATTAAACTTATTATTATTTTCGTACTCTTTTAAACTAGAGTTGCGTGTATCTGTTAACCGTCTCAGTTTGTTGATCTTCTGTCTCTGTCTCTGTGAAATAATGACCCAGACAGTGGCGCCACCTTGTGGACAAACTAATTTTCAGTAATTTCAGTAGGAATCTACTGTATGCAAAAAATTTCCTTGCGCAGATTTCACATTGGGTTCATTTGGTCATGCAGAATGCTGCTCGGTTTTAAAGCTAAATCTGTTTTAGCTATGCTTCATACATCACTACACTACTGATAATAAACAGTGGACCGTAATGTCGCCATAATTTCAGCTGAAGTATGCTTTAATTTTGACTCAAATACTTTTGACGTATAATAGCGTACAGCCAAACACACAGCCTTTCAATGTGTAATCCATGTGTCATTGTGTGCAAATACAGCCCCTCGACACAGGAGCTCTAGAAAAATTCATCCTTGTCCAGTGTTTGTGCTATTTCTCTCCAGAAGTTATAAGCGATGAAAATATCTTTGTACTCTTTTAAACTAGTTGCATGTATCTCTGTCAGTTGTTCTTGCGTCTCCAGTAGTTTGTTGCTTTTCCGTCTTCTCTGTCTTCTTTTCAAATGCAAAACGACTCATAGAGTGTCGCCACCTTGTGGAAAAACGAAATTCCAGTTTTCAGTAGGAATCTATGCAATCCAGAATTTCATGTGAGGGTTAAAAATTGTGCATCGGGTTCATTCAGTCATGCAAATTCACCATGTTGGTTTGAAAGTGATTTCTGTTTGAGCTACACTACTGATATAAAATGGAATGTTTTGTTCACTAAATGTTGCCAAAACTTTGTTCAAAATATACTTTAATTTAGATGCGAATGTTTAGCGTTTGCATACAGCTGAACGCACAGCCATACAAAGTGTAATCCATTTGTTAGTGTGCACAAACACAGGCACTTGACGCATGCACTTTAAAAGATTCATCCTTGTCCAGTGTTTGCACTATTTCTGTCTAGAGGTTATAAGCAATAAAATATCACAGTACTCTTTTAAACTAGGGTTGTGTGTATCTCTTAACTGTCTCAAAGGCGTTGATTTGTGTCGCGTGTCCAGTAACTTGTTGTTGTTCCAACTCTTCCGTCTTTCGCAACTGTGAAACAACAACCCGGACAGTAGTGGCGCCTCCTTGTGGACAAAGTAATTAACGTAAAAAAATTCAAGGCGCATATGCAAGATGAGTGTACTAAGTAAGCGTGGTTAGAAAAGAATGTGGATGTGCATGTACAGGAGTACTATGCTGATTATGAAATTTACTTAACGCACTCTGTATGCAAAAAACAAAAGTATACTTTGGGTTTAGTAGTAAGACTAATTAGATTAAATATCGTCTTGTTCAGGCCATTTTTTTCTTGCTAAAGCTTTGAGAAGATACACAGGTAGCTGGAAATATATGGTGACATTTAATGTCGTTTTCACAATTTCTAGACAAAATCTAGAAGTTTCAGTAAGGAATTTGGGTTCATTGATCATGCAAGTTTGCCAGGTTGTTTGCCACATTACGCTGATTTAATAATCAATATTACGCCATAGTTTATCACAGTTTAACAGCATAATATGGCACTAACAGCACTAAGGTCATGTATTCACTAAACTCATTCTCAGGGTAAAAAATGTGTGAAGAATGCTTTGGATAAGTGTCTGCCAAATGCATACATGTAAATGTTTATCTCAGGAACTATTTTTGTATGTGTCCTCTGATCTGGTCGTTGCTTATATTACACCACAGTTATCACATTGCTGATATTTGCTGATAGATGAGTCAAATGTTTGGTTGCGAGCCCAGATATTTGACCTTAGTGTTACACCGTCAGAGATGGTTACTTGCTTTATAAGGATTTTTTAAAAATGTTTTGATGACGCTTTTTCTCAGCGTGTATTTTAGTTGACCCACAAGATTATAATGAAATGGCATGAAGTGTTTCAAACTGTGCTAATACAGTATACTGTATATGTGTGACTGAACCTTCGGATCAGCTCAACTGTTCTGTGTGTGAATGTTTGGCATACTGTCTTGTCTCCTGCACATGATTTAATGGCTTTAATGAGGGAAGTGAACCTCAGGCTTGGACACACACACACACACACACACACACACACACACACACACATGAACAGATGTACTCCTCTCTGAGACACAATATCCAAAGATAAATTACACACACATATCTGAACGTATGCATGTCTGTCAAGTCTGTTCTTTTTGCATGCTCGATTTTTCAGTCCTTTACCAAAAACCACTCCAAAACTGAGAATTTCCTTAATGTTTATATTATAATAGACATTTATTAAATATATACAAATATACAATGCAAACAAGGTATTATTTTATATATATATATATATATATATATATAGATTATATATCTATATTTGGACACTGACACAATTTTCTTAATTTTCGGCTCTGTTTGCCACCAGAATAGAATTAAAATGAAACTTGAATAAAAATTGAATTGCAGACTTTAAGCTTTAATGCAAGCGGTTGAACAAAAATATAACATTTAAATGCTTAGGAATTACAATCATTTTTATGCACTGCCCCCATTTTCATGGGGCTTCAATGTAATTGGACAATTTTTTTTTTGTTTGTTTTTTCCCAAAAGTAATTGGACAAATTAATACAATCATAAATAAAATGTTAATTTTTAATATTTTGTTGAGAATCCTTTGCAAGCAGTGACTGCCTTAAGTCTGGAACTCATGGACATCACCAGAGACTGGGTTTCTTCTTTGTGATGCTTTGCCAGGCCTTTACTGCAGCTGACTTCAGTTGTTGTTTGTTTGTGGCTCTTTCTGCCTTTAGTTTTGTCAGGTTGAGATCAGGAGATTGACTCGGCCATTGCAGAATATTCCACTTTTTACCTTCAAAAACTCCTGGGTTGCTTTTGCTGTATGTTTAGGTTCATCGTCCATTTGTACTACGATGAATGAATCTGGGCAGACAGTATATCTCTATACAACTCTTCTGGCTGCTTCTGTCCTCCTCTGTCACGTCATCAATAAACACCAGTAACCCTGTGCCACTGGAAGCCATGCATGCTCATGCCATCACACTGCTTTTTCTTTACCATGGAAAGGATCCTCGGATCATTCACTGCTGTTGTCCTCTGTGGACATCCAGTGCGTTCGTTTTTTCTCAGAATGTACCAAGGTGTTGATTTGGCTACTTCTAATGTTCCTGCTATCTCTCTGATGGATTTGTTTTGTTTTTGAAGCCTAACAATTGTCTGTTTCACTTGTATGGAGAGATCCTCTGACCGCATGACAGCAACAGCTTCCAAATGCAATTGGCACACTTAGAATCAACTCCAGACCCTTTACCTGCTTAACTGAGGTAGAAATAATGAAGGAATAGCTCACATCTGTCCATGAAACAGCTTTTGAGTCAACTGTCCAATTACTTATGGTTCCTTGAAAAAAAAAAAAAGGGGGGGGGGGTACAGAGAGCTATAGTTCCTTAACCTTTCCTCCAGTTGTGATGAGAATACCCTCAAATTAAAGCTCAGAGTTTAAGCCCATATTTATTATATGACTGTAACTTGAAACTTGTTTTGGTCAACAGCTAAAATAATAAAAAATGTGCCTGTGTCCAAATATATATTGACATGTGTATGTTATTGCTAAATTGTGTGTATATTATATATATATATATACAATATTATTTATTAAATAAATTAATTGTATATAATCATTAAATATTTTTATACTGCATAACATATGACCATTTTCCACCCAATCACTGAACTGGTTTTTGCTACTGAACTTTTTATTGTATATAATATAAATAAAATCAAATATAATATAATATTTATTCTGTACAGTATTTTTATTTGTTATTAAATTGTGATTAATTAATGATTAATTATGTATAACATTAATTAATTCCATAATGGTATATATTAATAAATTACATTAATTACATAGTTATTTGTAGTTATTTATTATATATTAATATTTTAATAATTATAAACACATTTTTTATATTGCATATTTCTATTATATATTATATGCAATATTTATGGCCAGTTTCCGCCATCTCACTGAACCTAAGAATGAAAAAGGCCATTTTTGAGCTGGGGACTACTTTCAGGCGCTGCGTAATATCACTGCACCTGCCATGTTACGGCAGCAAAGTTCCTTGATTATTACGCCGGAATGAGAGTATAGTTCCTAGCCAAATAGGACTAGAAAATTGTAACTTTTCATTTTCCGCTGGTCTTAGTACACGATATAACTACAGAAGAGTCGAGTTTTAAATAGGAAAACTATCGAAACTCTTTGATCGTTTTTGAACGCAATGCTACTGGTCTAATAGGATTCAATGATCTATGCTAAGCTATGCTAAAAGTGCTATCGCCAGATCCGGAGATCGGCTGAATGGATTCAAAAACGGTAAAACTCAACTTATTAACTCTGGGGGAGTTGGAGAATGAGCCTATTTCCAAAAAAAGTGGAGTGTTCCTTTAATAATTTAAATGTATAACATTTTATGCAGTATACTTATTTAGATTTTTTATATATTATATTTTATATATTTCATTTATATAGTTTTATATTTATATAAAATTATATTATTAATTCATTTAATATTTTAATTTATTACTTTTTCAGATATGAAATATATTTCATTTTATTTTATTTTGATTATTCTATATGTAGACTTCTTCAATTAAATTAATTAAATTAATCTCACTGAATTTAAGAATTAAATCAGCTGTTTTTGCTGCTGTACCTTTTATAATATACAATACAAATAATCATTCTATATATAGAATTTAGATTTTATAATCTATATTTATTTTTTATTTTTAAATTATGTGATTAATTGTAAGAATATTATAATGACATATAAACACATTTTTTATATTGCATATTTCTATTATATATTATATGCAATATTTATGGCCAGTTTCCGCCATCTCACTGAACCTAAGAATGAAAAAGGCCATTTTTGGAGCTATACATTTTCTAAAATATAATAAATATATTTTATTCTTTGCTTATTCCAGCATATATATATATATATATATTTGTATTTTTTTTACACATTTATTTTAGTGCTTTGCTTTTTCACAGAACAACCAGAACAACGATAGAGAAGAAAAGAAAAGAAAAATTAATTACAATAATTAAAATGAACAAAATAAAATTAAAATGTAATAACCTATGACAGAACAACAGAACCGAATAATATGCCTTGTCTTTCATGTATATTAAACATCTCTGAATTACTAAATATCCCTATTATAGCTAAAAGTGGACATGGTTTGAGATTCTTTTTTGAAGGCTTTAGAAAAACAATCAAATATGTTTTCCCAGTATTCCTGTAATTTAGGGCACAACCATAGTGTGTGAGTTAAGGATCCCTCTGCTACTTTACACCTGTTACAGAATGGAGAAACCTCTGGAAAAATGCTGTGTAATTTTACCTTAGATAAGTATAATCTATATCTATAGATAAGGTTTTAAACTGAATTAAATATGCCTTACATTAATTGAACAAGTATGTATTCCAGCATATTTTATTATTAAATTGTCATGATTTAATATACATATGTGTGTATGTATGTGTGTATGTAATGACTATTTTCTACACTCTCACTAAACCTAAAAATGAAAGTCTTTTCTTGCCACTGTCCCTTTAAAACGTTGCCTCTGCTCTGATTGGTTGAACTCTGCATGCATGTTGATATGTGAATGTATGCACTCATAATGTTCTCATGTTTCTGATGTCAATACATTATGAGTCTGAGTGAGATGTTTTTGCAGCTTCATTTCAGTATTTGGTCTGGATGGACTGGACTTTGTCTTTGTCCGTGGAGTGTTTGATTTGAAAAGCTCAGGGAATGTGTTGTTCTTCTATATATATGGACAGTCTTTCGGTTTGATTATCTCTCTCTCTGTCTCTGTCCGTCTGAATAACACACTCAGCGTGTGTGTGGTTGTGGTGAGACTCGGTGACAGAAATAGTCAGTGCTGTTCATGTCGCAGGGCCAGAGAGCAGAGGTTAATGAACGAGCCGGTTATTTATAGAGGTACTAATTAGCTGCTCTCTCTGTCTCTGCTTCCTGTGGCTGATCAGGATGGAGGACTATTACAATCTGTCCGCCCTGCGCTCACATTACTACCCGCTTCCAGAGGGGGCAACCCTGCCGGCCCTCCACCCGTCTGCTGTGCACCTGCCCATGCCCGGCGTCTTTTACCCTCCTGACATCACACACCAGTCGCTGTCAGCGCTGCACTCCGAGAGGTACATCAACACACACACACACACACACACACACACACACACACACACACACACACACACACACACACACGCACAGATGCACACGGACGCGCACACTCACATGTCTGGTTTGCTATCCTTGTAGGGACTCTCCATAGGCATAATGGTTTTTATACTGTACAAACCATATTTTCTATTGCCCTACACCTAAACCTACCCCTTACAGGAAACTTTCTGCATTTTTATTTCTCCAAAAAAAACTCATTCTGTATGATTTACAAGCTTTTGTACCCATGGGGACCTCAATTTAGGTCCCCACCGTGACACAAGTCCCCATGAGTTTAAGTCCCCTCCAGGATATATAAACATGGACACACACACACACACACACACACACGGACACACTCACATGTGCACACACACACACGGACACACTCACATGTGCACACACGGACACATGCACACACACATACTCACACGTACGCACACACACATACTCACACGTACGGACGGACGGACGGACACACACACACATGCGCACACACACACACACACACACACGTACGCACACACATGGACGGACGGACGGACACGCACACACACACACACACACACACACGTACGCACACACATGGACACACTCACACACATGCGCACACACACACGGACACGCACACACACACACACACACACACATACATACATGCACATGCACTCACACGTGCGCACACGTACGCACACACACGGGCACACTCACACTCACACTCATGGACACACATGCACACACACGGACACACACAGGCACGCACGCACGCATGCACACACACACGGACACATGCACACACACATGGACGCGCGCACACACACACACACACGGACGCACTCACACATGCACACACACGGACACATGCACACACACGGACACACGCATACTCACACGTATACTCACATGTATGCACACACATGGACACTCACGCACACACATGGACACACACACTCACACAAGGACACACGCACACACATACATGTACAATTGGTGGTAATTATGTGTGTAAAAACGATCATTATAACATCCTCATATGATATTCTCCCATATATATTACACACACAAAGTTCCTCGTCCTCCGAAGCAAACATCATCAACACTCTCCCGTGTTCCCGCGGCCTCTCGCTGAGTGTATTCCTCTGGTTCCTGTCGAGAGTGTTGCATCTCACACCATTCGTGTGCGTGTGTGTTTCGACCCTCCGCAGGCTGCAGATGGAAGAGGAGCTTCGCCAGCAGGAGAGGGAACGAGAGCGAGAGAAGGAGCGAACGCGTGAAATCGAACGAGAGCGGCAGTGGGAACAGGAGGTGCAGAGAGAGAAAGACCGAGAGCGAGAGAAGCAACGAGAGCTGGAGATTAAAAAAGAGCGAGGCAGAGACATCCAGGCGGTCAAGGCCGTGGATAAACGCCACCTGAGTCTGGAGCCGCCGGCCAACACACACTCTATCTCTCAGCCTCATCCGTACACACAGCGGCCGCTCGTGAAGGAACGAGTCAAGCTGGAGGAGAGACTCGCTGCTAACAGAGCCGGTATGAGAGAGAGAGAGAGATCCAAACACACAATCAAACAAGCAATACTAACATTGTTCTTCTGGAAAACACAAAAGAAGATACTTTGAAGAATGTCCCTGCTGTTACAATGGAAGTCAATGGGGTCCAAAAGT
Source organism: Acrossocheilus fasciatus (assembly GCA_036784905.1). Lineage (NCBI taxonomy): Eukaryota > Metazoa > Chordata > Actinopteri > Cypriniformes > Cyprinidae > Acrossocheilus > Acrossocheilus fasciatus. Next base: position 17,798,664 of record CM071962.1, on the reverse strand, counting down.
TTCAAGCTCCAAAAAGCACATAAAAGTAGTTCATCTGAATCCATTTGTGTGAGGAACAGACTGAAATATAAGCTATGCACAAATAATATAACAGTATTTTGGCTATTATTATAATAAATTAATATTCAAATTATAGTATAATGGCAAATACACACTACTGTTTAAATGTTTGGATCTTCTGCTCACCAATGCTGCATTTATTTGATAAAAACAATACTAAAAACAGTAATACGATAATTTAATTTAATCTTATAACATTTATTTTAATAATTTAAATGTATAACATTTTATGCAGTATACTTATTTAGATTTTTTATATATTATATTTTATATATTTCATTTATATAGTTTTATATTTATATAAAATTATATTATTAATTCATTTAATATTTTAATTTATTACTTTTTCAGATATGAAATATATTTTATTTTATTTTGATTATTCTATATGTAGACTTCTTCAATTAAATTAATTAAATTAATCTCACTGAATTTAAGAATTAAATCAGCTGTTTTTGCTGCTGTACCTTTTATAATATACAATACAAATAATCATTCTATATATAGAATTTAGATTTTATAATCTATATTTATTTTTTATTTTTAAATTATGTGATTAATTGTAAGAATATTATAATGACATATAATAATTATTAAATTTTACATACAAATATTACATACAATTATTACGTATATTTAATTAATTAAATTGTTTTATGCATCTGTTCATACTACATATGTCATGAATGTCCAGGATAGCATTAAATTTAGAATTATAATCTATATTTATATGTTTTTTTATTAACTAAATTACATTTTTAGCATCGTTACTCTAGTCTTCAGTGTCACATGATCTTTTAGAAATCATTCTAATATGCTGCTCAAGAAATATTTATTAAATGTATTATTTATTAAATATTTATTATTGTTGGCAATGTTTATTTATTTTATTCATTGGTTTAATTATTTTTGTCCATTTAATATCATGATGCAAGACATCAATCACATTATTTACTTCTGAACATAAGTTACTTATTGCACATTTCATGCAGCTTGTTTCATGAATATTCAACATTTAAATTATGATTGACATTCATAATTCCTATGTTTAATTTCTCTGAACTCGTATTACCTGCAGTTTCAGTAACTGATTGCGTCGCTCATGGCTAATCAGTAATTAATATAGTCTGATGAATCATCTATCAGCTTATTTTCCTGCATCTGGATGGGTCTGTGTTTGGAGAGACCCAAAGGAGGGCAGCTGTTAATCATGGTTTGGCTGCCGTCTCAGTGAAGTCAGAAGGTTTGATGGTTGCTCTCCATAATTGTATAATAGCAGATGAATGAGAGCATTCAGGTGAATCCCATGATTCATGATGAAAACACCCTCATGCACACACATAAACTACTTTAAATGCTTTCATTCAGATGGATCCATTCAGTTCAGAAAACTGTTAAAAGAAGATTTTGTCAAGAGATTGGGAATAAAATAAAATAAAAAAGGTACAAAAAAAAACTTTAGAAATTATAAATGTTAAGCTGAAGTAATAACAGAAAATAGAAATGATAGAATAGAATTTAAATAGAAATGTTAAAAAGTGCACTGATGAAAAAAACTTTTTTTTAAAACAAAAACTGATAAAAATGACAGTTAGAAATATTGCTTTGGCAACTGAAATAAATAAATTTAAGCTGAAGTAAACTAAAACTGTAATAAATAAAGCTAAAGAGAAATATAGTTTAGAAAATTAGTAAAAATGCATTTAACAAAATTACTCAAATTTACACTTAAATTCTAAATAAATAAAAGAAAAATGAAATACGTTTAAGTTATTAAAACTGAAATCACTAAAAAGGAAATAAAAATAAATTAAAGCTACATAAAATAACATTACAAATATTTTTAATACTAAAAAAAATAATAACGACAAAAGCACATAAAATTACTAGAACGTAAACTAAAATTAAAATGAAAACTGAAAATATAAAAATGAAAGCTTTTAGTACGTACTACAATAGTATATATATATATAATACTTTAATACTGAAGACAAACAGCGTTTCTTCATAATAATGTATCATATAAGATGTTGCTATTTTGGTCCTTCTAGTATATTTACTACATATTAAAGAAATATTTAAAGTTGTTCTGCTTTGAGAAGCACATGTTTATTCATCCATGCATCTGTCATCTCTCAATACAGACAAAACCAAAGAAACGCCGCTGTTCACGCCTCAGTCCGGTCCATACTCATCCTCAGGAGGTCCTTCATCCATCTCAACCTCAGGCCCCGGCCTCTCTTCAGGCATGCAGTTTGGGAAGAGCCACCGGCCCATGGTCTCTCCCATGATGCTCCAGCGGCAGGAGGAGGACAGATGGCTCGGCAGACAGAGAGCGCTGAAGGTGGAGAGAGCAGACAGACACGGCCAGGAGTTTCAGCAGCAGGAACCAGCAGATCTGAGAGAGATTCGCAGGTCAGTGTTAAAGGAAACTCCTGCCAAACATAGAATCATGATGATAATATAGCAGTTGTTGTTGGAATAACCCCAAAATCCAACATATGGAGGCAAAAATGCATGTTTTTCTTGAGTATCAGTGCGAATGAAAATGTGATATTTTAATATTTAATATAACTACTTAATTTAACAGATTATAGCAGGTTTATATCGATACTTATGTATCATATTTAAAATATAAACTATAAAATCATTTCATAATTGAAAATTCAAAATAATTCAAATTTTTGAATAATCGTTTTTACAACATTAATCTCACAGCATTATTTATGCAGTTGTAATTACAGTGTAAATACATCTGAATACCACTTCAGATGCTGCTTCTGTGCCACTTCTGCAGTGCAAGAAGGGATTTTATTTGATTGGTCTTTTGTGTTTTATTGTTCCAAATCAATGCATTGATTAAATTTAAATGAAATTAACAAAAGATAATGGATACATCTAAAAAGAGTAAAAAAAATTGTAAATAAAAGTAAATAAGCTGTAAATGATCTCATAAAGGTAAAATGTGCCCTGAAAGTCAATTTATGGTGGCAAAAAATTGCCCTTATAAAGGTAAAAAAATATATGTTAAAAAGGAAATTCAAGGTGGCAAAAAATGGCCTTTATAAAAGGTAAAAACGTCACTTTGAAATCGATTTAAGTTAGCAAAAAATTGCCCTTATCCACCTTTTTCTTCCCATAAGAGCAGGCGCGCTCATTTGTAAATTTGATGGGTCTAGCTTCCGGTCTCATCCGCGTCCAGCTATTTTTAGCTGCACAAAATAGCTCGTTTTGCTGCTTGATATTGCATATTGGTGTTTCTTGCCATATTATTTTATTATATTATCTTAATTATGAACACACTGGTTTGTAGTGCAAACAGTTTTACTGTTTACTGCACTTTGTAATTCTTCTTGTTATTTCTCTAAAGCGGTCTCAGTCTCACCCATTACTTCTGCGTTAAAGAATAAGGTGGATCGAGGTAAAAATGCCCCTTAACAGTCAGTTTATGGGGACATGTATTGCCTCGTAGTGTAAAAGTCGGTGTCTGTCACTGCTGTGAAGTGAATATTGCACAGAAAATGAAGACAATGAAAAGCTTTGGAAGTCAACGCATCTGTCCATGACAGGCTGAGACCCACCAGTGTACCAGCGCAAAAACACACTCAGCAAAATAACATCTATTTATGGTCACTGACGAAATCCCAGAATAAGATATATCCAGATAAGACTTTTGTCGTATGGCACACCCCATCTGTTCCCGTCGTGTGTGATGACACTGCCCTCTAGTGGTGCTCTGTAGAAATGTTTTGTGTGTTTCAGGTTTGGCGCGGGTGTCAGAGACATACCTCCACCTCTGGGAGCTCCGCCGCCTCTCATCACCCCCAAACCTCTTCCTCGGGACCAGCACCCCTCTCCTCCCGCACCCAGCAGCCTCTGGAACCCCGTCTCCCTCCTCCGCTCGCCCTCCGACCGCCCTCTGCCCCACATCCACCCTTACTCAGGCCACAGCAGACCAAAACCTCCAGAGGAGGAGGTCAGGCGGGTCAGCGGCCCGAGCCAGCAGAGGCCCGCCTCCTCCCAGTCAGACAGCAGGCCGCCCCAGGGCCCGGCTCTGGACAGGACAGACCCCATGATGGTGTACGACCAGGCTCTCCAGCAGCACAGGAGACTCGTCAGCAAGCTGGACCTGGAGGAGAAGAAACGCAGGGAAGCCAGAGAGAAAGGTACAGAGTGGAAAATAAGAACTTCAGCTTCTTCCTTAAGATGTCTATCAGCTTATCTATCAGACAGAGTTCTGAAGGTGGAGAAGTGTAAATATTTATTTATTTGTTTGTTCGTTTATCTCAGAGAGTTCTGAAGGTGGAGAATAAATATTTATTTATTTATTTGCCAGAAAGATATTTCTGAAGATAGTGTGTGTGTGTGTGTGTGTGTGTGTGTGTATTTATTTGTTTATGTATTTAATATGCTTAAAGCTTTATATACATATTATATTTTTATATTATATACAATTTTGTGTGTGTGTATGTATATATATATATATATATATATATATATATATATATATATATATATATATATATATATATACACATACATACACACACACAAAATTGTATATAATATAAAAATATAATATATATAAAGATTTGCTGAAATGTTGTATAAAAGGTAGCAAAAAAAAAAAATAGTGGTTTATTATGTGATTATATTTAGAAATTCACAATACCATATCAGTTATTTTGGCCAGTATTATAGATTTTCTTTTTTATCGATATCATTTATTTTATTTTTTAATGCATTTCATTTATAAATAGATTATAAAATATATGCATTTATAAATGTTTTATTTATATATTTTGTTTAAGTTTTTATATTTAAATTATTTAAGTATTAAATTTAACAGATGTCAAAATTCTGTCCGATACCGATAAGTCAATATTCATTTTAATATTAGCTAAACCTTACATGTAACAACAGTATTATCAAATTCTTAGTTATTTTAAACATAACTGGATATTCAGCTTATTTTATTATAGATAAGCTGAATATCCAGTAGTAACCGATATATATCTGCTCTGCACTCAAATATATTCCTCCATCCATCCGTTGTTTTGTAATAATCTTCTGTTTCAGGTTATTACTATGAATTAGACGACTCTTATGATGAGAGCGATGAGGAGGAAGTTCGAGCTCATCTGAGGAGAGTCGCTCAGCAGCCTCCTCTCAAACTGGACGCCTCTACAGAGGTACACAACAGCAGCGAACACTACTGAATGAACAGCTGCTGTCATACTAGAAACCCCAATACTCAGAAAAGCTAGTGTTTATAAATTTGATATTTATAAAGTATTTATATAGTATTTATAAATTGTATTAGTATATATAAATGCCTCCTCATTCATTCATTCATTCATTCATTCATTCATTTATAGCACTCTCTCACAGCCACTGTGTTTCTCTCTGCAGAAGACAGAGTTTCTGTGTTTGTTTGGACTGACCACGCTCTCTAAGCGCGATGAGCTGCTGGAGATGAAGAGGAGGAAGAGGAGGATGATGCTGCAGGAGCGAGTCCCTTCACCCTCAGCGGTGCCAAATAAACGCAAGACTCTGTCTCCTCCTCATTCTCCGCTCAGCACACGCTTCACCCCGGAGGAGATGGACCGCACGGAGGAACTGGACGACAAGAAACACTTCCTCAGCATCTTCAGCCTCAGTCACGTCAGTCAGGAAGAAAGACAAAGTACGTAAACACACACATCGAATACTATCGTAGTCAACCTCCGTGAAGTTGACCCCCCATCCAACGTTACCAAAATAGTCTCAATCGTTTGTGCTGCTTCGGTTTTTAAGATATTAAAATAATATTTAATGGTCTTTTTCTGAGGTCACTCAGCCCCCCACATGCTCCAAATTCACCCAAAACAGGCTCAATCGTTTGTGCTGTAAAATTTTTTGTTTTCAATATTTAATCAAAAAACGAATGAACCGTACACGGACCGTATAGGCCAGTAGGCTATTGCATGTTTTATTTGTGCACAGAAACGAAAATAGGCCTTTGTATATCAAGTCTTTATTTTATTTACTTATTTATTTTTACTATTTTTTGTTTTGGTTTTTTAAAGACATAATGAAATATAATTATAATTGAACGAATATGGCTACTAACAGTTAAGTGACTGCGACAATTTCATGTTATTTGGTTTGCCATTTGAATTTGACCTTATTACTTCAACTGTATTGTTAAAAAAGACAGTAGTAAAAACAAAATACTACCGGCACAAACGAAGCACAAGCAAACGAGACTATTGGGGTAAATTTGGAGCGTGTGGGGGGGCTGAGTGACCTCAGAATGATCATTAAATATTATTTTAATATCTAAAAAAACTGAAGCAGCACAAACTAAAATTTTATGGCACAAACGGAGCACAAACAAAGACCATTTTTTTTGTGAATTTGGAGCATGTTGGGGGCTGGTGACGTCATCGCCTATAATTCAATGTCTAATATTTTAAAAACCGAAGCAACACAAACTAAACTTTTACCGGCAAAAAACGAAGAACAAACGGTTGAGCCTGTTTTGGGTGAATTTGGAGCATGTGGGGGGCTGAGTGACCTCAGAATGACCTATAAGTATTATTTTAAAGGAACACTCCACTTTTTTTGGAAATAGGCTCATTCTCCAACTCCCACAGAGTTAATAAGTTGAGTTTTACCGTTTTTGAATCCATTCAGCCGATCTCTGGATCTGGCGATAGCACTTTTAGCATAGCTTAGCATAGATCATTGAATCAGATTAGACCAGTAGCATCGCGTTCGAAAACGATCAAAGAGTTTCGATAGTTTTCCTATTTAAAACTTGACTCTTCTGTAGTTATATCGTGTACTAAGATCGGCGGAAAATGAAAAGTTGCGATTTTCTAGGCTGATATGATTAGGAACTACTCTCATTCCGGCGTAATAATCAAGGAACTTTGCTGCCGTAACATGGCCGCAGCAGGCGCAGTGATATTACGCAGCGCCTGAAAGTAGTCCCCAGTCGATCTCTCGCCAGATCCAGAGATCAGCTGAATGGATTCAAAAACGGTAAAACTCAACTTATTAACTCTGGGGGAGTTGGAGAATGAGCCTATTTCCAAAAAAAGTGGAGTGTTCCTGTAATATCTAAAAACCAAAGCAGCACAAATGTATGTATGTATGTATGTAATTTGAATATTTATTTTGCTGAATATTAATTTAAAAAAGTAAAGTACCACACATTTTATCAAATGCGATTATAAATAAATAAGAAATGTAAATTAAAATTGTAAATAAAATGTGTGTGAATATAATAATTTTATATAAACATCTGTATATAGAATTAATTATAAAATAAATATTCTGTAACATATTGACTGTTATATAAATATTATATTGTATACTTTGTATTATAAATAAATAAAATATTATAAATACACACAGACACGCACTGAATATTTATTTTGCTAATTAAAAGTAAAATACCAAGCATTTTATGAAATGTAATTATAAATAAATAAATATAAAAATGTAAAATAAAAATATATAATTTTATATATAATTTTGAATATTTATAACTTTCAGTATCTTACGGAACATGCAGGAACTCCTGGGAATACAACTTGAGTAATTTTTTATTATTATTATTATTATTATTATTATTATTATTAGTTAATTAAAACTGATTTGCTATATTGAATGAGATATTTCACAAGAATAATTTTGATCATTCAGATTTGTTTTAAAGTTGACAAACACAGTGTGGTCGAATTTATTATTATTTTTTATTTATTTTTTTACGTCAGAGAATAAGAAGATCTCAGACTTGCTGGAAGCCATCAAACAAAAGACTGTTAGTCTAGACACCCTCACATGCGCCACAGATGCGCCCTGTTCCAGCCCGGCCGCTTCAGTGTCTGGTAAGAACAACACATTCAGAAACAGCTTTAAACAAAAGATTGAGTTTTGGTGTTAAGATCTTTGCAAAGTCCGAAATTCTCGTCCAAAATTTTCTCACGTTAAAAAAATAAATACGACCTCACGTTGTGTCAATCATGTTTACACACTGCCTCTGAAACTTTCGTCCGTCAAAAAAAAAAAATAGACCAGGTTCGATTTTCTGAGTTTTCGCATCCATAGCAAGCATTTTGATAGGAAAGGATGATGAATACGATAAAACTGAAGAGAAAAATAAAACGCATATGAAAATTTCGGACTCAGTGTGCAAGGACCTTTAGTCCTGATCTCTGCTTTCTCCCAACATACAGCTGTCCCACATCTCAATCAGTCAGTTGGTAATGTTCACCCTCAACCCCAAAATCACTCGCCCGAAAACCCTCAACCGCCTCTAGACCCGCCGCCACTGGCTCCTCTCCACCCTCAAGGCCAACCCAACCTGACGTCCCCGAGCAGAAGAGGCCCGAGCCTGCAGGCCAGCGCTCCGCAGCCCCTGGCCCGACCCAAAGACCCGCCGCCGAAGCTCCCCGTCTGGGAGAGAATAAACTCTGAGGAGTTCGCACAGCACTTCCACCAGTCCGTGCTGCAGTCCACTCAAACATCCCAGCAGAAACAGAAAGGTGACGATGGCTCCCTCTACTGTCAAATTTGAGAAATACAACCCGAGACATTTTACTTAATGTTTTTTGCATTTGTATCCCAACAGGTGGAGCGAGTGAGCAGTTTGAGCCTGCGCTTCCACCTCCAGGCCTCCAGAGGGCGGTAAACAGACTCCCGAATGGACAGAGCAATGGCCACTCCTGCCATATATCAGCCCAAAGAGAGTCTCCGGGCGTGAGGAACGACCTCTCAGCCGAGGAGGGCGTCAGTTCAGATGAAGACGAGGAAGAGGAGCCGTTTGGTCCCAGGTGGAAAGGGATTGAATCGGTATTTGAGGCGTATGAGGAGTACATGGAGGGTACGTTGATGGATTCGAATGGACATTATTTGGATAGAAATTGAACATGGTTGTTGTTTCAAACCTGTATTAGTTTCTGACTTTTGTTGTGCACACAAGATGATATTTTGAAGAATGTTGGTAACCAAACAATTGATGGTCCCCATTGACTTCTATAGTGCGGTTAAAAAAATACTATGGAAGTCAATGGGGACCAAAAACTGGTTACATTCTTCAAAATACCTTCTTTTGTGCTCAACAGAAGACAGAAACGCATAGAGGTTTAAAACAACTTTAGGTAGGGTAAATGATGACAGAACAGACATTAGCTAAATGAAAATTTGACAAAAAATGGTAAACGTGAACGCACTTTTAGGCTGCTTTGATTTGTCTGTGGTTGCAGAATATTGGCTTTTCAAAGTGAATGTTTGTTTTCTGCTGTATGATAGTTTGTTGCTCACCTCTCTCTCTCTCTCTTTCCTGTCTGTCTCTCTTTCAGAGAGAAGCATCGAGCAGCAGGTTCTCCAGAGCGAGTGTAGACGTCTGGAGACGCAGCATTACAATCTCACTCTCACAGCCGAACAGCTTTCTCATAGCATGAGGGTAAGAATATCTTCTATTTGCATTTGTATATTATTGTATTTTTTTTATTTTAATTTTTAAAATATTATTATGTTTTTTATGTTTTATAATTATTATTACACAACAAAGGGTGTAATTTATAAATAAGCTGAATAAATAAGCTTTCCATTGATGTAAGGTTTGTTAGGATCGGACAATATTTGGCTGAGATACAAATCTGGAATCTGAGGGTGCAAAAAAATCTAAATACTGAGAAAATCACCTTTAAAGTTGTCCAAATGAAGTTTTTAGCAATGCATATTACTAATCAAAAATGAAGTTTTGATATATTTACGGTAAGAAATTGACAAAATATCTTCCTGGAACATGATCTTTACTTAATATCCTAATGATTTTTGGCATAAAAGAAAAATCGATTATTTTGACCCATTGTTTTGACTGGTTTTGTGGTCCAGGGTCACATATATGTATATATTAGATTTATATTTAATGTAAATATTATCATTATAAATACCATTATTATATAATTTATAATATTTACAACATTCAGCATCTTTCTGAATATTTGCTCATTTATAAAAAGTGTTAAATGCTGTGGAAGGAATTGTGAAATGACTTGAGTAATGATTTAAATGATAAAGAAAAATGCTTACTACAATACGATTCCTCGTCATCATAGTTTCTATATTTAAACGATTGACTGTGACAAAGTTATTACGTAATTAGCTAGTTAGTTTCTCCAGTGATCCATCGCATTTTGGTTAAGCAGCGAGTTACTATACGTCATTGAACAGGAAACACACTCTTGACTGACATTTGGCTTCGTTGACAATTACAGGAGCGTCATCTCCATCTTGTGTCAGCTTTGAAATCTACCAATTGTCAATGGGTTATTTTGTGAACTTTGAGTAAACGATGTTTTCTCTCTTTCCCCCATAACTAGGACCTATTGGCACAGAAGCACAACCTGGCGCTGAAGAGAGATCATATGCAGGCCGAACTGGAGCACATCAAGAAATGTTTGACATTGCCATTATTACACTGGCACAGAGGATACTACAAGAGACCCTCACCGAGGTGACCTGAAGATGGACGACCGCACGAGCCACAGAGATCAACATCTACTGAACGTGTGATGATTTCAGCTTTGGCATGAGGAAGATACACAAGCTATCGGTCATTATCTGGTGCCAATGTCTGACGCCTCACTGTGACTCACTGCACTACAAGTCCAAGCACTAGATACAATAAAACAGGCATTCAACAGCCATCGAAATATCCATTACTTGACGTACTGACTAAATCTGACAGGACGTTTGCCAAGAGGTGCAGAAACCCAAGCCAGAGCTGGATATGCACTTAATATCGATCTCTCATATATTTGGTGCAAAACTCTTCTACTGGATGATGAGCTGATGTGGAATTGAGTTGAAATGTTTTCATATTTATACAGTTTTTAAAAGAATACGATTGTGTAAAATACTGTCAAAACACATTTTTGTATGTTTTTATTCTTGATGAATAATTATAAAAAAGGACTGTAATTTGAAATATAAATATTTTAATGCTTTTTGCAGGGGGAAAAATGTGTCGATAAGGTACTGCTGGTCAGAAATGTTGGTGAAAGAAAAAATGAAGTGGGTTGAATTGAGTTTTCATTTCAAAATCTCTTCAAAGGCTTTAGTTCATTAATTGTAGTTGTCAGAAAGTCATGAAAATGTTTGTCTAGGACAGTGTTTCTATATGTTTTGTTATTCTCTCTTCGTCTCCCACCAAACCAAAATTTCAATGCCATATATATTATCCATTAGTACATGGCTATTTGAAAATAGACACTAAAATAAACTGATCCGATGTGGGAATCACTTTATAATAACTTTCATTAATGACAAATTGCATATGATAGTTAACAGACCAGCAGTTCATGCACATTCAAGTATGAAGTCAATAACTCATGATTCATTATCATGTGGATAATCAAAAAAAATCTAAATAAAAAATTAATTAATTAATAAAAATTCAAATGAAATAGAACACCCAATAATGTAACAAGTGCAATACTGAAATAATGGCAATTATGAAATAACAGTACAGTAATCAATTGCATATTTTGTTTAATTTATAAATTGAATTGATGATTATGAAATGTCACTAATGGGCCTTAGAAATTAACATTCTGTTAACCATTATATGCTTATTTAATACTGTCTGTTATGGACTTAGTCATGAAAGTAATTATAAAGGGTTACCCAAATGTTTTTATGCATAACTTGGCCAATATGATTTAATTTTCAGCCTAGCTGCCATGAGAAGAGTCATTTTATATAGAAATTAGTGCCACAATGTTTTGTACAGCAGCAGCAATTGAAAAAAAACAAACATTGTTATTGCTCTATTATTAATTATAATCTAAAACCGAACACATTTGATGTGTTGAATTTTAAAGAAATGTCCAATGCCACAAGTTGAGAAGAGTCTGTCTCAAGATGTCTATTCTCCACTTTTTCTTTATGACTCTTATTGCATATTGTTTAAAACACGAATGGCTTATGAAAAATCTGTTCATCTGGAGGAAATGGAACAGCCATGATGGTTATGACAAAAAGAGGAAAAAAATGAAATCTGTAAAGTGTTTTAGTTGTAATTTTTAGTGGAATGAAATGTGAGTTAATATATTATTTCTTGAAGGTAGAAATACTTATTTATGGATATATCTGTGTATATGCTGATAAAAGAATAATGTTTGAAAAAAAATATTTCTTGCCATATTTTGTCTACAAAAACTCTCAAGTAATGGACATGATTCATTCAGAAGAGTAACATGATCTTCAGTTGTTTCTTGACTCTATATGATTTACAATGCAGCAAAATAAACAACTTGACATTTAAATGATCTCCAGTCCTTGTAATATATACAGGTGCATCTCAAAAAATTAGAATATCATGAAAAAGTTCATTATTTTTTGTAACTTATTTCAAAAAGTGAAACTTTCATATATTCTAGATTCATTACATGTAAAGTAAAACAAAACTTTTTTATTTATTTTTTTAATTTTGATGATTAGAGGTTACAGCTCATGAAAGTCAAAAATACAGTTTCTCAAAATATTAGAATATTTCCTAAGTTCAAGTTCTTTAAAGTATGTTAATGTATGCACTCAATACTTGGGGCTCCTTTAGCACAGACTCCAGCATCGGTGAGGTGTGGCGTGGAAGCGATCAGCCTGTGGCTCTGCTGAGGGACTATTGAGCCTTCAGCTCGTCTGTGTTGTTGGATCGACTGTTCCTTATCTTTCTCTTGAAAATATCCCATAAATTCCATATGGGTTTCAGGTCAGGCATGTTGGCTGGCCAATCAAGCACAGTAATATCATGGTCAGCAAACCACTTGGAAGTGGTTTTGTCACTCTGGGCAGGTGCTAAAGTCCTGCTGGAAAAGGAAATCAGCATCTCCATAAAGCCTGTCAGCAGATGGAAGTATAAATTTCTCCAAAATCTCCTGGTAGACGGCTGCATTGACTTTGGACTTGATAAAACACAATGGACCAACACCAGCAGACGTCACGGCACCCCAAATCATCACAGACTTCAGAAACTTCACACTGGACTTCAAGCAGCTTGGATTCTGTGCCTCTCCAGTCTTCCTCCAGACCTTGATTTTCAGACGAAATGGAAAATTACTTTTATCTGACTTTTGACCACTGAGCAACAGTCCAGTTATTTTTCTCCACAGCCCAGGTAAGATGCTTCTGACGTTGTCTCTGGTACAGAAGTGGCTTGGTAGCCCTTTTCCTGAAGACGTCTGAGCGTGGTGACTCTTGATGCACTGACTCCAGCTTCAGTCCACTCCTTGTGAAGCTCTCACAAGTGTCTGAATCAGCTTTGCTTGACAGTATTCTCAAGCTTCTGGTCATCCCTGTTGCTTGTGCACCTTTTCCTACAAAATTTCTTCCTTCCAGTCAACTTTGCATTTAATATGCTTTGATATAGCACTCTGTGAACAGCCAGCCCTTTCAGTAATGACCCTCTGTGACTTACCCTCTTTGTGGAGGGTGTCAATTATTGTCTTCTGGACCACTGCCAAGTCAGCAGTCTTCCCTATTATTGTGGTTTCAAAGAACAAGATATACCCAGAATTTATACTGTAGGGAAGGTCAATTAATAAATCTCAAATGTAAATATTCCAATATTTTGAGATGCTGATTTTTGACTTTCATGAGCTTTAAGCTCTAATCATCAAAATTAAAACAAAAAACTTTTGAAATGTTTTACTTTACATGTAATGAATCTAGAATTTATGAAAGTTTCACTTTTTGAAATAAGTTACAAAAAATAATGGCCTTTTTCATGATATTCTAATTTTTTGAGGTTTTGAGATGCACCTGTATACTGTTTGTGTGTATATATATATATATATATTATATACACACTATATTGCCAAAAGTATTGGGTCACCCCCTTCTAATGAACAGGTTTGACTACTTTAGTAATTTCCATGAGTACAAATCTTAATGTTTAATATAATGATATTCTTGGGAATTGTGTGCTTCTAATTTTAAAGCAACAGTTTGGACAGGACCCTTTTCTATTCTAACATGACTATGCCTCTGTGTATAAGGCAAGGTTCAAAAAGAAATGATTGATTTAGTCAGTGTGGAAGAATTTGACTGGTCTGCAGAAATCCAAGCTGAACAGCTCTGGTGTGACTTTAAATGCAGATCTTGAACCTAAAACTCATCACTAAACTCCAATGACTTATATATAGACTATATGGACAAATGTATTGGGACACCCCCTTCTTTAGAACAGAAAAAGGCACTTCCAAAACTGTGGCAACAAAGATGGAAACATAATTCATGTATTTAAAAATTGTATTTCCATCTCTGTTGCAACAGTTTTGGAAGTGTCTAAAATGACTGTACTCATATGTACAAGTCACTGGTGTTTGGTAAAGAGTTTTTGGCTCAAGATCTGCATTTAAAGTCACACCAGAGGTGTTCAGCTTGGATTTCTGCAGACCAGTCAAGTTCTTCCACACTGACTAAATCAATCATTTCTTTTTGAACCTTGCCTTATACACAGAGGCATAGTCATGTTAGAATAGAAAAGGGTCCTGTCCAAACTGTTGCTTTAAAATTAGAAGCACACAATTCCCTAAAATATCATTATACGCTTAAACATTAAGATCTGTACTCATGGAAATGACTAAAGTAGTCAAACTTGTTCATTAGAAGGGGTGACCCAATACTTTTGGCAATGTATTGTATATTGCATGTATATTTTTTACTGTATTTAACTTGCAGTCAGTTTGTGTTGGCTGTTGGCTATAAAGGTTACCAGGCTGTTTTTGGCAGTGTCGGTTCCTCCTGTCCTGCTTCACATTGTTCTGTTGACGCTTCTACTTCAGTTCATCCCCTGCAGCAGTTTTCATCACAATGCATCTTCTTTGCGTGTGTTCAGTCCCTCAGTCTTCCCAGACCTGAAGGCCACCTTTATCTTGTTCAGCAGGTCATTCAGGTCCTTTCTGATCCACAGCTTGGAAACAATACACCGTCTGTGATGGGAATAATCGGTCTGTACAAGCATTTGCAGAGATTTCTCCATAAAAAGTAAATTAACTTCACAAAATCATTTTCTTGAATGTTTGGTCTGGTAAACTACTAGTTCACCATGAAATTACTATATAATAACATTTTCTCACCCTTGTGTCATAGCTTGCTTTCTTCCATGAAGCACCAAAAGTGAATTTATGATGAGTCCTGTTAAGTATCATAAAAGTGGCACATACTGTATGACTAATGAACTATTCAGAATCCATATGATAGTTCAGAGTTAAAAACAGACCAAAACCTAAGCTATTAATCACTGAACATCCACCCTAACCCACTTTATGTTGGATGAACAAGTGAACAAATCATTCTTTGGACACGGATCTTTTTTTAAAATCCTGTTCACACATGATTCAGGAATCAAATTCATCCGGATTGAACTCGATGAACCAACTGTGAATTTTTTTTTTTTTTACTAAACAGTACAGACATCAAACCATTAAGACAATACAATTATAAACAAAGACATAATAAAAGAAAGAGAAAAACAGAATATATATAGGCCTACAGATCTGCTGACAGCATAAATAATTTTTTTTTTTTTAAACTTAACCTTAATACAGGCCTACAATTAGGCTACATCTCAAGGACGAATATAAAGATACAGTTTTCAGTGCTTTCAAATTAACAGATCTTTGGATAGTTTCCATATACTTGTCCAAGTCCACTTTGAATAGTAAAAAAAAGAGAGGTTTAGAGCCAGTAAAATTTTGTGTGTGAATGTGAAATTAAGCCAACAACAAACACAAATTAAAGATGTGATATTTCCCCATATTCTCTTTTGAGTATTCTAATAATCCAGTGAAAGCATCTTTAACACAGCAACTGCGACTGTCAACAGCCCAGAAAAACCTATTCACTCATTCTTTTGATTCGGATCTTTTCCAGCTGATCCAGTTCACACGTGATTCACTGAACCGGGCTGATCCGGTTCTCGAGTTCATTCAGATTCCAGCCGAGATTAAATAAAAGGCTACTGTGTGTTTAATATCTTTCCTCAATTAACTGTGCAGCTGACAAATAACATTAACTTTTAAATCGGATTTATAATTTCTATAAGTGAATATTTGGATGCGGGTCACCATTTTTTCCCCCAAGCTTTGGCGAAGTTAACGCGCACTGCTTTCTCTTGTTAGACATCCTCACAGACCGCAATATGTGCTGATGCTTCATTCGACACAGGACGCGTAACTCCTTGCGTTCAGTCTGAGCTATTTTTAGTTTGTGGTAATGGACACGTATGCGTCGTTTATGAACGATCGCGTCGCGCACCAATCGTGTCAGTTAAAAATAGTCTAGTTAAAGCTTCAAAAAACGCGTCTCGACATCCTAGTACTCATCTCATAGCTCCCCGTCCAGCCGTATTTCACACGAGATCGCGTCTAATGTGAACGCTTGTTTACCTGTTCAGAGCGCGCGCAGGTGAGCAGCACCACGTGACCCTGTATTCCCAGCACAGTGATTCTAGGCGACAGACTCGCTTTAACCTTCCGCGTTTACATGCAGCTGGTCAGCGAGGCATGCCATCTCCAGTCTCTGTTGGAGTTTGTTAACTTAATGACAAAAGCTGTTTTACGCGAATGAAAGGATTTATGAGAGGACTGCGATGTGGCGTTGTCTTTTGCTTTTGTATCTGACATGTCTCGCGTTCA
This sequence comes from Acrossocheilus fasciatus, assembly GCA_036784905.1. Taxonomy (NCBI): domain Eukaryota; kingdom Metazoa; phylum Chordata; class Actinopteri; order Cypriniformes; family Cyprinidae; genus Acrossocheilus; species Acrossocheilus fasciatus. Next base: position 17,781,907 of record CM071962.1, on the reverse strand, counting down.
GTCAGTCTGCGGGTAAGTATCTATCTATCTGTCTATCTATCTATCTATCTATCTATCTATCTATCTATCTATCTATCTATCTATCTATCTATCTATCTATCTATCTATCTATCTATCTATCTATCTATCGGGAATAGGCTGCTATATAATGGAGCGCGGGCTAGTTGTCACAATTTTTACTATAGTGAATATGAGTGTTTTTCAGTTTCTGTGTTGACAACTGTAAAGCATTTTCTACAAAATTGTGTTTTTATTTTTACGGCTGTTGCTGTTGTAGAAAGATACGGTTCATTTAATACATTGACCTTTTGTGGGGCATGTTGTCACACACTATGGGGTAAGTTGTGACATGGAATCTGCCCCTTAAACAGCCTATTATATGTTTTTCATGGAAATTTAAAAGTAAAACAATCGTGAAACAGTGCAATGCAATTGTACAAAAATATTTTAATTGATTTAAATGATTAACATTTAAAACATGACAACTTACTTGCCCTGTTTGAACATTTGAAATCTCCTGGTTCAACCTTTATGTGTATCATTGTAGTTTTATTGTTTCACATGTTTACATAACAAATATATGATGCTGGCCTGATGACCCCTTACACTGAAGCTGTCTTTCCGGTTAATATTGTTCATCTCATCCATGCAAGCATTAATTCAGCACCTTGTTTGTCTACCAGGATAAAACCCTCTCAACCAGTAATGGGAACTTTGTACCTGGTAACAGCCTGTTTAGCTCAGCTGCTCCTGATTAATGATTGAATGAAGTTACTGGCTGCAGTGCAGAACAATGATCTTACTTAAATATTACGCAGTGTAAAGATATGGTGCAGTAGTGACTATTCAGTGCTGACAGATCAAAGATATTAAATATATATAATAAAAATAGCTGTAATTACCCTTAAACAGTTGTGACTAGTGTTAAAAACCCATGGGATAGGTTATATAGTAATACTGTAAAATCCTATCAAATGCATTCATACAGCATGAAGCATTTGTCAAACCTGTTGTCATGACGATACATATCCTCTTCCACCTATATGAGCTTTCAGCATGTTGCCATTTTTTGCGTATGTAAAGCATCAGTGATACAGCATGTGATTGACCTACATGGGTAAAAGTGGCCATAAAGTGAGCAATGCAGTGTAAACTTGTTCTGGAACAAGAGTATGTTCTGCTATGGTCAATATTTGCTTTCATAACATTGTTTTTTCTTCTTCTGCCAGTCTTTTCCTGCCTCTGAATCCTTGGTATTGACATTATTAGTTTAGCTGACATATTTGTCCAAAGGCACTTACAGTACAGTATTTTCTAGATATTTATTTATTACTATGTGCATTGCCTGGGAAGTGAATCTTTGACATTTCCAGCACTGTGCTCTACCAGTTGAGTTACAGAAAATACTTGCTATTTTTCCTTTCTACTTGCTTTGAATACATGCAAATTTAGTTCTGTACTTTCAGTTTCATGCTTGGATAATTTATATCTATCTGGGTATCGAAGATATGAGCTGTTTAATGTCAACTTAACATGGTTGAAGGTGGAATCATTTTATAATGGATATAAAGTTAATCTGACTTCACATCATAGATTACCTACTAAAACCATTTTATTAGATTCCACGGCCTGAAAAACAGTAGTTTACAGGAGTACGCAAATGCTGGGCATTCATACAGCATTTGTCAAACCTGTTGTCATGACGCTCTTCCACGATATGTGTATCGTCGTGTAAATATATTGAAAGCACACATACTTACACATACTTAACCTACTAAGCCTAGTATACTAGTAAATTGGGATGCAGCACCAATAATCTTATGACCGATAACCGATAAATGACCGATATTAAAATTCTATTCTATTTTGTCTAAATGAATTTAAAATAAAACACATAAACTAAAATTTAAAGTTGATAGTCATCACAATATTGTAATGTACAGTATGAAAAAGGCACGGTCAATAGATTATACACAATGGACCTTTTTTGTCTGAAATTTCTGTAATGTGATTGCACTTTTTTCAATTATCTTAAAGTTATAAATTAAAGTTAAAACATTAATTGAACAGTAGATGACGGCAAAGGTATTCTAAATGTCAAATGCGTACAATTACATACCTGATATTGACCAATACTGTTCAATTAAAAAAAAAAAATTACCCGATTATTGATGACATACTGGATATTGTAAATCCATTCTACTAAACCTGAGGACTCAAGCGGCAAACTGTTGGCTTTTTCAATGTAGAGTAAAGCCCAGAGAGTAGAGTAAAGCCCAAGGTATATTTCAGTTTTTACGCGAATGCTTAGCGTACAAATAACGCTAAACACGTGACCTTTCAAATTGTACTTATGGTTTAATAAAATAGTAGTAAATATATGTTTATTAGCGTGTGCAAACACAGGTGCTTGACACATGCACTAGATAGATTCCTTGTTCAATGTTTGCGTTATTTCTCTTGCAGTGTTATGAGCGATTAAAATACTTTGCGTTTATCTCTGAACCCCCTCAAAACAAACAACATGGGTGTCTATTTTTGTTGTATCTCCAGTTGTTTGATGTTGTTCGGCCTCTTCCTTTTCTTTTTCGACTGGGAAAAAATCTTGCCATCTTATGGAAAAATTATTACCGACAAAAAATTCTAAGTGCTGTGTGAGCTGAGCATACAGAGTGTGCGTGGTTAGAAAAATCTGGCTTTGCATGTACAGTACACAAGTACTATTCTGATGATGAAATTTACTTCATGCATTGTAGCGATACTCTACACATAAAAATATAAATATGGTATAAGTATACTTTAAGGTTATATCTCATCCCTACTGTTACACATGATTTCAAAATCACATTTGATCACTTGCTGCTTGTCGTTTATGCCACAGCTGACCTGCGGGGTCACTGGATTTGTTATTAAACCACTCATTAGGGAGGGTCTGGGCTATTTCTTCCCTCACTTCCCTTTTCCAAGGCATTTCTTGGAAAGGTGTTTTCTATCACATCACATAGAAACAAATTAACAACTGTCTAACCTCAAATACTCAGAAATCATGTGTACAGTGGACTGCAGAAGAAGTGCTTGTCAAAGGTCAAACCGACTGTCCTGACCTGATTATATTGCGTTTGACCAATACAAGCAGTCCCAAATTTTGTTGGTTGAAGGATTTATGGACCTACTTCCAAACTCTGCCCATATTGGAGTTTCCCAACCATGTTCCCGGGAATCTACATGTACAATATTTATGTTGGCAGTGATGTCTATTAATGGACACATCACCAGCCAAGCTTTCAAATGAACCTTCATAATAAATGACCATTATATTAACTTTTTATGAACCCATTTCCATTTTATAGCATAAAATATATCAATGTTGGCAGATGTTTTCAAACATGGGAATATGAAGCAGTGCTGATGAGAAACATCCTCACCTGTGGGTCAGAATAGAGTTTCACTCATCTCTCCTGAGATTAGATATCTTCCACAAGACTCAAGCATGGTTACGCCAAATAAAGAATTCATTGTTTTTAGCTGAGTGCCATTCATGTGTGCACATCTACCTGTATAAAGAATCTAGCAGTTTACTTGGCACAAAGTGAAGTTTTATCCATTGCAACACACTGATACTCACTTATTTCTTGTTTTTTCCCTCTCAAAACAAAGATCCGCTTTGTAGCAGCGTTCCAGAGTTCAAGCATGATCAAACTCAGTCGGTTTCAGCAACGCTTGGCCACAGCGTGGTCCTCACCTGCACAGCCTCCATAGGTTTAAACCGCACAGATTCAGACTGCAAAGACCACCTGGAGTGGATAAAAGATGGCACACCGCTTACCAACCTCACCTATTCTGTAAATGTTAAAGAAGACTGGTGGGTATATGATGCAATACAGTGCCAAATACTGAATACAGGCAGTGTATCGGTTAAAAATATTGAAGTGAAAACATATGAAAGACATTTAGTAACTTTTCTCAGAATTCTAAGTTTATATCTTACAATTAATACTTTTTTGCTATTCTGAGAATTACAAGATATAAACTAGAAAGAAAAAGATCAGAATTGTTAGAAAAAGTCATGATTTATTGTTTTCGCGATTTTTTTATTTTTTTATTTCTGAATTGCGAGACAAACTCCGAATTCATGAAAAAAGTCAGATTTGCGATTTCATCATGCAGTTTTGAGAAAAAAAGTTTGAATTGCAAGATACAAAATCAGAATTGTGAGATGTAAACTCAAGAAAGAAAGAAAAAGAGTTAATATCTCGCAATTTAAGGTTTTTGAGAGTTAAAAGTTTAAATTTCACAATTCTGAGTTTATATCACGCAGATGTTTTCTTAGAATTGTGAGAAACAAAGTCTCAATTGTAATATATAAAATTAAGAACTGCGAGGAAAAAAGTTTGGACTGTGAGATTTTTTTTTTCGTCTCATTTATTTCAGTAGAAGCCACCCATGTTTGTTGGAAATAAAAAATGGCTTGTTTTAAATTAAGTTTTAACCAAATTTTCGGTAAAGGACTTTCTTTTCGCCATTTAATTAAATAATCGGTGGTCCTACTTTATATTAGGTGGGCTTAACTACTATGTACTTACATCAAAAAATAAGTACAATGTACTTATTGTGTTCATATTGTATTGCAAAACACATTCGCTGCTATTGAGGTGGGATACGGGTAACAGGGACAGGTTAGGGTGGTATGGGTAGGTTTAAGGGTAGGTTAAGGTGTAAGGGATGGGTCAACGGTGTAATTATAAATGTAATTACAGAAATTAATTACAGATGTAATTACATGCAGATATATATTTTTTTTAAATATAAGTGCAATGTAAAAACATGTACTGTATGTACACAATTAGTGCATTGTATTAAATGATAAATTCAAATGTGAGTGCATATACCTTATATAAAGTGGGACCTAATCAGTTAAGAAGAAGACATTATACATTTAAGCTGGGCTGAGGTGATTTCTGATTCAAGTCAAGCATATTGCATTGTGGGACATACTGTATGCACCTCACAGTGTACTCTTGTTGTACATGGTATATTTTGGCATTGTACATCATCAGTTTTCTCTGAATACATACAATTTTCATACTCTGTGTAGTACACTTACTAGGGAAATACTATAAGTAGTATACTAGTATGCTATTTTGAACACAGCCAATACTAATGCTTGAAAAATGTGCTTCATTTCAAAGCACAAATGAACTAGTTTTAGTCAAAATATTGTTCAATATTCCTCACTCTAATAAATGTTATGTAAACACTTGGCAGGTACCCTGATGAGGGTCACATCATTAAGAGCAGTGAATTAACACTGACCCTGAAAAATCAGGCTGATTTTGGTGTGTATTTCTGCGTGGTGAGGAACAGCACAGCGCAATTCAACGTAAAGGAATACAGTAAGACACAAATGATTTACTTTAGTATTTTAATAGTGCCTACTTCAATATTATACAATACATTCTCATATTCTTCATCCATTTATCCTTACAAATGCTCTAAATTTTTAATATAAAGTGTAAAATATATTCCGATTATTCTGTGTACTTGATAATAAGGTTTATCCCATCTTTTATGTACAGAGTCCCCAAGTCACACCGGGGCAGTGGTGGCGTCGGTGGTCATGCTGCTTGTGCTCGCTCTGGCAGCGGTGGTCTATTCCAAGTGCCAACTCAACTTTAAACTGTGGTATAGGAACATTTACGGAGAGTATGAACTCAATGGTTAGTCGGCATTCTGTATGTTAAAGCCCTTTATCATCTGTGGTAACATATCACTTGCATTTAATGATTATTTTGTTTTGCTGTTTTTCAGATGGCAAAATGTATGACGCCTACATCTCGTATGTCAACAATGAGAATGACAGGAAATTTGTCAACTTTATCCTGAAACCTCATTTGGAGAACAAGTACAGTCATAAACTGCTGCTCAACGACACAAACATCCTTCCTGGAGCCGGTAAATCTCACGAATTAAATCTTACATGAAATCTATAAAAATAAACAGCGCGTACTATACATGCATAAAGGTAGATATTAAGTTAGACAAGCTTGTATTAGAGATTATAAAGGAGTAAACCTGTAGAAAAGTTTAAAGCAGATGATTTATATTGTGTGTGTATCGTCCTCAGAGCCGTCTGCAGAGCTGCTAATGAACATTAGCCGCTGTCGCCGGCTGATCGTTGTTCTCTCTCAGTCGTACCTGGAGCAGGAGTGGTGCGCGACCAACTTTAGGTAAAATCTACAGTGTATTTGCATTACTTTGCATTGTTTATACTGTTTCACACTCCACCCTGCTTTTTATATATATACCGGTATATATATATATATATATATATATATATATATATATATATGTAGTACTTAACTGTAGTGGCCATAAATAAAAAGACACATTTTACAATGTGTTGTTGATTTATATGTACTGACAACAAATTAAAAGTATAAATAGCAAGAAATCTAAATTAATTGTATTTAATTATTGTATTCCTTTCTTAATAAATAAATGTCATCTTATGTACATTTCATATTGCATAATTCATTGCATTCATTCATTGCATAGTTTGTTTTGTGTAAAGAAAATACATTTTCATAATATTTATTTTTTTTTTCTATTTGAATATATCTTAAAATGTAATTTATTCCTGTGAGGGTAAAACTGAATTTTCAACATAATCACTCCAGTCTTTAATGTCACATGATCCTTTAGAAATCATTCTATGCTGAATTTTCTGCTTAAGAAACATTTATTATTATTATCAATTTTGAAAATAGTTGTGTTGCTTCATATTTGTGGAACCCGTGATACATTTATTTCAGGATTCTTTGATCAATTTAATGAATTTATTTTTCAAAACAAACTAGTAAATCACATTAAAATTCATCCTTTTTAATTTCTTTTTTTAATTATTAAATATATTATTGTATTCTTTTTATAAAAAAATAAATATGTTATTGTGCATAATTAGTGTAAAGAAATACGATTTACGATGAAAATGTTTCAATCTTTTCATTATTTTTTAACAAAATATAAAAACTTTCTCTGACTCTGAAACAACTTTTCTCTTTTGTTGATGTAACCAAAGCCATGTGGGCGGGAAGAATAATATTAACCAATAATATTAACCTAACATGTTCTCACACTCTTATGATCAAATCAAATTTGAGAGAGTAAAATTAGGTCCCACCCTACATTATTATTACATTTTCTTCTTAGATGTTTTTTAAAATATATTTTCATAGTACATCGGTACATTTCAAAAGATTAAGAAACATATGAGCTTTAATGTTAGATGCTGTTTCATGTTCAGGCAGGGTATGTGGCACTTGATGGAGCTGTCGAGGAAGACCATCTTCATCATATTTCAGTCGCAGCAGAAGCAAATGAGCCAGGACATCAGTCATCAGCTGAGACAACACCAGCCCCGAATCACGACCCTCACCTGGGGCGCACACTCCATGGTCAGACCCTCGCAGTGCTCAATACATCTGAGAGATTTAGGGTTAAACAAGCCTAATCATTCTCATTCCCTTCCCACAGACCCCTTCTTCAGGCTTCTGGAAGGAGCTGGCACTGGCGATGCCGCACAAGGTGACGTTTCACAGGGAATCTGCTGGCGATCCGCAGACTCTGCTGCAGGGCGATAAAGATCCCATGCTCACGCAGCAGCCCGATTACCTGGACTGCAGACCGGACCCCGATCCTGCCGGAGACCTGGGTACGAAATGTGCTTCTTCAGTTTATCTTCATTCAGTTTCATTCCAACAACGTGTAGCAGTGCAAAATACTTTGGGCCACATCTTTTCAGTTTACTTTGCGTGTTAGGGGTGGAGTATTTCAACGGTGGAAGGAAAGAGGATATAAGGAAGTGAGTCTTACCCAGGAGTAATTGCGTCATCAGTAAGGGTTGCACGTGACTTTTTAAGTGTTGCACTTCAAGATCATCTGGTTTTAGTTAGGTTGTTCTGAAGACAAGTCACTGCTGCTTATTCACCTCTCCTGGTGTCTGATGACAAATCGATACACTCTTCAGCTCCCCTCATGACTGTAAACTTGGTCGGCATGTATCAATGTCGTTAGAAATTGCGTTTCCCCCTTGGGGGGCCCCCCCTCCATCGTCAGGCCGTTAGAATCGTCCTAACTCCAAGCCCTCCCCACGGCGCCCCTGTAATTACTCACCCTCATGTCGTTCCAAACCCGTAAGACCTTCATTCATTTTCAGAACACAAATTAAGATATTTATATATCTATATATTTATATATCAGAGCTTTCTGACCCTCCATAGACAGCAATGCAAAAAAAAATAAAATATTGAAAGTTAGTCAACTAAATTTGTTTATTCAAATGTAGCTAAAATAAATTGCAACCACTTACCTTTAAAAAATTAAGTAAATTCAACAAATCATTTTTTTTAAATGTACGAGAGTGCCACAACGAATATTTACATTACAATCAGAATTTCATCTTATTTTTTGGCCCTATAAATACCAGCAGCTGCTGCAAATTGCGTATTTTTTAGTTTACCTATAAATTATAACATTTAATTGTAAATATAAAATGTGTGTTTCCTTCACAGGTTTGCGTTTTCCCATCTACAAGACCCTTCCCTCCAGAGCTCCGGTGCTTCCCGCAGGTCCAGGTGTGCCGGCTGAACCCAAACCCCCAGAGATAGACGTGTCTGACCTCGGCTTGAGGAACTACGCCGCACGCACTGACTTTTACTGCCTGGTCACCGGGGATGATATATGAGACACACTCCTGTTTTTTTTTTGTTTTTTTTTTGCATTTTTAAGTCACTTTTAGCCCAATGATTTCTTGTTACTGTCACTCTTTTCTTTGTTTTTATTTATCTACACCTGTACAATTATGCATGCACAGTTCTTTATACTTTTATGCAAAATGTTTTATGACATTTCATGTACAGTCATAGGGATTTTGGTTATGTATATATTTTAATAAAGGTTTGGGGTCCATGTAAATGTGTTTTCGTCTTTTTCCCTACTATATAGCAGGTGAAAAAAAACTGTATTCATATGGTTCGTATATGAAAATGCATCAGTAATACTCACACTGAAAAGACAAGGGGCATAAGTTATGTGATATAAATGATAAACTGTATCTAATTCATAAATAATCTTCATCTGAATGGCAAAGTGGCTTTAATGTGGAATTAAAGGGACACAATCCCTCCCCTTCCCGGCTACAGTTTTGTTATACACTTGTTAACAATGTGTTATACACTTTTGTAAACAATGTAGTTTGGATTTAAATTTTTGTAGCAGACCAAAGAGTGAGCGCAAGATATGCCCAACATAACTATGAGACTGCAGTTACAGTCAACTCATTGTTTCAATTTAAAATTGTTGAAATAAAAAGCAAAATAATGTAAATATACCCCAATTTTTTTTTCACATATCTGGACCAATTTTTAAATGGCATGTAAATTCAGTCAGAATAAGCTAGTTAGTAATAGTGTGAAATTGTGTCATTGTTTTCAGTCTTTCAACACATCCTCATGTTAATAAAATACAATCTGAGCATATATCTGCATTCTTACGAAACAACAGTGGAGACTTGTGTATTGTGGAAGAATCACTCTTTATTAAAAAATATTTTCACATTGTTTATTTGTTGTTTGTTTTATTGCTATAATATGATACTGGATATGGCGCTGGACCTGGATGATGAGGCTCTCTGACAATGTTGCTCATTGTGGCCATCAAAATAACCAAATCATAAGAGTCATTTGCACATGATTCGGACTACTCTGACTGATCTGTATGTTTTTGAATCATGATAACTATGTAGCTTATAAGAGTCTGAGTCTGAGTTTACTTGTGAATCTGACACTGGTCGCATTTTGTATGTTATTTCGCTATACTGAGGTTACGTTGTTTTTATTAAATAGTTGATTTGGTTAGGTTAGGAAAATTTAAGGATTCAACAGACTGTTCTAAACTAGTAACTCCTAAGGTCAATATTTTTTTTTTCTTTTCAATGATTTAATAACTAGATCTATTTATTTGCTCGAGAGTGCAACTACTGACTACTGCAAGACAATGTAAAGATTCATTTTCTTTCCATTAATTGATAGTACACAGTCTTTTATTACAGTACATTCCTTGATACAGTACATTTAGACTGCAATGCCTCATTCACAACATAAGATAAATATGATTCCTTTTGCTGTGTAACTGTAGATTGGAATAAGTATTGCCGGTTATGAACGGGACCTCAAAGAAGCAGATAGTGACAGAAACTCAAGGCAGTATTACAGTGCCTTAAACCCCCAGCGAGCAAGCCAAAGGCAACAGTGGCAAGGCAAAACTCCCTACAAAATTAAATGCAGGAAGAAACCTTGGGAGGAACCAAGACTCAGCAGGGGGGACCCATCCTCCTCTGGTCGGTGCATATACAATACTGCCTGTTTGATTTATAACATTCATGACTAGATGATAATTAAGAAAATAACTGCCAAATTCTAAAATGGCTATTGAGGCCAACTTGTACTCTTTAACTCTTACCTGTATTTAACAGGAATTATCTGTACTCTACAACGCTTACCTTTAGTCTACAACTCTTACCTTTATTTCACAGGACGTACCTGTACTCTACAAACCTTACCTGTACCTGTGTTCTACAACTCTTACTAGTATTTCACAGGACTTACCTGTACTCAACAACTCTTACATGTAGGGTTGTCACGATACCATAAAAATGTCTTACGATACTATGCCAGCTGAAGTATCACGATACCAAGTAGTATCACGATACCATGCAGTATTGTGTTAATTTAAAATTCAATTCTACAAAATGAATCAAAATTTAATAAATAAATAGATGTAAGTGAAAACAGACAATATTATTCTCCGAATACTTAGTGTGAATGAATGACTGGCTATTGTTATTCTTGAAATGATCTAAACAAAACTCATCTCAGCACTGCACAGAAGCTGCATGAAGTGACATTTAGATGTGGCATTTATACATTTAGACTGTATTTACAACTGCATACATAATGTTAAGAGATTAGTTTTTAAGTACTAAATTCTGAATATAGAAATATGTTGAAAAAGTGTAATATGCCTACTTTTAGATGGGAAACTTAAAAACGGCCAGCAGGTGGCAGAAGTTCGTGATTGAATCACTGAGTCATTTAAACGATTCTTTCAAAACGGCTGAATCCTTCAGGAGTGAATCAAATGACTGTTTTTATGAATGAAAGTGAAAAGTGAAAGTGACGTGACATACAGCCAAGTATGGTGACCCATACTCAGAATTTGTGCTCTGCATTTAACCCATCCAAAGTGCACACACACAGCAGTGAACACACACACACACCGTGAACACACACCCGGAGCAGTGGGCAGCCATTTATGCTGCGGCGCCCGGGGAGCAGTTGGGGGTTCGGTGCCTTGCTCAAGGGCACCTCTCTCTGGCTCAGTGAATCAGTGATTCGCCCAAACCAACGCGGATTTGGATTCGAACACAAACGAAACAAAAACAGCACTCTTGCTCGTGTCTTATTGCCGAACTGTCAGTTTTTTTTTGCTGGAGTATCTTGAAATTTCCGAGTTAGCAGCAGCATGTATATTAAAACATAACGTTATAAATGAATGAAAAAAATATATACAATGATTGATAAGAAACAAGTGCAAGCCGCTATGCTGATGAATGCATTTTCATTCGTGATCGCAAAGATGCTTCCAGAAACGAACTATTACACCTGTTCTAGAATTGGTCAAAACTGCGAGAATACTTTCTTGTAAGATATTATGATGTTGAATAAGTGATGCTGCTGTTTTTTAAAATGACATAAGATGGTCTGAATCAGACCCTTTCATCTGATAAACTGCAGCATGAACAACGACGTGCAAGTGCGACTTGAACTGAAGCATAGGGGAACACTCAATACCATATAACGCGTTTACACAGAGCACAGCAGAAAGACATTTGGCAATCAACTTGCAATTTTTCCGCTGGCATGCATGTTCAAATGAACGTTTTAAACAGTGTTCTTGCTGTGCATATGGACGGCACCATATGGACGATACTACCGTTTAAAAAATGCAATGGCACCGCGGGTATTTTTAAGCATTAGTATCGCGATACTACCGTAGTACCGGTGTATCGTGCAACCCTACTTACATGTATTTCACAGGACTTACCTGTACTCTACAACTCTTACCTGTATTTCACAGGACTTACCTGTACTCAACAACTCTTAGATGTATTTCACAGGACTTACCTGTACTCTACAACCCTTACCTGTATTTCACAGGACTTACCTGTACTCAACAACTCTTACCTGTATTTCACAGGACTTACCTGTACTCTACAACCCTTACCTGTATTTCACAGGACTTACCTGTACTCAACAACTCTTACATGTATTTCACAGGACTTACCTGTACTCAACAACTCTTACATGTATTTCACAGGACTTACCTGTACTCAACAACTCTTACCTGTATTTCACAGGACTTACCTGTACTCAACAACTCTTACCTGTATTTCACAGGACTTACCTGTACTCTACAACCCTTACCTGTATTTCACAGGACTTACCTGTACTCAACAACTCTTACATGTATTTCACAGGACTTACCTGTACTCAACAACTCTTACATGTATTTCACAGGACTTACCTGTACTCAACAACTCTTACCTGTATTTCACAGGACTTACCTGTACTCAACAACTCTTACATGTATTTCACAGGACTTACCTGTACTCAACAACTCTTACATGTATTTCACAGGACTTACCTGTACTCTACAACTCTTACCTGTATTTCACAGGACTTACCTGTACTCTACAACCCTTACCTGTATTTCACAGTACTTACCTGTACTCTACAACTACTTGTATTTCACAGGACTATTCTACAACTCTTAACTGTACTCTACAACCCTTAACTGTACTCTACAACCCCCCTAGCAACTGCCCTGAATGCACCTGTATGTTGGCCATGGCACTGAGATGGTCCTGTGGTGGTTTGTGGTCTGAGTTGTGTGCACCAAACTGATATTTTAACATTAACAGTAAAATGTAGAAATTATGTGCATTATGCAACATTATGTGCATTTATAGTCATTTTCCTCATCTGGGAAATGACATATACTTCCGGTTAGTAAAAAAATGAATGTGCTGTTTGAGAGGATAAGACCCTTCTATAACGCGGAGAGCAGAAGACATAGTACTTACTATAAGAGCACAGTGTAGAATGTCATTAGGGACACAACAAGAGACTTCAGGGGCAGTGGCCACAACATACGCTGCTTAATGACAGAGCTTACTTCATGACCATTAAAAAAGTATGTTAAATAAAGTATACATATGTATAGTATGAATGAAATCTGGACATACTACTGTATATGTACTGTTATGTTACCTATGGCGTGGGTCACTGTTACATGTCAGTCGGTCCTGGTCCTTGTTTTCCTTGTTTTGGTTTAGTTCCTGCCCTCATTGGTTAATTATCATTTGATTGTCCCCACCTGAGTTTGATTATGTTGTTTGCTCTTTTGTTCCTGTTTCCTTTATAAGTCTTCAGTTTTGTGTTCCCCTTTGTCAAGTCTTAAGTAAAGTTATGTTAGGTTATGTATATGTTCTTTATAAATGTTATGTTAATGTCATTTAAAGTTAATGTTATGGTCCTTATCTTTATTAAAAGAGTACTTAGTATTTCTACGTCTCCTCGTACTCCCTGAAGGACACCTCACGTAACAGAAGACTTGACCGAAACCGAGATGGAGTTCGTAGAAGCGGTCGCCGCCCTAACCCTCCTGGATCTCCCCTTTTTCGAATTCGCGAGCCGGTTCTGTAGGCTCGCGGAGAAAATGACGCTGAACGACTCCGCCATCATCGAGATGTTCCGGCTCGGGGCCACTTACCACCGTCCCGTGGACCTCCCAGACACCACGGGATGTTGTTGGAGAGTGGCCATTTTCCGGTGTCTGGGAAGCGTCCGGGCCCGAGTCGGAACCAACTCGCCAGCGACCCACGGATTCCAACCGCCGTCCGCGGCCACGGCCAAACCGCCGCCAGAGAGAGCGGCAAACCCGCCGAGAGAGAGTGCGGCCAACCCGCCGCCACGAGAGAGTACGGCCAACCCGCCGCCGAGAGTGAAAGCGGCCAACCCGCCGCCAGAGAGAGCGGCAAACCCGCCGAGAGAGAGTGCGGCCAACCCGCCGCCGAGAGTGAAAGCGGCCAACCCGCCGCCGAGAGAGAAAGCGGCCAACCTGCCGACAGAGAGTGCGGCCGAACCGCCGCGAGAGAAAGCGGCCAACTCGCCGCCAGAGAGTGCGGCCAACCCGCCGACAGAGAGAGCGGCAAAGCCGCCGAGTGAGAGTGCGGCCAACCCGCCGCGAGAGAGAGCGGCCAACCCGCCGCCGAGAGAGAAAGCGGCCAACCCGCCGCCGAAAGAGAAAGCGGCCAACCCGCCGCCGAGAGAGAGAGCGGCCAACCCGCCGCCGAGAGAGAGAGCGGCCAACCAGCCGCCGAGTGAGAGTGCGGCCAACCAGCCGCCGAGTGAGAGTGCGGCCAACCCGCCGCCGAGTGAGAGTGCGGCCGAACCGCCGCGAGAGAAAGCGGTCAACCCGCCGCCAGAGAGTGAGGCCAACCTGCCGCGAGAAAGAGCGGCCGAACCGCCGCCAGAGAATACGGCAAGTCCGCTGGTTCCGTCCAGCTCACTTTCGCCTCCGCTGGTCCCGCCCAGCGCACCTTCGCCTCCGCTGGTCCCGCCCAGCGCACCTTCGCCTCCGCTGGTCCCGCCCAGCGCACCTTCGCCTCCGCTGGTCCCGCCCAGCGCACATTCGCCTCCGCTGGTCCCGCCCAGCGCACCTTCGCCTCCGCTGGTCCCGCCCAGCGCACCTTCGCCTCCGCTGGTCCCATCCAGCTCCGCGCTGCAAGAGCGCCGCCCAGTGCCTGCGCCAAGAAGGCGCCTCCCTGTCTCCGCGCTGCAAGAGCGCCGCCCAGTGCCTGCGCCAAGAAGGCGCCTCCCTGTCTCCGCGCTGCAAGAGCGCACACCAGAGTCCGCGCTGCAAGAGCGCCGCCCAGTGCCTGCACCAAGAAGGCACCTCCCTGCCTCCGCGCTGCAAGAGCGCCGTCCTGAACCCGCGCTGCAAGAGCGCCGTCCTGAACCCGCGCTGCAAGAGCGCCGTCCTGAACCCGCGCTGCAAGAGCGCCGTCCTGAACCCGCGCTGCAAGAGCGCCGTCATGAACCCGCGCTGCAAGAGCGCCGTCCTGAACCCGCGCTGCAAGAGCGTCCCCCTGTGCCTGCGCCACGAAGGCGCTTCCTAGAGCCTCCGCTGGTCCCGTCCAGCTCACCTGTGCCTCCGCTGGTCCCGTCCAGCTCACCTGTGCCTCCGCTGGTCCCGTCCAGCTCACCTGAGCCTCCGCTGGTCCCGTCCAGCTCACCAGTACCTCCGCGGGTTCCGTCCAGCTCTGCGCCGTCCAAGCGCCCCCAAGTATCCGCGCTGTCCGAGCGCTCCAGAGAACCCAGACAAAAACCCCCTAAGTTCCTCAAAGAAATTTTGGGGGGGGGCTATATCCCTGTCCTTCTGTTGGCCATAGTGGCCATGTTCCGGGCTTTAGCCAGGGCCACTATGGCTGATCCTCCAAGGCCGCCGGAATCCCCAGATCCTCCAAGGCCGCCGGAGTCCCCAGATCCTCCAAGGCCGCCGGAGTCCCCAGATCCTCCAAGGCCGCCGGAGTCCCCAGATCCTCCAAGGCCGCCGGAGTCCCCAGATCCTCCAAGGCCGCCGGAGTCCCCAGATCCTCCAAGGCCGCCGGAGTCCCCAGATCCGCCATGGCCCTCGGAGTCCCCTGATCCGCCATGGCCCTCGGAGTCCCCTGACCCGCCATGGCCGCCGGAACCTCCTGATCCGCCCTGGATGCCTCCTCTGTGCCCTGTGTATCCGTCCTGCTCCGGCATCCAGGACGCCCACCCCCCCTCCCGGTTGGAACTGTTACGGCGCGGGACGCGCCTACCGGGAGGGGGAGATACTGTTACATGTCAGTCGGTCCTGGTCCTTGTTTTCCTTGTTTTGGTTTAGTTCCTGCCCTCATTGGTTAATTATCATTTGATTGTCCCCACCTGAGTTTGATTATGTTGTTTGCTCTTTTGTTCCTGTTTCCTTTATAAGTCTTCAGTTTTGTGTTCCCCTTTGTCAAGTCTTAAGTAAAGTTATGTTAGGTTATGTATATGTTCTTTATAAATGTTATGTTAATGTCATTTAAAGTTAATGTTATGGTCCTTATCTTTATTAAAAGAGTGCTTAGTATTTCTACGTCTCCTCGTACTCCCTGAAGGACACCTCACGTAACAGTCACATCAGTTCACTGCAATTTACTCCACAGAATCATGTCAGAGGTAGTAGGTCATCATCGTACTTTTCATTTTATGAATGCTATGAATACGAACATACAACTAATTTCACATATTAATTTTTGCTATTATATAGAAGGGATAATGAAAGGGACCTCAGGCACTGAGCCCGTGACAGGGACCTCAGGGAGCTTTGGTCATGACAGGGGAGACCTCAAGCAGCATTGGCCGTCACAGAGACGTCAAGGAGCGCTGGCTAACACAGGGACCTCAGAAAGTGACAGCAACCACAGGTATCTCAGAAGCCATGGACAAGTCAGGTACCGCAAGGACAAACCTCAAGCCTCTAATATGAATAATGGCCTTACATTGAGAAATTTATAGGTCAGTGCTTGTTAAATTTGTCCTGCGAACCCCACAACTGCACATTATGTCTGTCTCTGTTATTGGAAAAACTCAGATCTTACAATGTCTACAAATGAACTGATGAGATGAATTAGGTGTATAAATTGAGAGAGACAAACAAAATGTGTAGTGGTGGGTGCTCCAGGACAGGTTTGGGAAGTACTGATGTAGGTAAAAATGGTGGTCCGGCATCCTTTGAGGTTAAACTTAAATGCCAATTGAGGCTACCTTTCGCTACACTGTCCTGTGTAATGTAAATGTATTTTATAAATATGAACAAATTTTGATTTTGATGGCTGCAACACACTCCAAAAAAGTTGGGACAGAGGGACAATAAAAGTGAAAAGGTTATAGAATATCCATGTTAAACTGTTTTAAAACAGTTCACAGTAAGCAGAGTATTATGTTTGCCAGCAAAGCTGGATCATGGCTCATCACTTTGTGCCAAATTTCACAAGAGAATTGTCAAACAAATCAAATTTTGCAATGCAAAATCGCAAAGAATTTAGGTTTTTCACCAACTACCATATATAATAATGTGAAAAGATTCAGGGAATACAGAGGAATCTCAGTCTGTGTAGGGCAAGGTAGAAAAGCTCAGGTGGATATGCATGACCTTTGAGCCCTCAGATAGCATTGCATAAGAAACCATCATGCTGCAGTGTTAAATATAGCCACATGGGCTCAGGAGTACTTCTGAGAACTGCTGTAAATTAACACAGTCTGCCGCTGCATCAAGAAATGCAACTTGAAAATCTGTTACTAGGAGAAAGCTATACATCAATTCTATGAAGCAATGCTGCCAGGTTCTCTGGGTCAGAGCTCATCTCAGATAGTCAAAAAGACAGTGGAAAGGTGTGCTGTACTCAGATGAGTCCACATTTCAATGTGTTTCTGAGAAAAATGATGTTGAGTTCTCAGTCCCTAAAACCAAAGGGACCATCCAGACTTTCATTAGCGACAGAAGCAAAAGCAAATGTCTGTCGTGGTGTGAGCAAACAGCATGGGTGACTGGCATATGTGCAAAGGTACTATTGACATGGAGGCATATACTGGGATTGTACAGAGATATACTGCCATCAAGATGGTCTTTCATGGGAAGCCCATGGTTATTATATCAAGATAATGCCAGGTCTCATTCTACATGTGCAACAACAGCGTGGTTTTGTAGAGACAGAGTGAATGTGCTAGACTGGCCAGCCTGCAGACCAGATCTGACTCTTATTGAAAATGTATGGCCCATCATGAAAAGGAGAATCAGACAATGGCAATCACAGACTGCTGAGCTTCTGAAGTCTTGTATCAAGCGAGATTGGACAAAAATTTTGCTCGCAAAACTTTAACAATTATTATCCTCAATTCCCAAAGAATGAAACATTGTAATTAAAAGGAAAGTTGATGTGACTCAGTGTTAAACGTGCCTCTGTCCCAACTTTTTTGGAGTGTGTTGCAGCCATCAAAATCAAAATTTGTCTATAGTTACAAAGAAAAATTAAGTTGGTCAGTAAAAACCTTTTTTCTTTGTACTTTAGTCAATTAAAAGTGAAAGAGAATGAACAGATAACATATTCCTGATTTTATGGCATTTCACAAAACGTCCCAACTTTTCTGGAATTGGGGTTGTATATTACTCTTATCTGTAGTCAACAACTCTTACTTATAGTATTTTTCTATCCTTCAGTGCAGTATTTTTCAATCGTGGTCCGTTTGTATGTGTCTCTGACACTCAGGACTGAAATCCACCGCTGTAGTGAAATACTTGCACTTACCTGCTCTCTGATGAGAGTAATTGCTCAACGCAACCCTCAGCAATCACTTAAACACTTTTCAGCAGCACATCTCTGACTTTGCAGAAACATTTCTGGAGAATCCTACAGCAAAAGAATGAAAACGTGCAATTTGGTAAATAAATACATAATTAAAAAGAAGTTTTTGAAGTTTGCTCTTTTTTGCTGCAATAACACTTTCAATCTTTTTTTCTTTTCTTTTTTCTAATAAAGACCCAAAAATACTGTTTTGTGTGTGTTTACGGTGTAATGTTAATGGCAAGAAACTGAGCGCCACCTTGTGTCTGTATCATCATACTGCAAATGTATTTTAATCACAACCCATTTCAATTGTTGCAGCCATGTAATTACAAGCAATAAAAAGGTTTGGATGTGTGTTTTTAGATGAAGTAATCTTATAGACGGTTTCAACGGCAACAACATAAACAAACGTTACCGCGCATGCGCGCTTTTGTGGCCCTAACTTAACTTCCGGTAGACATCCAAATACAATCAGTAACAACAGCTAAGTCCCTCTAGAGTAGATTATGTTTTGATAACCTGCAAAATATGTTTGCTGCGTAAATCAGACGGACTGAGATGCAGCTATAACTACTTGGACGGACTTATTAAAAATGCAAATTCATTCTCTGCCAGCAGGAGGCGCTTTAAAGCAGGTTTCCCCGGAAACGGCTGTTGGGCTGTACGTTACACAAAGCAGCGCTGAGCTTACAAACGCCACTTTATCAGGCATATAACATGCAATATGAAATGAAAATGACATCGAACATTTTCTAAAGATCGTGTTCCTTCAGACATACAGTGATATAAAAACACCTGCACCTCGTTTTGATTTTTAAACGTGCATTACGTGCTCATGTTTATTCAACAAAGCCTTTTGGAAAATCGGTCAGTTTTGATATCGTGGCGGGTCGCCACAAATAAATAAATGTATGTGAAACACATCCCACAGCACAACAACCTGAGCCCAACTTCATTACTCATCACTTTAACTTTAACTGTGTTTGTAGCCGGCGCCACTAACAAGACCCATAAACAAACACAGACCGGAAGTTAACTTCGGTCCAGGCGCGTGCGCCCGATGAAACCGTCTATTAAAACGCATAGCAATAGTTAATGGTCTAGCTTTGCCTCGGTTGTCATGGAAACAAATACACATAACAATAATAAACGCGATTTGGCTCTAATTCAGTTCATACGGAAACACCATTAACGACTACATGCAAATGAAATCAATAACGCAATATGAAAACATTAGATAAGTGATGAGTTTATCAGGGACTCACCAGCAGAGCAGATGTGATACAGATGTGAGACTGAAGCAGCACAAGTTTAACCGACGATTCAGTTCAAACATCACTGTGACGACATAAGCGGCTCATGGAACGTTCAGGCCGCGCGTTCTACTCGATTCACTCATTCATTCAACAGCGAGAAATACCAACAAATAAAACACTTCCGGTTAGTATAGAAGACCCATTACAAAACTGATATAATTAGGCCTATCCTTGTGTTCTAGAAGTTCTGTAAACGTCACTCCTGTAACTCCAGTGAGAATAAAGAACATATTTATGTGTATTAACCCACATGAAAAAATATTATAGTAATTTAAATACTAGCCAATATTGTTTTTGATCCATACTATAGTATACTTGAATTCACCACACAGATACGTTTTGCTTTGATTTGAACGAAAACAGCATCCTTGTGGCGCAGCTATTTGCGTCCAGCGGATGTTCTCCGAAATGGTGCAACGCTGATGCAAAGGAGACGAATTGTTGCATAAAGTCGTTATTTTTATTTTCTTTGCCTACAAAAAGTATTCTAGTCGCTTCATAACAGTCAGATTGAACCACTGATGGCAGATGAACTATTTTGACGATTCTTTTCATACTTTTCTGGGCCTTGATAGTGTTACTTGACAGTCAATGGGACAGTTGAGCCACATCGCCCAGTGTAACAATCCTTGTTTGTCTGCGTGTTAGACGAAGCTACGAGAATACTTTTGTGCCAAAGAAAATAAAAATAATGTAATTTATTCAACAGTTCTTCTCATCCAGTTATCATAACGCATTCGCGCGCTTTCCCCAGAACTTAATCAACACTGATTACGTTGATTACATTCTGGGGAAAGCGTGCACATGCGTCGTGGTACTCTCCAAAATGGCAAAAGATGGTAACTCGGGGAAAATAATTGATTAATAAATTATGTTTTTGTTGTTGTTGTTGTTTGTTTTCTTTACACACAAAAAGTATTCTCATAGAACTGAAGTTGAGCCACTGATGTCACATGGACTGTTTTATCGATGTTATTTTTCTGGGTCTGGGAACATTTCAGTTGCATTGCTGTCTGTCAGAGAGCTCTCAGATTTCATCAAAAATATCTTAATTTGTGTTCTGAAGACGAACGACGGTCTTACGGGTTTGGAACGACATGAAGGTGAGTAATTAATAACAGAATTTTCATTTTTGGGTGAACTAAGCCTTTAAATGAACCCGACAATGGCATTGGAAGTGACTGGTTTTATTTTGTTTGCATCCATATCACTAGGTGTCAGCATAAGCCAGCACAAAATATTCATTGAGTCCTCCAGTAGAAGGCAGCATTAAAACAGCCGTTTATTAACATGTGACTTTTGCATTAACAGCCTAAAACCATAATGTTTAAACTAACACAACCTATATATAATTTAAGATGAACAATTACAATTACATATATTGTCAAAAGATATTAAGAAATGTAACTGTGATGGATAAAATCACCAAACAGCTGTGTTATAAGTAACACCATATAATGCAGCAAGTGGCAGCAGTAAGTACAATCTCTTCAAGTTTAAGTCCTGAATAGAAGATTAATGACATCGCTACACTTTTTCTTCAAAAACTGCCATCAGTCAACACTCGCAAAAGAACAGTCTGTGACATTCAATTGTGGGTGTGATGTAAACATTGAATGTTTTGTACCCTGTAATTTGCTGTGAGGTATAGCTCATAGCTGCCCTTGTCATTGCCAGGAGCTACTTGACGTTGAGGTCGAAATTCATAAAATGTTAAACATTGCAGTACTAATAAAGGCTTTGTTGTGATTCAGATGTCATCAATACATATAGACATTTTAGGACAGTCTATGATTTAGAGATGTTGTAAATATGGCGGCTCATGAGGAAGTCATCGGGTTTTGCAGTAGGGTGTGGTAGATGATTGTTCATGTCGAAGCAGAGAGAAAGTATGTAAATAAGGGTGGGCCGAAATTAGAGGACAGAAACTGACGCAAAACGTGAGAAAAAAAGAACAGGGTGGAATAAAGGTATTTTAACCGTTTTCGCTGACTTATGACAAACACAAACAAGACTGAAATCAGCATGAATGGGCATTTCTGTTAAGAAACACCATCAAAAATGTTTTTACATAAATGCAAATGAGTATATTTTTAGTGTACTGTCTCTTTTAAATGTGTTTTCTATAAAATAAAATAAAAATCAGTTTGACAAAAACACAAACTCTTTATTTCCTTTTTATTGTTTTTTTATATGAACATAGATCTATGACACTCACGCACATGCATTTTACAATGAAATTATGATGAATTATAAAATATACTACACATTCAATCATCAAAGATTTCGAAAAGAGAACATTCCATGCATTCCTAAAGGTCAGAAAGTTCATGGCCTCTCTGCAGAATCAAATCTCCATCCGGTAAAAGCATGTCTCAAATATTTAAAGACTGCAAATCACTCATAACAGTCTCTTTCATACACACCAGATTAAATATATTTTGGAAGCATAACAACCCAAACCAAACATTCAACATCCATAATAAAAAAAGTTTATACAAAAAAAAAAAAAAAAAAATTAAGTGTAAGTAGAATTGCTTACTATCAAATTAATGCACATATTGCACCATATACAATTACGAAAAATAGAAAAATTCGTAAATGAACAGAAATGATCCATATATATTTGGCATATAGTGATGTTTCTTTGTAAAAAACATACTTAATCAATTTAGTCAGTGGGTTTAAATGCAACATTTTCATTCAAACATTCAGATGGTATTTTACCATGTGTCCTCCTATCATTATAGTTATTATTTGTACACTAAATAATGACACATACTATCTTTACATATAGCAAAATACCAAAAAAGAAGAAAACCCATTAGATTTTAAATCAGACTAGTAAAAAATAAGCAATTCTGTTATGACAAGAAGGCTGATTAACAGCCCAAATCTGTCCGGCCTGTGTTTACAGCATTTATGTGTATTATAAAACATATTACAGTCTTCTTATATCATATATACCCTCACAATTCCAATTTTCCAACTAAAATGTCTTCCCTACCATCATAATACAGATATTTTTCTACAAATATTTAAAGACGCAACTTTTTTTAAAAGACAGATTAAATTCCCAAGATATAATTATTATATCATGGATAGTCTGTGTTTCTGTATATTAATAGAAAAAAAAATACAGGCAACAGCCTGTATAAAAAAGACATTGCAATAAATCCCTGAGGATTTTTGGTAAAAATAACAAAAATACGAGGCTAAATAGGAAGTGTTCATCCTATACAATAAAGTCTTGTGTGTGTTATCCTCTTTTCAGAATATTTATTTTGCTGCTGTTCTGGTTGTTTTCTTTATCCATTGTCCTTATTAAATATCTTCTTGTTTGAAAATATAATCCATTCAGAAGCCCATGTCTGAAAAGTCTTCTTTCTGGAACCCTTTCTGTAAAACACAAAGCAAAAAAACACCATGAGTGAGTGACACATTTAATCTTACAGGCACATAGTTGTTCCAGGTAGCACACTGGCTAGCATCCCAGATTTGAAGTAGAAGACAGAACACGTTTTATTTTTTTTTCCCCCAGTGGCGTTGTATGGTGTGTTAGGACATGCTCATGAGGAAATCACCTGAAATCCACATCGCAGGGTGTGGCTGAACATCTACCTCCCATATCAACACGCTTTAATGGTGTAAGTTTGTGTGTTTTGGAAATAAGCAACTCAAATATGAGTGTGTTATTTCCATCTGATTATCTAGTATGATATGTGTTCATTTGCATTTGTTTGTTTGAATGTGTGTTTATGCGAGTCTTCAAATGACTGGAAAATGTCTAGAGGGCAGGGCGGATTGACGGTAATCGTGATGTGCAACTGTACTAGATTGTAAGGACACAACACAAAGACATTCTGAGGTTTTTTTTTTTGTTGTTTTTGGTGTACGTTTAATAAAAATAAAGACAAAATGGTCAACAATTTCAATTTTTACAATTTATGAAGTAAATGTGAGTAAGTCACTTCAGGAATTGTTGCTATATGGTTGCTAGAGCGTTGCTATTTGGTTTCTAGGATGATCTGAGTGGTTTCTGACTGACCTGAATCACTAGCGTCCACTCTCACTAGATATGTAAGTTACGTAAGTTTCACTTATTTTCGAAAATCATAAGTTTGGTCATTTGGAAAAGTGCATGAGTTTGCCAAACTGTGTGATTTGAGTTCTTTCGTGTCGGTAGCACAAACGGAGTGAGAACAGCTATGCACTAAAGTTTAATACTTAGTGTAAAGTCCAAGACTACTGCTGAATTTTCAAAGAAAACACTGACACCTACTGGTGTGGATGAATTACACAAAACAAGATGTTTTCAAATACAAATGTTTTTTCTAGTATATTTGTCATCTTTAATTGAAAGTGATCTCTTAGTGACTTCTATTTCGTGGGTTGAGTGATCTCAAAATGTCTCTGTATATGTAAGTCTCGTGAGTGTATGTTTATTTTAAAAGCAGAATTGTCAGAATACTATTAAAGTTTTACTAAGCAAGAATGTTTAAAAATACTTTAAAGTGAATGTGAGTAGTGCTTGCTATGAAAAAGTCGCCTTAATGATAGTGGTGTTTTGGATGCTTGCCAAAGTGTTGCTGTGTAATTGCTAAGGTGTTCTGGGTGGTTACTAGAGCTTTGTTATGTGGTTGCTGACTGTCCCAAATCACAAGCATCCACCCCCATGTTTCTACAATGTTCTGGTCTAAAGATATGGCTCGGTTTGCTCTTTCAATGTAAATCAATGAAATTTTTGCAAATTTATGAAAATTATAACATTCGATCGTTAAGAAAAGGGCATGATTTGACAAAATGTTTTTCATTCACGTCTGTAGCATAAACAGTTATGCACCAAAGTTTAATACTTAATATTTTGCTTGATTTTGGACATTAAACTGACACCTACTGGTGTGGATGAATCTGGCGAGAAGGAAAGTTTTCAGCAGTGTTGCCAAGTCTGCGGATTTCCCATGGAGTTAGGCTACTTTTTAGTCTGCCGGTTGAAGCAAACCCCCACCCCCCGGAACTTGATTTTGGAGTCATTTTTATATCCGCTTTCCCCTGGAATGCGGCTAATTTTGGCCGCAATTTGGGCAAGTTTTCAGTTCCGGTTGGGTTGGTTTTGTTATGCAGACCGGGCAACCCTAGTTTCAATTACCCATACTATTGTATTATTGTAGAAATAGTTTATTTACAGGTGCATTTGTGTCACATAACTAAGAATATAATAGCAACATTATTTCAATAATGTTTTCGGCTGGTTTGGCTGGTCGCTCCATTGAGAATATGTAAGTTTCATGTGAATGTACATCAATTTTTAATACATTTGTCAAAAGTACTATTAAAGTTTTACAAAGAATATATATATATATATAATTTATATGGTCCTAATACTTACGCTTCTGTAATCTTTGTGTAGTTTCTTGTACTGGAACATGTTGCTGAGCACTGTTGCTGCTGCTTTAGCAGCTTTCAGTTTAGCAGGGCTAAAATTGAAAATTGCAACATTAGTTTGGAAGCAATGTAATTTTGTGTTAATTTTTGTTGTAAATTTGGATGACTTTTAGTTTTACCTGCTGTCATGAGACGTCTTGATGCCTATCAGCTTGGGCAGACCATCGAAGAAGGTGATGTCTCGTGCAGCCACCATGCTGCTGGTCACCAGGTTGTTGAGGGCTCCACAGACGTTCACTACCACGTCACTGGATGGTTCCTTCTGGCGGCCATCGGCGGGCATTTTGGCAAGCAAGGGATTTACCACCTTTGTGGCTAAAACGAAAGACACAGAACAATGAGCTTCTCTAAGGCCAGAGAGATGCGATGGACTAAAGTTCTGTAGCTAAGGAAGGAAGCCTCACCCATGTCGTTCTTGTCCTTGGCGTGACGGGAGAGGTTTCTGAGGAAGCCGGTGAGAGAACGCAGCTCGGAATCATTGTTGGTCCTGAGGAGATCCAGAATGACAGGCAACATCCTATTCTGCTCCAACGCCACACGACTCAAGATGGACGCCCACTGAAACATAAGAGAAGTTTTGTTAAAATAATAACTAGCTAGCTGCAGTTGCTTATGTGATTACTAGGTGGTTACTAAGGTTTTCTGTGTGATTACTGTGGTATTGCTAAGGAGTTCTGAGTGGTTTCTAGGTGGTAACTATTCTAGAGTGGTGTCCCAAATCACGCACTATACACTCTATGCACTATGTATTCAACTGTTTAGTGTGTGAAGGTTATTTTGTCATTCATAATCGGTCTGATAGCCCCTCGCCCTCCGTGACGTAATTAAAGCTACGACAGTTAAGTTTATGAAATTCCACACTTCATTTTTTTAAGTGCATCATCCAGGTATTTAAAGTGTACTTTTTTTTGTCCAATTTTTTAGTGTGAATGCACTACTTGCACTATTTATACTACAAAACATTATAAAATAGTGCATAAGCATGTGATTTGGGATTTTTCTAGGGCATTTCTAGAACTAAGGTGTTTGCTAGGTTGTTTTGCTAGGCAGTAGTTAATATGCTCTAAGTATTAGCTAGCTAGGCTAAAGAGTTGGTCATTTTTGCTAGGCTGTTCTGGGCGGAAACAAGCATTTCTATGAAGTTGCAAAGGTATTTTGGGGTGGTTCCTTGACAGTTGCTGGAGTTTTCAGAGTTGTTGTCAGAGCTTTATTGTTTTAACTGTTTTCAATGGGAGTGACGTTTTAAAACGCCAGCAGGCGTTGAGGATCTTTTTTATGCTGAGAACTCTGGATTTTTTTCTCAGAGTTGAAGTTGAACATTTGGTAAAACAGCACTCAACACTGTTACTTTTCAGTCAGCCGTCCAATCACAGTCGAGGAGGGGAGGGGCTCACATCTAGGCATTTTTTGTTGGCTAGAAATGCTTTGGTGGACACATGGCTAATGTGAAGTGAATCTCTTACCCTCTTGTCTCCAGCTGTGATGTTCTGCAGGGCTCCGGCTGCGGCCTCTCGCGTTGTGGAGTTGATCTCGCAGCGCTGCAGCACCTGGTTATACAGCTCCACTATCTTAGGGTGCCAGAGCCACTCGATGTCTGTGGGCTGCCGTGACACTTCTGTAAATGTGGTGAGGTCCTGATTTTGTCTCTGGAAGAAAAGACACAATATGAGATGAAGCTGAAGTTTGAAAATGAAAACTGTAATAGGAATTTGAAAGCAGTCTCTGGCCTTACGTCTTTGGCCTTCTTGCTATTAGGGGTGAAGCAGCCGATAGCTTCTCCTTTTGAGGAGCTCTGAGCTCGACTCGGACCCTCCAGCCGCAGAAGGGCTGATGGGGGAATCTCAGTGTACAGCTGATAGGATAGATTCCTCAACACACACACTGCGTTCTCCACACCCTGAGAGAGGAACACACTTATGAACGGCCATGTGAACACACACCTCACAGGCGGAGGCAGCAACAGAGGCAAAATATAAAAGAGAGGATGTTACACAATTACCTTCTCCTCCACTTTAGTGTCCAGCAAGCTTTTCTGAATGTAGCCAACTAGAGCATTTATAAGGCCACGGGTCTCTCTCATCTGGTGTCTGGTCTTCTCGTTCACTGAGCTCAAGTTCCTATACAAGAAAACAGAAAAAATATATATACAAAGTTGAATCTCACAAAGACCTGAGAAAAAAGAGAAAAAAGTATATTATATAAATACATTTTATTCAAATATATGTATATATATATATATATATATATCTATATATATATATATATAGATATATATATAATTTTCTTTTTCTTTTTTTAAGATAACTCATTACATTTTCTTTAATCTCTAAAATATATTTTCATAAAATAAAGTATTTTCAAAAATAGTCACAATGAAATAAATAAATAACATGCCTAATAAATAGTCCTAAAATAATCCTGATTTTCTATAATTTTTTGAAAATGTTCTAATTTTCTATAATTTTCTAAAAATAACAGATCTAAAAATAGAATTAGTTTTCTACAATTTTTAACAACAACAATCCTAAAAAGAATTTTTATGCTTTTTCTAAAACTAAAGAGTTATAAAATATGCATAATTCTCTTAAAACTAGAAATCCTAAAAACAGAATTAATTTTCTATCATTTTCTAAAAACAACCGTCCTAAAAATGTATTTATTTTCCATAATTAACTAAAAATAATAGTCATAAAATAGTTTTTTTTTTTTTTTTTTTTTTTTTTTACAATTTTCTAAAAATAACAGACCTAAAATTAGAATATTTTTATCCTAAAAACAGATGTCTTTTTCTATAATTTTCTAAAATATAGTTTGGGTTGAAACATGACTCTCAAGCATTCTCGTTCTCAGGTTTCCTAGCAGGGATGTGGCTAGAGGGGATTTTCATTCTGTGAAGTCCGACTAAGTTCCTACAGGAACAGGAACAAGTAAAGGGGAACTCAAAACAGTCGGTGTGTGTGTGTGTACCTGAGACAGCCGGTAGTGTTGAAGAAGATGTCGGACTCTGAGGGGTTCAGCTCAATGATGTCCTGGTCCCCGGTGCCGGAGAGGGGAATCAAAATCTTCTCTGTCAATTCGGGAAGAGTTTCTCGTGCCAGCCTTTCTTTTAGGTTATCCTTAGAAGACAGATTCCACAGAATACCTACAGAGAGCAAAGGGGAGAAAGAGATCAAGAGAATGAGGAAAAGAGCATGGGAACGTGTCATGGGAAATAGATAAGAATTTGAATAAAGATAAGGAAAAAACGAGAGGAGGGAAACGTGGGGGGGAAATCATAACTACAGCAACCGTTTCAACCAATTTCACAAATCAAACTTCCTTGCAAAAGATTTACAGTTAGCTTAGTGTGATGTCATCCTCTTAAATGCCCCAATTTTTAGTGGTGGGATACGCATAGATTTATTAGGTTTTTTGGAGCTCCTGCATATCTAGACACGCATAGAGCCATAAGGACCGACATAAACCTGACTCACAAACTTTCGCTACAGGAGTCCGCTCATTCCACTGTACATGTTGAGACAACGTTGAGCAATAATTAAAGTAGTCTGATGCAATACTGAGAGATCCGTCGACGCCCTGCGTGCAATGCATACAGATACACATGCACACATCTAGTCTGATGATGAAAACCTCTTCGTATGTCATATCCTGAGTCATTCAATGGCATACACTCTTAAAAATAAAGGTGCTTAAAAGGTTCTACCATTGAAGAACCATTCAGTTCAGAAGGAACAGAAGGATGTTCTATATTTTCTACATGTTATAAACATACTGTAAAACTGAATAAAAATGAAAAGCAATGATCAGCCGTATCTCTGGCAGAGGTGGCCCAGTATGCATGGCAGATGTTGATTTACTGAAAATCTGCATACATATCATTCTGTACTGCAAAGTATTGATAAAAATACTTATTTAAGATAATTCAAATGCAGTGTTTCAGAGAATATTTTTGTGTTATGTTTTTGTTATGCTAATTAGAACATTAAAGACCAGATTTATTAACAGGTTACATCACCACAAACCTGCTGTCAAGATTTACTAAAGACGTGCAGTTATTAGAATTAGGTATAAAAAGGCATTATTTTTGAAGTTATTTTTAAAAGGCATTATTTTTAAAGTTATTTTTGCAGCTGACCTTATTGTATATGCATTTGTAGGAGCTTCCCTTTCAGAGGCTGAATTTGTGGGAGGAGAGTATTTAAATTAAATGATTTACTAAGGTTTGCGGTAGTCAGTTTCCTGGTATTTACGCCATTATATAATGCATGTCTTAACCCTTTTTGTGCCTGTGTTGTTAGTAGATTAGATGCACACGGTTATCATTGCTTTCCACTCCCATCAGCGCTTTTGCGGTTTCATGCTAATTTGCTCTGTTTAGTAAATCTTGCAACTAAATCATTAGCCTAGCAACATGCAAACTTCAAACTTCACTGGAATCAAATGTGAATCTATATGTGTGGCACGCAAAATTGCTATCTATATACAAGCATTCCAAATCAGTCATTAATGAGGTTTGTTATTGGCACGTGGTCTTAAGGTTTAGGCTGTTTTGTGAATTTTCGCAATCAAAATCCATTCAGAAATTTCACGCGAGGAAAAGATTTCCCTACGCAGATTTCACAATGCTTTCAAGTTGGTCACACTGATTGACCACGTTGACCAACAGTATGCAACTTGGTGTGAAAGTAATAAACTTGAACCCCCTGTAAAATCAAAGGGAAATCTTTCGGCCTTTCACGAAATTTCTGATCACATTGAAATGACTGTATTTGGCAACAACAACAACCTGACCACAGCTTTAGGCTTCTTATGTGATAAAGGAGGTTTATTTTGCAGCCCAAGAAATCAAATTGATTTTAAAGCAAGCTGGTTATAAAGTTGGTTTCATAAACACGTGACCCAGTGGTGATTATAATAGCGGTAAAGTTAACTAGAACAGTGTGACTGAAATGCACACCTGTGATGTTCTTGCGGAGTTCATCGTCTTGTTCTTTAAGGGCCTCTACGAGCTTGGGGATCCCGCCGGATTCAATAAGGGCCACTTTGTTGTCCATGTTCTCGTAGATGAGGTTCCTGGTGGCTCCAGTGGCGTAGCGCTGCACCTCTTGACTCTCGCTGGTAAACAGCTGCACCAGGCGAGGAATGCCCTTCAGCTGGTTCACCTGAAAGAAAGAGGGAGTTCTACTTATATCGAAAACACACATTTAAACATTTCACTCAAATGTCACGTATAGCAACTACATACCTGTTTCTTTGCATCATTGTTATGGTAACACTCATGCTGAATGTAGGCAGCCCCCAACATCTGAAGATTTTGATCGGGGTCATCAAGATAGTCAATGGCAGTTGGCATGTCCAAATTGCTGAGTCTATGAAAGTATGAAAAATTAAAATATTAAACAATTAGCTTAGTAACATGCTAACATCAAACTTTATTGGAATTAATTGTGAACCCATTTGTGGCACAAGCTGTTGCTTCCTATGTAGAGTGCTCCAAATCAGTAATTAATGAGGTTTGTTAATAGCATGCAGTCTTCCGTAACTCAATCTGCCGATTAATCGACTTCTCTTTGATGACATATGCAAACGTCCCCAAAGATATGATATTAGCACATGGTCTTGAGGCATGGCCAGATTTACCGATGTTCGTTGAATTTAAGTCCGTATGCAGGAAAGTATGAAAAATTTGGAATTTTATTTATTTTATTTATAGGAAGATAATATTCATTAGACGGTAATATTCTTGAGTTGTAGTCGTAGCATGTGAATTTCAGACATTGAGCTCTGGAGCTCATGTAGGAAATGTGGGTTTGGATCTGGCCTGCACATTTTTTCAACCCTGTTCCCATCTTTCCTACCCATAATTTCTTACTTTCTCTACTATTAAAATACCCCAAATATTTCTAACACAAATTAATTTTCAGCTTGAATCTAAAGTGGAGCTTAAAAAAATGGTTGTCTCTTTGTCAAATAATTCATATATTAGCTTATCTTAATTTCTTAACTAGTACCACTTCCATTTTAAGAGTCAGCATTATTTGAAGAAACTTTTGCTCAACAGGACATTCCTTCATGTGTGTTTGTGTGTGCTGGTGCATGTCGCTGGAGTGCTAGGAAGTGTGTGTTTTCTTTCCCAGGGTGTATGAAGTGTGAGGTGGCTGGACTGGTTTGGGTGTGCCTGCGCAATAGACTCGCTCTTCACTTTTTACACACATATAGGCAGGGCTGGGCAACATCAAACACATTTACACATACACATACACATGCACACACACACACACACACACACACACACACACACACACACACACACAGAGCGAGTTAGTACAACAAGGACAGATAAGCTAAGTATGGGTGTACTAACAGGCTGTTAAAGCACAGTATGAATAATTTTATGCTTCAAAGGTCAGTCCTGCACTCACTGTGTGTAATCACTGTTACCATACTTACACACCAAACAGTATTTTTAACGAAAACAGCTAACAGACTAATTTGCAATCAGTAATATGCAGTGTTTGTGGTAAAACATAGTATGTCTCATATACCTATGGTACATAATTCAGGGAATTTTTGACCGACAGTAATAAGGAAGCGTTTGGTAAGTAACATGTAATTTGTGGCTGAACACATGTTATTTGTGCATTTCAAGCAATTAGGCCTACTTTTGAGTGGTGTTTTATGCTAATGGTGCTAGCATACTACTTTTGTGCTTAAAAGTCTTTAAAAAAAAAAGTCTTAAAAGTCATTCAAGCAAGATGTTTTGATACCAGACATCCTTAGTTAGCGGTCAATGTAAAATGACCAAAATCCTATATTGTGGATAATAAAATAGGTGGAATGTATTTAATGTGCCAATTTCAAATCAATTTTGGAATAATTTGGTGAATAAAATACACTTCAAACACTTCACTTCATTAAAAAAAGGTACTTTTTTGAAAAACACCTCATTAAATAAAAGGTACTCAATTTAATTTGACTGTATTCTCGCTTAATAATCATTAACTTGATGGGCGCAAACCAAAAGATAAGATTGTTCATAATGAATGAATGTAAGTCTGGTATGAACACAAAAGAAAAGAAACAACTTCATGAACCTTATGTAACATCAGAGTGGGAAAAAAAATTTCCACACAATAAAACCGACGCTGAATTATGATTGGATGAGTCACAATCAACAGCACTGTAAAATAGCCAATATAAAAGCACATGTGACTGCGCTTCAGTTTTCAGTTTTTCCAATTTAATTTGGCAAGTTTGACATGTTTCTACTTTTTCTAACAACACCCTTAAAGGAACACTCCACTTTTTTTGGAAATAGGCTCATTCTCCAACTCCCACAGAATTAATAAGTTGAGTTTTACCGTTTTTGAATCCATTCAAACGATCAAAGAGTTTCGATCATTTTCCTATTTAAAACTTGACTCTTCTGTAGTTATATCGTGTACTAAGATCGACGGAAAATGAATAGGACAAATATCGAAACTCTTTGATCGTTTTTGAACGCGATGCTACTGGTCTAATTGGATTCAATGATCTATGCTAAGCTATGCTAAAAGTGCTCTCGCCAGATCCGGAGATCGGCTGAATGGATTCAAAAATGGTAAAACTCAACTTATTAACTCTGGGGGAGTTGGAGAATGAGCCTATTTCCAAAAAAAGTGGAGTGTTCCTTTAAAGTCGCCATTAAATGCAAATTAATCTATTTTCTAAATGTTTTTGATCTTATTGTGACCGATTTATCCATGCATATGTTCCATTTCTTAAATATTGTAAATTTAAACCAAAATTTTGATCTTATTAATCGATTAATCGACTTCTGGATTTTCCAGTCATTTTGCCCACATAAATTCAGCCCCATTCTTACAATCAGCTCAAAATTCAGATCTACCTCCATTCGATCAACAACCGAAGGATAGAACCAAGTCTACGCCCTACTTTTTATTTTACGATCACAATATGCAATAAAAGATCTGCAGCTACTTCCTTTTCAATACTTTCTCCTAGGGCTGGGGAAATTGATGCATTAATAAATAAACATAAGGGTGTTCACAGTGAGATGTGTTTACATTAATCTTGTATCATAAAAGCATTCTGAGCCGATTAGAGCGCCATCTGCTGTTAAAAACTAAGCTCAGAATTGATTCCAGAGAGAATCGTGAATGACGATGCACTGATGTATCGTGACAGCCCTACTGTCTTCCTCGGCTTGACTCATTTGGAATGCATTTCGCTCAGTATTTTGACACACCGAAAGCACATGTGCTCTTACCCGCTCAGGTTGCCCATGCTGCCCATCATATCCATGCCGTCAAACACATCCTTGCCTCTCCCGACACTATGCATGCTCCTGACGGATCCGGCGCGCGACAGCCGTCCCTGCTGCATCATGGCCAGGTTGCCCTGGGAGCCACTGAATCCACCAGTTCCGTACATGCCTGATGACATGTTGGATGCGCGACTCGTTTGGCGGTTGTTGATTCGGCTGATGGTGCGGTGGGCAGGGCCTTTGAAGGACTGCTGTCTAACGTACACCTCCTGCTCCATGCCTCCTCCTCCGCTGCCAGTGGCCAGTGTCCCGCTAAGGGAGCTTTTCATGGCTGGCAGCGTCATTGAACTGACCTGCTGCTGTCCGCTCTCAAATCCATTCACCCTAGAGGTCGAATACACGGACTGGCGTGGGTAGGTGTTGGCAGCATAGCCGTTGCTCATGCCCTGCATGGAGGCCTGTTGCGTGTAAGTGGCGTCTCGTTCTGAAACCAGGCTACCGTCGCTGTCATCCTGCGCCATCAGTGAGGAAACCACTTGGCGCGGCATGGATGCCACACGCATGGAATACATGGACTGGGTCTCTGGGTCGCCCCCCATTCGGCTGAAGGATCGAGTCATTGTGCTGACCTGCTGCTGTTGCCCTTGGCCCCCGCCGCTTTGGAAACCACCAGCCTGGTAACCGCCACCTACAAAATCGTCTTGGTAATACGCCCCACCTCCACCACCACTTCCTGTGTAACTGATTTTGGTTCTTGGGCCGAAATCAACGGCAGAGCGGGATGAGTAACCACTAGAGTACTGGGATGGACGCGGGGCCTAGAAGAAAAGAGACATTAAATGTGTATAAGAAAAGAGAAATTGAAAAGTTTAGAACCCTATAAACTATAGCTATTGATTGATTAAAAAATATTATTAAATTGCACGTGTCAATTAATTAATAATTGATAATAATCACGTCAATATTTCCAGAGAAAGGCCCCAAAATTGAGATTCTTAATTTGAGAAATAGGAGGAGTTTAATTGCATTATTTTTTCATCCTTTTTTATCATAATTTATTCATTTTTTGCATGAAATCATGCATTTTAATGCATTCATTTCATGCATTTTTAACACATTAAATTGATAACTCTACTTAGTATTACTCAAAAGGAATATAACTGAAAGTGACGCTTAGAGATTTCTAAACTTGTGATTTTTCATATGTGGTTGTTGGTTGAGCTTCCCTGTGAAATATCACATCTAACTAACACAATCCCCATTACTCATTTTCAGTATTTGGACAAGATACACGTCCATACAGTCACACACAAAAGACTTCTTTAACTTGGCTCAATAAGTGCTATGTTTTTCAAACAAGTAAACTACTGTAAAATATTTATAAAGAAATGGAAAGGATCTTACCGTCATTGATCTGCCGGGGGCATAGACAAAGGATTTGGAGCTGAAATTTGGAGTGAAATTCTGGTTCACTGTTGAATATTTTGTCATCGTTGAGTAATTCCCAGACTCTTAAGAGAATAAAAAAACCTGAGAATTAATATAAATGCACATCTAAACTTTTCTCATGGACTAGTAACATATAACATGGACTAGTTTTTACGGTATGAATAATCCTTCCCGTGAACTTTCTCGATGTGCAATCACATTCTACACGTTTCTGAACACGACTGACACACCTAACAGCTCAGCTACAATGTATTTTAATCAAGAAAATAAGGCCTATAACGTCATCTCAGTAGTAAATTACCCCTTAGTTGGTTCAGATGGTAACTAATAACTAGTTATTAAATCACAGATCCTTTGATTAGCAATTCTTGCACTTGCACTGTTTTTCATCAGTTCAAATGGCCAATCAGATAACAGTAAAGAACAAAGCTAGAATAAACCAATAAAATTATTTTGTTTTAACAAAACTATTAACTGTCTATACAACTATAAACTGAAAAACTATTGTAAGCACTATGTATTGTAAACATACTGTTCATGCTATGCAGTTATTGCATAACTCTGTTGATTTGTTTTATTTTAGCCATGTTTATGATACCTTTGTGCAGTTTGAATGCAAACATGCATGTTTGTCCTTTTATTGAACAATTTAAAATAAAAAAAAACACATTGAATGTGCTGTTTTGTTTCCCTTTAACCATGTTTATGATACCTTTGTTACACATACTTGTTTGTTCTCTGATGGAACTACTAAACAAAAAAATGTTTTGTTTTGTTTCACTTTAATCATGTTTACTACAGCTTTATGCAAGTTTTTTTTATTTTTTTTTTTATTTAAAGATCCACGTTTGTTAAACAAATTTTTGTTTCAATGAGGTCATTTATGATACTTTTGTACACAAGTTTGTATATATAAACTTGCATGTTTGTTGTTTTAAGCATTTAAAAACATTAAAGATGTTGTTTTGTTTCTCTTTTGCCATGTTTATGACACAAGTTTGTACACAAATGTTACACACTAAATGTTTTTTTTTTTCACTTTAGTCATGTTTATGATAGCTTTGTATGTATGATGGTTTGATGTGAACATGTATGTCTGCTCAGATTAATTTAACAACTTTATTTTGTTTCATGTTTGTGATATTTATCATGTGCATATAATAAGGCATATAAGTTTATATGTCTACTTTGTGAACTTGCATGTTAGTTCGTTTGGTTCCTTGTAGCCAGGATTATGATACTATTGTATGCAAGTTTTTATGTCTTGTTTGAATGTAATCAAATCGCTGAATGGATGGCATTACAAATGATATTGTTCACAGTGGGAAATAAGTTACAGACGTAAAGCCAAAGATTTACTGCCCAGTAAAGTCGTCAAGTCTGTAACTTTACAGAAAAGTCAGTACGCTCGGCATGTGTCTTTTATGACACTGCAAGTATAAGGCAAACTCGCAGAGTTACATGAATTACTGCAGTGCCAGTTTACCGCAATTTTACAGCGTTTTTTTTTCTGGCTCAGCAGCAGATGGAGTTAAGGTACCCAGGTTTGTTTCATCAAAGGCTTATTTATGTATCTATGGGCATGCAAGTACATGCACTTGAGTATGTGTGTGTGTGTGTGTGTGTGTGTGTGTGTGTGTTAGGGAGTGGTATAAGCATTTCATAAGTGAATAAGTGTGGAGTGAGTTGTAGACAACAGCCAGCAGAAAAGACAGAACCGGTCTGATGACTGGGACACTCCCAAAGTCCCTTCCCTAAAAACACACACCCTTCACCCTGCCTCACCCTGCCCTAGTGCATTGCTTCAAATTAGTAGAATTAAACACAAAGAACTACTAAGTTAGAACTAACATTTTGAGTTTTCAAATGCAGTTTTGTTTCAAAACAATCCATTTGAGCTCCTCTATCAAGCTCGTGATAAATACTTGGTATTGCACTAATGTCAAATCTAGTTTTCAGAGAGACAAACACTTTCAAGACATGGTATGCGTCTCCTCCTGAAAGCCTTGGGTCAGTAGCAGGAAGACCCAAGGCTGTTCTAACTTGTCAAATGCAGGTAAAGCTCATAAACTAGGGTCCGGTTAACGTATCCACTAAGCACCAGAGGTTAAACCCCTGGAAATAGCTGTGGTAGACCCTCATAAAGCCAGGAATTCAGCCACTTTTGGTCTTAACCACTCAAATCAACCACAAATTCTTGAACACTTAGAGGCTTTGAGTACTTTCAAGTGCACACTAATGTATAGGCTACTAATGTGCTTTCCAGTCGTACAGTGCTGCAAGTTTCACTCGTCTTTAAAAACTAAACCTTGTGCAGCTGCTGACTATAAGGTTGTGGATTAAAACAAATAGTTTGGATTTCTCTTAGGTTACATTCTTCAGCTTTTCCATCACACCAATTGATATTTAAGCCATTATGATTGATGGATCCAAATTACCTTTCTTTTGTGCAGTGCTAAGCACTTTTTTTGTCTAGAGTGGGTTGGGTTTTTCTAATTAGAGCTTTGAAACTTTCACTCTCTCTTAGTCCTGTAACAGGAACTGAGATTACACTTGAACCTTGCTCAACTCACTCCTGTGAATTATTAACAAAAACCAGGAGTCTGTTCTGCCAGTGCAACTTTCTAGTAAAAAATCATGAATTCAAAACTTCCACATCTGTTTTTAATTCTTAATTTAAATCACCACTGCTAATGTTTAAAAACAATGCTGACTAAATCTACCACACCTGATGTGAACTGACTACCATCTATGACATTATTTTTGTTATCGCCAGAAAACAAAGGTAAATGCAAACTAGTTCAGGTCAAGTCACACACAAAAAATAAAAAAAGATACATTATCTACAAATGACACCGGGGATATTTAGTCTTAAATGGTTCTATCCAAATAACAGAAACCATGTGACCACAATTTTGCTCCAGGCAGTTTTTTCTCATAACTATTTATTGTTTTGCATACTTGCCTGTAAACAGCAAAGTACATCCTGTGCGTGTGAATTTAATAATAATGATTCTTCTATTGATATCTAACAAATAATAACGCTCCCAAAAGTTAATAAAGATGTAATTCAACTCTAAATGAAACCACATACTGTATAAAAGCACCGCGCAAAGGCTTTTATGTAAAGTCAACCTGGCAGATGATGAGTAGATTAATAATTCAAAGGCTGATGTGTTATTGTAGATGTATTACAATGAGATCAAAGCGCACAGTGACACACCTGAGGCTGGGTATTGTGACGACGAGCCGTTCTGGCGCGGAAGCGTGGATTTCTCCGCCAGTCTCATAGACACCTGCTGGTGCACGCGTTTGAACCTCGCCTCCCCCTTGGCGTGGGACCCACCGTGAGAGAGCTCGGTCTCGGAGGGGACCGCGTAAGTGCTGACGGTCGAGTTGGGCTGCAGCGCCGTCAGAAAGACGTTCTCCGAGGTCAAACTGACACTCATGGCGAAGCGACGATGGGACCGAGTTGAAGCACCAAGATTAAAAAAAAAGTTATAGTTCCACCCGAGAGTGGGAAAAGATAGATCCCCGCGTTGCGAAACAATAAAAGCGTCTTCAGTTAGTCAGCTTTTGTTTCTCTGTGCTGATGCTGGAACTGTGAGGCGACGCGCTACTGACGGCTGCTCTGAAAATCTTCGGCTTTTTCGCAGGTGGGAGGTAGAGTGGGCCGGGCTTCGAGGTGAGTCATCGGTTACCTGATCCAGGTAAACTCAAGAACGCACAAAGCAGGTTCTTTTTCATTATTATTATTATTAATTTTATGTAATTGTGTTTTGAGCAAATAAATGGAAATTTATGTCGAAGTTACATTTTCTTCAATTTTTCCCCAAATGAATGTGAAGATAGATAGATAGATAGATAGATAGATAGATAGATAGATAGATAGATAGATAGATAGATAGATAGATAGTTTCCCCTGCAGTCTCGTTTCTGTGATGCAACTGGACGTTTACTTTTGGTTTTCAGACTTGCACTCTTTAAAATAAACGTTCTTTATTGGCATCAATGGTTCTATGAAGAACCTTGAACATCCATGGAACCTTTCAAATGCAGAAAGGGTTCTTTAGAACTGTTAACTGAAAGGTTCTTTTGGGAACCAAAAATGGTTCTTCTAATCTATGGCATCACTGCGAAAACACCCTTTTGGAACCGTTACTTTTAAGAGTGTAGAGTTTTTGGTGACACTTTATTTTAGTGTTCGTTACACGTTACATGTAAAGTAATAACAGTAAATTATGTATAATTACATGAGGTAACCCTAAACTAAACTCCAGTTTTAACCATAACCCTGCTACAGGTTGTTAATTAATACTACTCAGTCCTTAAATGTAAAAATACACTGTAAAATAAAGTGTATTTATTGTTATTATCAACGTAATGGGCTTTACAACAAACGGTAATAGGCTATATCAATTATTTAAGTTACACTTTATTTTAAGATGTCCTCGTTACAATATAGTTATACATTTAAGTACTGAGTAATAGGCTATTATTTAACGATATGGTTAGGATTAGGGTTTGCCTTTTTTATTTAATTTATTTTTACTAGTAATAGTAGGCTACATGTAACGTGTAACAAGGACGCCATAAAATAATGTGTTACCATGGTTACACTTTATTTCGATAGTCCACTTTAGACATTCTACTAACTATAAGTAACTACATGTCAAGTACATGTCAACTAATTCTCATTCATTTGCAACTACATGTCTACTAACTCTCAGTAGGGTAGGTTTAGGGTTAGTAGAATAAGTTGTATGTAATGTAATGGTTATAATGGTTAGGCTATAATGGGAATTGTATTGGTTTTAATGGAAACTATAATGGTGTTTACTGGTATGTGATGGATTCTATTGGTGGGATGTTAAATCCTATTGGAAAAATGCCCAAAACACACTACAAAAAGGAATTTTGTAATGGTTTTACTGGAAAAAGCTAATGATTTATAATGATATTTTAATGGAAACCACTGGAATTTCTGTGATGGTTTCTATTGGGCTTCTATTGTTTGGTTTTTAGCAGGGATTAAGCAGACAGTCTACTAATACTCTAATGACTGCTAGTTGACTTGTAGTTGCAAAGTTGTTAGTAGAATGTTAGTAGAAAGTGGACTATCGAAATAAAGTGTTACCGTTACCATTATTTATTATAGTTAGAGTATATCAAGAAAAAAACGTTTATAAAGTATATAAATAAGTTTAATTAAAGAACATAATTTAATAACTATTTTAGGACCTGACAATATTATTTACAGTGTGGATTTTGAAAACTCCATGGTTGCCGATCTAACCAAATAATAACACGTTTATCGAGAATAAACAGCCTACAGTAGGCTATCTTTCATTCATTCTTCTAGACATCTTGTCATCAGTTCTGTGAAATTCTCAGAGAATGTGCTCTGACATGCAGGTGACGTGTCTCAGTTTAAAAAGCTTGCTGTTGTATCTTATCGTCACCTAGCAACGTAGAAAGCGCGGCAGATCATTCCGAATCAGGTTTCACCTTCATATAAAAAACTCATGCATGGCTTGCTTTCTATACTAATATCAACTATCTGATGAAAAATTATGATACTTTCCGGGTGTATTTAAGCAATGTCAAATAAACTCAGTTTGACTAGATTTCAAATGTACAATAGTCAATAAACTCAATAAATTGCTGTTTGAATTAATTAAGTCTGATTCATTTATTCACGACTCTGCTAAAAACAAACAAACAGTAGAAATTCCAGTGGTTTCCATTAAAATACCATTATGAACCATTAGCTTTTTCCAGTAAAACCATTACAAAACTCCTTTTTGTTGTGTGTTTTGGGCATTTTTCAAATAGGATTTAACATCCCACCAATAGAATCCATCACATACCAGTAGACACCATTATAGCTTCCATTAAAACCAATAGAATTCCCATTATAACCATTAAAACCATTACATTTTCTATTGCGTTTTGGGCAGGGTTATAACTTTTTTGTAAAATACAAATGCACTTCTAAATAATTTACCTGAAATAACCTGAATTATGTTTATATTAGCGGTTACACTTTATATTAGGTGGCCTTAACTACTATGTACTTGCATCAAAAAATAATTACAATGTACTTATTGTGTTCATATTGTATTGCAAAACACTTCTGCTGCTATTGAGGGGGATACGGGTAAGGTTAGGGACAGGTTTGGTGATATGGGTAGGTTTAAGGGTGGGTTAAGGTCTAAGGGATGGGTCAACAGTGTAATTATAAATATTATTACAGAAATTAATTACAGATGTAATTACATATAGGTATTTTAAAAAATATAAGTACAATGTAAAAACATGTATGTACACAATAAGTGCATTGTACCAAATTATTAATTTAAATGTAAGTAAATAGTAGTTAAGGCCACCTAATATAAAGTGGGACCATATTAGCTATTTCTTAATTATGATGTTTATATTATTTTTGAAAATTTCATCATTTATAAAATACGATAGGCTAAATTAAGGTTTTCAATTGTCACAAATTGTCACAATCACAAAAAACCAAATCAGCATCTTTCTTGGGAAGTTATCAACATCAGTCTGTCAGCACTGAGTCACTGTGACTGATACTAATTTCTGTTCAGACAGCATTTGCATGTTCGTTCACAAAACTGAATCATGCTTTGTTCATAAGCTGAGAATAGTATCCATTTACTCTAAGAGGAAAACAAATAGAAAGTGTTTGATTGAATCTTTACTCACCAATAGGACTATCAGGATTTAGCGTATAATTCCAGTGTTGAGAAAATGTGTTTAGTGTGCTGTCTCGCAGATTGCTTGTGAAAATCTGACAGGTGTCAGAGAAAGGCAAGAAGTTATAGAATCTGCAGCGCACGGCAAC
The DNA here is from genome assembly GCA_036784905.1 of Acrossocheilus fasciatus. Classification (NCBI taxonomy): domain Eukaryota; kingdom Metazoa; phylum Chordata; class Actinopteri; order Cypriniformes; family Cyprinidae; genus Acrossocheilus; species Acrossocheilus fasciatus. The sequence goes on along the minus strand of CM071962.1, from coordinate 17,740,028 downwards.
GCCCTTATCACTTTAAAAAAGATACATGTGTGTGCATTCATGATCACTGTTCTGGTTACCAATCCCCTGAATTAAGAAGGTGTGTGTGATAATGTGTCAGACGGTTACAGCAAAGAGAACGAGAGACACAATGGGCGAGTCTGCAGGTGGAGGTGTGATGCAGACGTCAGGAGGATCGGAGGGTGCGAGACAAACCTACAACCCCCACAATACTATTACGTGCAGTGACCAGCCAGATTAAATTTACTAATCACTAATTTCTCCCCAGGTTCATAAAGGCTATACACAATACTTTCCATGCAGTGACCAGTAAGATAAATGCAGATTATTTCAAACAATTGTTTTATGTTTTGGGTGTGTGTGTGTGTGTGTGTGTGTGTGTGTGTGTGTGTGTGTGTGTGTGTGTGTGTGTGTGTGTGTTATGTTTTTTGTTTCTATAACCCCAGGTTCATTTACACAATACTGTTCAGTGCAGTGAGCAGTGTTGGGAAGGTTCCTTTGAAGTTACTCTATTTAAAATGTAATAAGTAGTGTAACTATTTCAGTTACTTTATTAAAGTAATGTAACTTATTACATTTGATTACTTTTCTAACAAATGTTTTCAACTGTTAATCATTTTCAAACATGTAAAGCAGGCAGGGTTAACCTAGTACTCAACACTGATTACTGTCAGACTTTCAGAATCCTTCATCATTTGAATTAAGATTATAATAATTTAATTGGAAAGCAGATTCACCACAAAATCAGACTTTAGCACTACTTCCAGATCGTTTTGAGGTTAAATATTGATTTCAAATTTAATACGTTTGAAATCAGATCTTTGCATATGACAGGAAACAAGTTGACTTAACTTAAAAAAATTGAGGAAACCCATTGGCTTAAAATGATTAAGTAAATAACCAAGATAAACTCACTAATCATCAATTTCAGTGTGGACCCTTTTCACAAGACTATGATGACGCTTTTCAACAGTCATCAGCATGGTAAATCTTCGAAAGTTTTATATATATATATATATATATATATATATATATATATATATTTGATTTTTTTTTTAAATGTATGTACATTTGTAACTCTATACTTTGTATTAAATCACCTTTGCATCAAATTACAAAAAAAATGCAGCGTATATGGGAGGGACGGTAAATTTGACATTGTTCTCTCTCAATTTTTTTCCCTTTTTTTGAAAGTTCATGAAAATACTATCGTGGTGTTTTTCTTTTGCTATTTGAGCAAAAGGGAATGAAAAAAAATATGTATTTGTGCTACTTTCCCATTCACTGTTCTCGAAGTTTACCCAACTATGACGACTTTTTCTGCTGAGAAACCCGGAAATGTGAAAAAGGTCTATTGTTTTGATTTATGTCTATGTGTGTGTTTTATTTTTTTGCTTTGTCTTTTCTTGTTTTGTAAAGTTGGTTCAGATACACAGTACTAATCTGTGCAGTGCCCAGCAAGATAAACGTACAAATTAGATGTTAGTTTGTCCAAGAAAAAATACTGTGCAAATGTTGAAATCAGTTGTGCTGCTTCATATTTGTGTGGAAAATTACATTTATTTTTAAGGATTCTTTGATGAACAGAAAGTTCAAAAGAACAGAATTTATTTGAAATATAAATATTTTGTAACATTATAAATATATTTTAATCAATTTAATGCTGAATAAAAGTATTAATTTCTTTAAAAAGCTTTTGAACGGTAGAGTGTCCTATAAAACCATATAACTTTATACAACTTCAAACTAACCTTCAATCGGTGGACTTTAATCTTGCTGGCATGGTTTTGTCAAATCAACATTCAAAGTTTCCCATTTTATTTGAATGTGTTATAGAGTAATCATCGTATTACTGCCGTTAGTTAATTGGAACACAGTGAAATATTTTAATTAACATCCTCCACTGCTGTTATTTTAATCATGCTTGTCAGACAACCCAGTGTTTTGTATCAAGAGGGTGGCATCCACTGATTACAGTATACAGTAAGTCCTAAACTTCAGTGTTACATGTGAGTCACTTTGAGAAAGAAAGTCACATATTTTATAGAGATTTCCTGAGGCTAGGGCAGGTGGATTCTCATTCATTCGAAGACAGAATCACTTGCCCTTCCCTATGAGAAAGCATTTTCAAATTTAGTACCACCTTAATCCACCTTAAACGTGATGACTGACAGCTCTTGTTCTTTCTTCAAAATTGAATAGCCCAGAATGCCCTTCGAAACATGCTGTAAATCCATTACGCTAATATAAACTACTGTCACATACACAAAGCATGAAGACACTGTTTGAAAATCATGAACTACTTATTTATGGTTTAACAAATTGACCATCTGCTGCTATTAAAGTAGTAACACAGCTTATTGTATAGATTTCTTTGTACACTGGGGAAACCATTTTCACTCAGAAACTGCTAGTAAATGTTATGGACTATTACAAAGAACTGGCAAGTAACAAATTTAATTAAATGTAAAATTTTGAAGTTTAAATATTAAATAGTATTTCCTTGTAAAACATTCAATAATATTTGTTTCATGTACATTTACCTTAAAATGTCTTTCCTTTAAATTTATTTAGCTATTTGCTTTTTTTTTTTTTTTTTTTTTTGCTGTGTTTTGATATGTGTTGCATTTTGTTTTATTTTTTGTTTTGTGTTTTTAGTTTTTTGTGAGGTTAAGTTTTATTTTGTTGTTTTTGTGTTTTTTTTTTGTGCTTTTTATTTTATATTTTTTGTTTGTGTTTTTTGTTTTGCATTGTTTGGTTTATTTTGTTTTTGTGTGATCTTATGTGTTTGAGGTTTTTTGTTTATTTGCTTTTGTTAAGTTTCACATTTTTTGTTTATTTATTATTTGTTGTTTTTTGTTTGTTTTTGTGCTGTGTTTTGCTTGTTTACTTTTTGTTTTGTGTTGGTTTTTTTTTTATTTGGTTATTATTTGGTGTGTTTTGTGTTGTGTGCTGTGTTTTGTTTTAGGTTGTGTTCTGTTTTCCTTTTTAGATTTTTTTTATTATTGTTTTTGTGTTTTGGGTTGTCTGTTTTGTTTTGCTTTTTTATTTTGTTTAGTTTTTTGCTGATAATAGTAGATTAATCTTAATTCATTTTTGGGGGCTTATGTCTATTGCAATAGTTTCTTCAGAACTACATCAAGGATTACAGAACAGTAAATTATTACAAAAATTATTATCATTAGATGTTAAACAATTTAATGTGAACTCTCTTTTAAAGTTTCAGGTTCGATAAATCAAGAACAACACAAGCATTAATAATAAATAAATAAATATATATATATATATATATATATACACATAAAATAAATCACAATAAATGCACATGACTGTATGTACAGTTATTATGATTACCATGTGCACATGTGCAATTATGATTAACATGTACACTTTATTGAATGAAACGTCTGATAAAACATTTTTGGTTATTCCGTTGTGATTAAGTATTAGTTTTTACCAAAGGCTTTGAGAAGAGATTATATGGCAGTGTCTATCGAGACCAAACATTAAACTAGTAGGCCAAAGATCCAGACCAAGATAACTGTTTTATGATCTCGAGTGATATGAACCATGTGATTAAGAAGGTGCAGTAAAGACAGAAGCTGTAAAACTACAGTAAACAGACAGGCTTAGCAACATTTATATTGAGTAATTAAAAGTGAAAATAGAATTAAGCTAGAGTTTTCAACAATTATGAAAAGCAGTAGTTCAGAAAGTAATCATTTGGAAATACCGGCAATTCCAGTTGTGTCTCCAACTCCAAGTCCAAAAAACAAAAACACTGAGTGGACAAGCGAAACCTCCTAATACTCACATAACCTCTTTTTTTGCACAGAGTTTTATTACTTAACAATAATTATCAACGCACACCTTGGGGCGTTTTATGTAGATTTAAGCTGTGATTAATTCTCAATAACTGTATTTTTACAGTATGTTCTGAGAGTGTTTGTGTATTTACTAGGGCTTAAACCAGATTGCGTGCTGTTTCCACGGGTTTCACTGGGTGTGGTTCTGTTAAAACGCAAATAAAACACAAGAAGTACAATGAAAGGACCTTGCAAAACTCATTACATTATAATAATAATAATAATTATAATTATAAACCAAAAAGGCAAAATCATCATTTACCTATAAATATATACATTTATCTATCAATTATATTGATCAATTCATATTATTAATTATAAGGTATTCCCGCTCCTCGTTGTGACAGTGAATACCATGGAAAATTATAAGCTTGTTAATCACAGTGATGAAATCTCATGAACTCTTTTGGTAAGGACACAGTGACATTTGTATGAGTCATATTTCGTCATTGTCACATTCAGTACAGCATGGCATTTGTGGCCAGTGACATTCGAAGAACTAGGGAGTAGGATTGTGACATCAAGTTCACTTGTCTTCTGAGAAAAGACGAACGGTAACACACAGGGAGGGGTTTCCAGGATGGGAAGGGGGTGTGTGAGTGATTTTACACATTTAACTGAGAAGCCTTGATCCACCACAGCTCAAACAACCAGCTATACAATACTAGCAGCTACAACTGCATCATGATTGGTCTTTTGTAATGAAAGTGGATGGGTTTTTTGGGTTTCACTGAATAAAGAAAGACTTGAGGCTTCTTAAATGTGCTAAATAAAGCTTAAAACAAAGCTTTATTTTTAGTTTATTACATGTTTACCCTGATTTTGTCTATTTAGGTTGGCCGCACGACTTCCACTCTGGATAATGCTTTATTATTATCCAGGGATTAATTGTTTAATAGCAGTTACACAATGTTTGCTTTTGTTCGTGGAACAATGGTGTTATGGCTGATGGTAATTTAATCCAATAAAGCTATTTCATGTTTTCTGCAGGCACTAAAATGATGGGTGCATCTGATCTTATTAGATGTAATGTCCATTTGGATAGGAATTCCTTTAGTCAAAATACAGAAACAATAAAGAGGATTTAATGTTATTTGTCAAACGTTGAACTGAAAGGACAAAATTACTGATTGTTTCTTTGCTGAAAAGTTGGTTTAAGTGTAGTATTTCATTTGTTTTACTGCAGGGGCTCCCAAACACTGCACATTTTGCATGTCTACTTTATCAATCACACCTGATTCAACTCATCAGCTCATTAGTAGCAACGCCAAGACATAAAATGGCTGTGTGAGACAAAGGAGACATGCAAAATGTGCAGTGTTAGGGAGGCTCCAGGAACCAGTTTGGGAACCCGTTTTACTGTATACTATCGCCCTCTAGAGGCTTCTTCTGATTCTCCAATTTAGCTTTCAATTCATAAAATACTTGATTTAAAAAAAAAAAAAAAATTATTGCCAAAGCATCAACACAAAAATAAACACTGTTACAAATAAAAATGTATTAAAAGTATTGTGCCAGTAATATAATATAATATAATATAAACTGACCAGGGTGTTTCCACTAATAATAATAATAATATACTAGAATATTTTCTCAGTAATAATAATAATACATAATACATACTTATATACTGCATACTTATAGGCCTATAATAATACACATATATGTACTGTATGTATTAGTGCTGTCAATCAATTAAAAAAAAAAGAATTAATCACGATTAATCCCACCTAACATTAAAGTTTTTAAATATACTTTTATATTGCAATAATTTCACATTCAATCTTCAAATTAATGTATAAACAACATAAAGACTGTATATTTTTAATATTTGTTTAATGGTATCTTTATTTTTATGACGGAAGGTCAGTATCACTGATACCAATTAATACTGATTTCTCTATAAAAAATGTTTCCCCCTAATAAATTAAACATTATATTATAATTAAGAGCTATCAATTTTAACATTTATTAGACTTTAAAAATATCTTCTAATTAAAGTGACTTAACTGATCACGACATTGCATGCTCGTAGTTTCTTTCGTGATTTGATATGAAATGATACAGGCTATGCACGCGCTGCTTTGTGCGTGTATTGAAGAGCACGTGTCGTGTACAGTTTTCGCGCTCGTTTGACTCGCGCCTGAACGCTGAAGTGAAGTTGAAGCGCGCGTCTGAACTGTCTCCGGATTGATGTGATCGTAAAGGCGTTCTGCGACTGAATAAAAGCACTTCTTGTCAAGAAAAAACAGACAGAAACAGCAGTTATGAGTGAGGTGGCCAACCCTAGGCTCCGCCCCTGCGTTAACAGCGTTAAATTATTTTAAGGCGTTAAACTGAAAAAAAAAAAAAAATGCAAAAATAAAATAAAAAATTAAATTAACGCACTAATTTGGTCAGCACTAATATTATATATATGTATGTATGTATGTATGTATGTATGTATGTATGTATGTATGTATGTATGTCATATTAGTGCTGTCAAATGATTAATCGCAATTAATCGCATCCAAAATAAAAAAAAATGTTTACATTAGATGTGTACATTGTGTATATTTATTATGCATATATAAATACAAACACATGCATGTATATAGCCTATTTAAGAAAAATGTGTTATGTTTATATATTAAATCTATTTATATGTAATATAAAATATAAATATATAAAAGTATATACATGTAAATATTTTCAAAATATATACCGTATGTGTGTGCATTTATAGGCTACATGATAAATACACACAGTACACAAACAAATATTATGTAAACAAAAACCTTTATTTTGGATGCGATTAAACGCGATATGTATATGTATATATATATATATATATATATATATATATATATATATATACACACACACACACACACATACATACATACACACACACACATACATACATACAATAAACCAACGAAGTAAAATGTAAAACAATATTATTCACAATCCTTTCTCAATAGTTTTCGGGATTCACAGTTTCTTCAGGTAAAAGGAATTGTACCTTTTACTTTCGCACTAGTTGTGTGACTTTTTAGCATTTCTTTGTGCACTTTATGATCTAAGTTATAATCTTTTTAATTTAGTTTCCTTTTTGTTAGCCCACTTAATATTCAAACCATCCCGGAAATAGACCGTGTGACTCTAGCTGAGCCAATGAGATGACAGCTCTCCCCAGGTCAGGTGAACAAAACCACTGTCCTGTCATATGACTTGTGTTTTGACAGTCTCAGCGCTTTTTAATGTTTTCTCATTGTGTAGCTGCAGTCCGTCAGCTGTGAAACACGCCCGAAGTGTCCGGTAACATGTCCCGCTCCGGCTCGCACTCTCATCAGGTGTGGTTTTGTTTAATAGTGGTTGTGGTCGGTGTGTCGGTGGAGCAGGTGGATGCAGTCTGGCCGCTGCCGCAGCAGCTCCATCAGTCCGCGGACAGATTCAGGCTGAGTCCGCAGCTCTTCTCCTTCTCTTACGGGAGGGACTCGGCTGCGCAGACTGGGTGCTCCGTCCTGGACGCTGCTTTCAAAAGATACTTCTCCACCATATTCCCTGACTTCACGACAGGATCAGGTCGGTTGATGCCTGAGAATGAGTCAAACAGATGTACTTCCGTGTAGCAGCATGGATGTTTATAGGCTACTGTGTAAAAAGTAAACAAGACGGTAACTATTTGGAATCGGAGGGTGCAAAATATCAAAATATTGAGAAAATCGCCTTTAAAGTTGTCCAAATGAAGTGCGTAGCAATGCATATTACTAATCAAAAGTTAAGTTGTTTATATATTTATGGTAGGAAATTTACATAGTATCTTCATGGAACATGATCTTTATTTAATATCCTAATTATTTTTGGCATAAATTAAAAATCAATAATTTTGACCCATACAATGTATTGTTGGCTAATGCTACAAATATAACTGTGCTACTTATGTTTTGTGGTCCAGGTTCACATATCATTAAAATGGAGCTGCTCCAGTATACTGATGATTTAAAAGTAATGAAAAGCCAATGAAAAATGTATCCGTTTATATATTCCCATAACATTGTCCTTTTTATAATTTTTATTTAATTTAGTTTGTAAGTCATACAAATTAGGCTATGTTTTAAGAGGAAATTAAAACAAAATTAATTATAGATGTTTGCACAAACGTAATAAAATGAGTTTCTTGCGGGAACACAATACTTTTGCGAAAGAACACAAATGTTTTGTAAGAGAACGCCAAATTTTAGCGATAGTTATGCGAAGTTTCTCGTTGGAATAAAATCACTTAGCGATAAAACACAAATGTTTAGCAAGAGAACGCAAAGTTTGTCGGGGGAACACAATACTTTAGCAATAGAATGCAAATCTGTAGAGAGAGACTGAATCTTTAGCGATAGAACGCAAATTAGCAAAAGAACAAAATTTCTCGTGGGAACATAATACGTTAATGATAGAACGCAAATGTTTAGTGAGAGAACACAAAACTTTAGCGAAATGTTTAGCTAAGTTACGTGTAATGTTTAGCGAGAGAATGCGAAACTTTAGCGAAATGTTTTGCTAAGTTACGTGTAATGTTTAGCGAGAGAATGCAAAACTTTAGCGAAATGTTTAGCTAAGTTACGTGTAATGTTTAGCGAGAGAATGCGAAACTTTAGCGAAATGTTTAGCTAAGTTACGTGTAATGTTTAGCGAGAGAATGCGAAACTTTAGCGAAATGTTTAGCTAAGTTACGTGTAATGTTTAGCGAGAGAATGCGAAACTTTAGCGAAATGTTTAGCTAAGTTACGTGTAATGTTTAGCGAGAGAATGCGAAACTTTAGCGAAATGTTTAGCTAAGTTACGTGTAATGTTTAGCGAGAGAATGCGAAACTTTAGCGATTGAACGCAAATTAGCAAAAGAACACAGATTCTTGTGGGAACACAATACGTTAACGATAGAACGCAAATGTTTAGCGAGAGAACAAAAATTTAGCGTTAGAACACAAATGTTTTGCAAAAGAATGACAAAATATTTGTATATAAGACAGTTTCTCGCCTGGCTGAGAAACCAATTCAAGTTTATATATATAAGATCACATGATTTATATATATAAACTTGAATTGGTTTCTCAGCCAGGCGAGAAACTGTCTTATATACAAATATTTTGTCATTCTTTTGCAAAACATTTGTGTTCTAACGCTAAATTTTTGTTCTCTCGCTAAACATTTGCGTTTATATATATAAACTTGAATTGGTTTCTCAGCCAGGAGAACAATAAAACAGGAAAACATGATCAAAACATGGCAAATACAGTAAAAGTAAATGTGCAATTTTCAACTTTGACCCACACAATAAAATTGTTGGGCGAAATTCTTGTGGCCGTCTTAATAGCTCTTCATAATCAAACGAAACAAATTTGCTCTACAAAACAATGTTTATTAATATGTTAATGTTTATTTGAACAGAAAATGTGCTTCAGTACATGTGGTCGGAGCCTCAACCCTTTGTCGTATCGGTGAGCGTCAAAACCAGAGGATGTGACGGCTACCCTGACGAAGATTCAGATGAGAGCTGTGAGTATCTCCTGATCATGTGATCTTAGGACGTAACCCCTGCTGACCTTTGAACTTTTAATTGCTCCTGTCATGTTAGAGAAAGTCCACTAAATTATAAGGTGTAATTACACTGTCCGCTTCCAGCAGGGGGAGTCATTCCTCTTCTACAGTGGCGTTTCAATCCAGTCATTTAAAATGAATGAATATGTTATATGTGTCACTTTTGGATGTATTTCAGTATCTAATATGCTAAGACATTCTAATAACGTTGTACTCATGTTTTGTTGATGCAGATATGCTGAGTGTGTCAGAGGGCCAGGCTGCGCTGAGATCGGTGTCCGTATGGGGCGCGTTGAGAGGTGTGACTTCATGCTTATTGTCTCTTTCATTCTCTGCTTGAAAGTAAAAGCACTAACCCTAATCGTTGTGTCTTTTTCAACTTATCAATCCTGAAAATCAGGTCTGGAGTCCCTAAGTCAGCTTGTGTACCAGGATGATTATGGCACTGTAAGTATTGTGTGACAGTATTTTGTCATGTGCTTGTGATAAACTGCTATAATAGTGCAGTGGTATGTTCATATACTGTATGTTAATTTACTTAATCTTTCCATGCAGTATTTTATCAACAAGACAGAGATTGAAGACTTCCCACGTTTTGCATTCAGAGGACTTTTACTGGACACTTCAAGGCATTATTTACCTCTCCATGCTATTTTAAAGACTCTGGTATGCATTTACTGTTCATTATAAATTATATATAAAAACAAGGTTTGGGGTTTGTAAGATTTTTAAACGTTTTTGAAAGAAGTCTTGAATGCTCACCAAGGCTGCATTTAAAAATACAGAAAAAAACAGTAATGTTTTCTAGAAACCATGATGCTTTCATTCTAGGGTTCTTTGATTTAATAGAAAAGAAAAGCATTTGGAATATAATTTTTTTTTTAAATATTATAAATTTCTTTACTGTCACTTTTGATCCCTTTAATGCATCATTGCCACAAACCATGGAAGCCCGTTTCTGCCACTGAATAAAAACCAAAAAAAAAGGTTATTGCGAATTTTTATCTCACAATTGACTTTTTTTCTCAGAATTGTGAGATATAAACTCGCAATTCTGACTTTTTTTCTCGCAGTTGCGAGTTTATATTTTGCAATTCTGACTTTTTATTCTCAGAATTGCGTGATATAAACTCGCAATTGCGAGTTAAACTGCAGTTTTGAGGGGGAAAAAAGACTGATATGTGAAAAAGTCAGAATTGCGAGTTTATATCTCGCAGTTCTGACTTTATTTCTAAGAATTGCTAGTTTATATCTCAGAATTATGACTTTTTAATTCGCAATTGCGAGTTTATATCACACAATTCTGAGAAAAAAAGTCAGAATTGTGAGATAAAAAGTCGCAATAACCTTTTTTTTTTTTTTTTTTTTTAATTCAGTGGTGGAAACGGGCTTCCGTTCAAACCTTTGAACAGTAGTGTAAAATAAAATAAATTATTTTTTTTTTCCATAGGATGCTATGGCCTACAGTAAATTTAACGTCTTTCACTGGCACATTGTGGATGATCCTTCCTTCCCATATCAGAGCCGCACCTTTCCTGACCTCAGTAATAAGGTAGAGATGCTGTAAAAGCACCTCAAAAACTGCAACATTTCTAACACATTTCAGTCACACTCTCATTTTAATACAGCATTTTTGCTTCTATTCTTCTGAATTACTAACATTATATGAATTTGTTGTTTATATTAATTGTAGTTCCATTAAAGATGCTGTGTATATATAATATACACAGTACACTCTCAAGGCAACTAGTGTTATTGTAATATTTGTTTATTTATATACTGTTATAGTATTTTTTTGTTTTTAACAAGCCTTTGTTTTTATATTTTCAGTTATAATTTAATTTAAGTTTTAGTATTTTTATGTGCTTTTGTCATTTATATTATTATTATTATTATTATTATTATTTTAAATATTTCTGTTTGACTTTTAATTAGTTTTTTATTTGTTTTATGTTTAGTAATTCTAATTCTTCAACTTTATTTCAGTTAGCTGCCAAGGCAACATTTCTCATTTTCATTTATTCTTTTTTAAGTTTTTCATCTAATATATGTTTATTTTATTTTATCTTTATTTCAGGTAATGAAAACACTTTTTAATAGTTTTAATAATAACATCACTGTTATATCTTTTTCTTCTAGGGGGCTTTTCATCCGTTCACTCACATCTACACACAGTCAGATGTAATAAGGGTGATCGAACATGCGAGAATGAGAGGCATTAGAGTCGTTCCTGAGTTTGACTCTCCTGGACACACTCAGTCATGGGGGAAAGGTACACACACACACACACACACACACACACACACACTGGTATTCCTATTATTATGGGTTCATTCTATAGCTGGAAATGGTTTTTATACTGTAAAAACTATATTTACTATCCCCTTACCCTAACCCTACCCCTCACAGGAAACCTTCTGCATTTTTAGATTTTCAAAAAACATTATTTTGTATAATTCATAAGCTTGTTTCCTCATGGGAACCTAAAAATGTCTCCATAAGGTCAAAATTTACTGGTATTACTATACTTGTACTAACATAGCGAATACCAACACACACACACACACACACACACGCCTGGAAAACCATGAAAGCAGAGATTATAAATAATAATGTTAAAGAATAATGCCATTTGTTTCTTGTTCTCAGGACAGCCAGGCCTCTTGACTCCCTGTTACAAGGGCAGTGTGCCGTCTGGTTCATTCGGACCTGTCGATCCAACAGTAGACACTACTTATAAGTTCATGGAAAGCCTCTTGAAAGAGGTGAAGTTTGTCTTTCCTGACTCTTATGTTCATTTAGGAGGGGATGAGGTCAGTTTTGCCTGCTGGTAAGCACTTTTCAAAACTTGATATTGTTTTGATTGCCTCATTTGTGCTTGACTGCATTAGCAAGAACGGTGGTGTTTTTATTTAGACTTTAGCTATGTTATTCTCTCTAACAGGCAGTCGAATCCCAATGTGCGGAAGTTTATGGAAAAGATGGGCTTTGGGAAGGATTTTACTAAACTGGAATCATTCTATATGGAGAGGTGAGTGGAATAAAAACAAAGCTAACTTCATATACAAACAAATTGGCGTCTGTAAGATTTTTTTACCTTGTGAAAAACTTCTGTTACACTCACAAAGGCTGCATTTATTTGATTTAAAAATACAATAAAACAGTAATATTGTGAAATATTATTACAATTTGAAATAACAGTTTTCTATGTGAATATATATATATAATAAAATGTCATTTATTTCTGTGATGTCAAAGGTGACATTTTCAACAAGTCTTCAGTGTCACATTCAGAAATCATTCTAACACGCTGATTTGCTGCTCAAGAAAATGTAATACATATTTATTTTCAGGATTCTTTGAAAAATAAAGCATTAAAGTATATTGTTTTTGGAACTTTACTTGGAATGACTTTACTGTCACTTTTGATGCATCCTTGCTGAATTTCTTTAAAAAAATTAATTTTCTTAAATTTAATTGACTTTTAATTTCTAAAAATTAATTAAATTCTATAAATTTCTTTGAACAGTGGTTCACATTTTAGCATAATTTGTTGACAGCTTTTTTTAACTGCTTCATGATCCTTCATTTTTATTTTATTAATATTTAATAAAATAACATATACTGTATAAAAACAATAAATTAAATGAATTTAATAATAATAGTAGTAATTTTATATATATATATATATATATATATATATATATAGATAGATAATTTAATACATTTTATTTGATTAAATATTAATCATTTACATTTTTAAATGTATTTATTTAAATTTTAGGTTTTAATTATTTTAATTATTTAAATTTATGGTTTAACCCCAGATTCTAAAATTAATAGTTCAAAAATGTGTTTGGTTAAGACATGTTTGAAACCATGAAACACCTGTGAATGTAAATGTTTTGTCTTCTGATAAAAATGGAAAAAAATGTTTACAGTTTTTCTGCATAAACATAAGAATTGGCACATTCATGAACACAGTGTTTATGGTTTTTCACTATGTCGCTCTCTCTTTATGTTCTTCAGTATTATGAACATGACTGCCGCTCTCAACAAAACCTCCATTGTTTGGCAGGACGTGTTTGACTACCATGAGAGAGTGAGTAAAAACAGTGAGTCTGCTCTACAGTCACACTGGTTGCATTCAAACGTCATAAAGAGACATGTGTGATTGTAACAGGAATGAGACGCTTCTCTCCTAGCCCAGATCTAAGTACGTGGTGGAGGTTTGGAAGCAGGGCTGTTACCTGTGCAAGATGCGCCGGGTGACTAAGGCAGGGTTAAAGGTCATCCTGGCGGCCCCTTTCTACCTCGACCTGCCGATACCCACTCACAGCTGGGCCCATTACTACAACGTGCGGCCCTTAGCCTTCAGGGGTCAGAGCATAAGTGCAAAATACTAACAAATACTAGAGACTGCAGTGCTGTGTGTCAGTGTAGTGCTGATTTCTCTCAAATGTTCATTCCGTCCAGTGTGAAAGTGTGTTGTGCTGTGAGAATCAAACAAACATGCATTGATAAGCATGACTTTATAAGAGTTATTTATATACTATTATTTATATACTATTCAAATATTCATGTTTGATGCTCATTTTCAGTTTGTATTTTAATTTTAGTTAATTTTAAATTGATTTTAATTATACATTTTGTAATTTTTATTAGCTTTTAAAAATATTTTGATTTGGCATTATTATTATTATTATTATTATTATTTTAAATTTCAGTGATGTATGCTTGCAACTTCCTGCAAAGGAAAAATTATTTTTAATAGTTTTAGTTTTATAACAACACTGGACTTTGTATTTTGGTATTGCATCAGCTAGGCAGGAATATTATAGTTAATTAAAACCAAAACCATAAAAAAATAGTTAAAGTAAACGTTAACTAAAATAAATAAAAAACAAAAAGTTATTTTATTTCCGGTTGTTGCGAAGGCAACATTTCTCATTTAGTTTATTGTTATATACTAAAATAACTAAAACTAATACTGACAAAAAAAAAAATGTAGACGCATATAAAAAAAATTCATAACAGTTACAAAACACAACAAAAAATACCAAACTTTAGCTAAAATAAAAACATAGAAACTGATTTAAAATATTAAGGAAAACTATAATAGTATCTCCATTCTAAAATTACACTGCAACGAAGTAACTAATACAATGTGGGGGTGTTTTTTTTTTAAGAGTAACACATGAATGAAACGCCTCAGAATGCAGCATGAAATCCTGTTGTCATGATCATTGCACTTTGTAACCAGAAGGTGTCAATCAAGAGTGGACTCTTTTAGTGTGAGGTGAAACACAGTGTCATCAGACTGTACATGTCACACAAGTAGGTTCTATCAGAAGATATGAAGCAAAATTAATCAATGTAAGTTATTTAAAAGTCAGAACTGTGGCCTAGTGGTTAACCCATTGAGCTCCGGTGCTCTTTTGGCATTTTTGAGTTTGAATCTAGCTTGCAACATTTTTACAATCTCGTTTCCTCCCCTTCTTCTTCTTTTTGGGGCGGTCGTGGCCTAATGGATAGCGAGTCGAACTTGTAACCCAAAGGTCACGGGTTCAAGTCTCAGGTCCAGCAGGAATTGTCGGTGGGGGGAGTGAATAACCAGCGCTTTCTCCACCTTCAATACCACGACTGAGGTGAGACCCGTGAGCAAGACAACGAACCCCCAACTGCTCCTCGGGCACCGCAGCATTGGCAGCCCACTGCTCCGGGTGTGTGTTCACTGCTGTGTGTGCGCGCACTTGGATGGGTTAAATGCAGAGCACAAATTCTGAGTATGGGACACCACACTTTTTCTTCCCATCATTGTCTCATCCTCCCTTCACAATACACCCAGTAAAAGCCTCAAAACGTTGCATTTATGCAGATGAATCAAGCAGAGCTGGTTGGTAAATCCCTAGAGGCCGATACAGCGTGTGACCCAGTGTTTTCTGCTGTCTCAGATTCCACAGGACACGGTTCTGGAGATCTGGAAGGGTGCAAAATACCAGGCTGAACTGAGCAGGATGACCCAGGCCGGGCACAGGGTCCTGCTCTCTGCCCCCTGGTACATCAACCACATCAGCTATGGCCAGGACTGGCGTGACTCCTACGCAGTGCGGCCCCAGAATTTCTCTGGTGTGTGGAGCAGCATGTTATGCTGGGCTCAGATGCTCTCCAGCGCTGTGTAATATTTAAATATTCAATATAAGATATTAGGGATGCACCGAATGTTCGGCAACCGAAATTGTTCAGCCAAAAATAGCAAAAAAATGTATTTCATTGTTTGGCCGAATAAGCGAAAATACCGAACAATGACGTGATGCCATCAAATAGAGTTGCGCACTAATGCAGCAAACATGTCGACAGTGTGGAAGCATTTAAAACTGTCAGAGAAAGATGCAAAAAACATTACAAGCACTGACAGCCAGAGACTGTTTAAGTGCTGCATCGCATGTCTTCGATGAGAAGAGGAAGGGGTGGTGGTTGCTGGTTACTGTATGATGACTGAAATCACGAAATGGCCTTAAACAATTAGTAAATAAACTGCAGAAAGTTGTTTTGTAATACACGCACGAATTGCACGTATTCTGATAGCGATGATGAGCTTGTTAGCCAGGGTTCAAAGTCCAAAGCGCAAGGAAAATCTGCGCCGAAACAGTGTTACTCGTCAGTTGCTCAGTAATATTTTTATGAATTTTTGGGTATTTGACAATGCGATACGTGTGACAAACATCATTTATAAATCTGCTGTTATCAAGAAAAAGAAGCACTGAGGTCTTCCTGTGGGTTTCTGCCAAAATAAAAGCTGAGAAAAAGCAAGAATGTTGATAAATGTTAGTATTGTAATTTTTCTGATGTTCTGTAAAATAAAATAAAACGGTAAGACAATAATTATAATAATAATAATTACAACAGCTCATTCACACAAAGTGTTCAAATTGGGATCAGTAATATATTCTAATGTTTTAACAGAAGTCTCTTCTGCTCAGCAAGGCTGCATTTATTTGTACAGTTAAAAAATACATGCCTGATTCAAAAAGGGATCTCAAAAATGGCCAAAAATTTTTATTTTACTAACTTATTCATTTTAAGTGAAATTGTACTTTGTTGGTATAATGTTTGCTAGAATGCTGAGTGTTAATATTTTTAAATTGTTGTATTGTGATTGATTTTTTTTCCTTGAAAAACAAGACAAAACGGTAAAAAGCACATTTAATTTATGCAATGGTGAAAATAATTGCAAAATGCACAGGGAAATAACACGAAAAACCATGTTCGGTATTCAGCCAAGTGTTTCATTTTGTTCGGCTTCGGCCAAGAATTTTAATTTCGGTGCATCTCTATAAAATATCAGTCTCTAAAAGCAAACCGG
The DNA here is from genome assembly GCA_036784905.1 of Acrossocheilus fasciatus. Lineage (NCBI taxonomy): Eukaryota > Metazoa > Chordata > Actinopteri > Cypriniformes > Cyprinidae > Acrossocheilus > Acrossocheilus fasciatus. The sequence goes on along the minus strand of CM071962.1, from coordinate 17,723,222 downwards.
CGATAAATGAGAAGTCATGATGACTTTCAAATATTTTAAATACTGGTTAATTTCTCACAGAATCAACCGCTTCTTGATGATGTTGTTGTTTGCTTTGCTGTTGTTTGTAGTGCAGTGCTGGTGTGTTTTCAGCGCATGTCTGTTGTGCTTGTTTAAATATGTGCGTTTTTTCTATGATTTAGGCACAGATGAGCAAAAGAAGTTGGTGATTGGTGGAGAGGTTGCCATGTGGGGTGAATATGTGGATGCCACCAATCTGACCCCACGCCTGTGGTATGACTAGAAGAACAGTCCAGATCAGAATGAATTATTGCACTGTTACAGATCTTTATGATTTTGTGTGTTTATTTGTGTGGTTGTGAAGGCCGAGAGCCTGTGCTGCCGCCGAGAGGTTGTGGAGCAATGAAGAACAAACCCTGAACGCAGATCTGGCCTTCCCACGTCTGGAGGAGTTTCGCTGTCAACTTGTAAGGTATTGGAAATATGTTTGTGATTATTCTTTATCAACCTCTGGTCTGTTTCAAGCACACTTCACATACAAAACTAAATATTTAGTTTTTTATATATTTATTTTATTCAGAACCTGTGATACATTTTCAGGATTCTTTGATGAATATGAAATGAAAAAAATTCAAAATCTTTTAAAATTTTTACATTTAAACAACATGTGCTGTTTGTGTTGCTGCAGGCGGGGTATTCGAGCAGAGCCTCTGTTTGTTGGCCACTGCAGACATGAGTACGATGGGCTGTAAGTTCACTGATCAGACACTAAAACTGAAGAGCTGTGTGTTTGTGCACTGGAATATTGCTTTGGAATTTGCACAATTTTCTCTCTCTCTCTCTATTTTATTCTAACAATTTTTATTGATCATGTAAACTCACTTTTACAAAAGAAAATGTGAAATTTATTAATAAATATCTATTCAAGAAAGATTTAGTTGTGTATTAAATTACAAGTTTTTTAATAATAATAATAATAATATACAGTATTTAAATATTATTGTTAATATAATAATACTAATAATATATTTACCCCCAAAATACAATGGCCTTAAAAAGTCACACTTAAAAATGTATGAATAACAAATTACTTTTTATAAAAACATCAAGCTATTATCGTAGTGCCAGATGTAAAATGCACAACTCGGTCAGCTGATTCATCAGTTCATTAACAAAGGTTAGGTTTGGTCCTGATTTCCCACATTTGGAGAGTATGAGGTAAACGGATGATGTAAAGTAGCTACACATTTAATGAAATCGCCTGCCACTACGACAGCAATCCCGTGTCACAGCCACACGGCAGCAGATCCTATTAACTCTGATGGGGTTTATACACTAGATAAAGTAGGACACCGAGAGGCGTGAACGTCCAAATCTGCACACTACTGCTGTTAGAGTAAATCAATCAATGGCCTTTTAGTATTATTTATTGAGCATTTAAAATATTTTGTTTATATTTTTAACTTTAGTTAAGTTTTAGTGATATTGTTATTGGCTTTTGTAATTTTTTTTAAAATTTTATTTTAGTTTTAGTATTTCTATTTAACTTTTTATTTATTTATTTATTTATTTTTTAATAATTATAGTACTTTTTTAGTATTTTTAATATTTTTTTGTTTTGTTTTAGTTAACAATAACAAAAGCTGTTTTATTTTTGGGTCTCTAAAAAAATAATTTTTAATAAACTTATTCTCACACATTACTAAATAAGTTCTGGACAAGGTTTAATCGCAATTAATTGCACCCAGAGTTTTTGTGATGAGTGTGTACTGTGTACATTTATTATGTATATATAAATACGAACACATGCATGTATATATTTAAGAAAAATTTGTTTATATATTAAATATATTTAAATATAATATAAATATATACATGTAAATATTTTCAAAATGTATACTGTATGTGTGTGTCTTATATATATATATACACATAATACAGTACATACACATATATAAACAAATTTATTTTGGATGCGATTAATCGTTGCCCAGCACTAAAATAAATAAATTATGCATTTTATTATAATTATATTAATAATAAATCAAATGTTTTTAATTCTGTGTATATATATATATATATATATATATATATATATATGTATGTATGTGTATGTATGTGTTTTATTTTGAAAATCATTTCATATTTATATTATGAAATATTAAAATGTTAAATAATTTTAGTAAATTAAAATGAAATTAAAATAAAATTTAAAAATATTTAAAATAAACGTTATTTTAAAATGTAAAATGAAATTAGAAAAGCTTGTATATTTGCTATTTATATTTTGTATTAAGACAACATCTACAGATGTAGCAACCTATTTATTTATTTAATTTCAGCAGCAGTTATTACTGTGGGTTCATTTTTTTTGTTTTCTCAGTTAATAGCAGCTTGTTCCATTTTTGATGATTCAGCAGCAAGTTGCACATAATAAATAAGTCTCTCGATCCCTTGCTCAGCACTAACATGGTCTTTTAACTTAAGTCCTCCTAATGTTTAAGTTACTTGCCAAAATGAGCTTACATGCCTTTGATATTTACTTAGACAATTGATTTTCTCATTGACGGGATTATGCTGCTGCTAGCAGATGGCAGGGATTGGCTAATCCCAGAAGGCAGCGCTGCGCCCCGTTCCCACCTGCCCTTCTCTGTCCCCCTGAATCCACACGACCAGACTGACCCCTACATGACCTTTACTTCGTTACGCATGCAGGACTATGATAGCCTGGAGTCACCAGGAAAGGACAGACAAGCAAATAAATAAATATTTTTAAAATTTATTTATCAATTGTCCTAAAAAAAAAAAATGGTTTCAGTTTCTTTCTAAAAATTACATTTTTTTTTTAAATTTAATTTTAATGTTTGTTTTTTGTTTTGTTCTTTTTTTTTTCTTTGGTCCTTTTTTTGTTCTTTGTTTTGTTTGACCTGAACTTGTTTTCATGACATTCTCACATCAGATACTGTTTATATGGTAAAAACATCTCATTAAGCATATTTTGTGCATATTATAGTGATGATAAAATATCATCTTCCAGCATTTGTGATTTAGCTGTAATTTATATTTTCTTCTGTTTTAGTAACTTTAGTACTGCACATTTTTATGTTCAGTTCTAGACAACATTTCTAATTTTATTTTTTCTATTTTTTTTTCATCAAATATTTATTCTGTAATTATTTTTATATAATAATAATAATAATATTTTATGTATTACAGCTTTATTTCAGTTAGTGAAAACGTTGCCAATATCAACTCATCTCCTGAAATATTTGTTTTTGTTTTTTGGAATTTTAAATTTTAAATAATTTTATTATTTAATTTTTTGTTTGATTGCGACTTTAAGGTTATTTTAGTTTTTTATATATTAATATATTTATATATATTATTTAATTTTTTCCATATAAAATAAACTTATTCCTGCTCATAATAAATAAATGTAATAATATAAAATATGTAATACATTAATTATTAATATTTATTTATTTATTTATTTTTGTGTGTGTTTTGTTTAATTTCACCTAGATATGTAGGTTCATGCATAAACTACTGTGTTTACTGCTCACAAGCATTTCTTGCACATATTGAAATAATAAAATATCATCCTACAAAATTGCATATTATGTGCAAAAGACCATCCGCTGACATGTATTGCGCACAGGCGAAGAGATTTCCCGCCAAATCATCCTCACTTGGCAAGCGACCTGCAGTTTCTCTGTCAGTTAATGAATATTCGGAAATCTAGTTAATAATCTTATTAGTTAATTAGTGCTAAAACAAGGCGTGTTGTTTTGTGTCAGTTTTCATAACAGTTGAACATGAGCACGCGCAGCATATGTCCATCAATGTGTTTAATCCCAAACACAAAGATTAATCTAGATGAGTCACAGATTTATAAATCGCTGGCTTCCTTCCACCATGCCAGGCATTAGGGCCTCTTCTGAATATGGTAAATGGCCCTAATTAGATTTTAGAGCTTATTAGTTATTTATTTCATGATTAGAGCCTATTATTGGCAACTGTATGCCATAAGCCGTACTGTTAGAAGGACCGCTGCATTACTTCACTCTCTAACTGTACTAAAACTCATGCATACACTATCTCACAGAAGTGAGTACACCCCTCACATTTTTGTAAATATTTTATTATATCTTTTCATGTGACAACATTGAAGAAATGACACTTTGCTACAATGTAAAGTAGTGAGTGTACAGCTTGTATAAGAGTGTAAATTTGCTGTCCCCTCAAAATAACTCAACACACAGCCATTGATGTCTAAACAGCTGGCCACAAAAGTGAGTACACCCCTAAATGAAAATGTCCAAATTGGGCCCAATTAGCCATTTTCTCTCCCCGGTGTCATGTGACTCATTAGTGTTACAAGGTCTCAGGTGTGAATGGGGAGCAGGTGTGTTAAATGTGGTGTTATTGCTCTCACTCTCTCATACTGGTCACTGGAAGTTCAACAAGGCACCTCATGGCAAAGAAGTCTCTGAGGATCTGAAAAAAGAATTGTTGCTCTACATAAAGATGGCGTAGGCTATAAGAAGATTTCCAACACCCTGAAACTGAGCTGCAGCACGGTGGCCAAAACCATACAGTGGTTTAACAGGACCGGTTCCACTTAGAAAAGAAGAAGTTGACCAAAGAAGTTGAGTGCACGTGCTCAGCGTCATATCCAGAGGTTGTGTTTGGGAAATAGACGTATGAGTGCTGCCAGCATTGCTGCAGAGGTTGAAGAGGTGGGGGGTCAGCCTGTCAGTGCTCAGACCATACGACGCACACTACATCAAATTGGTCTGCATGGCTGTCGTCCCAGAAGGAAGCCTCTTCTAAAGATGATGCACAAGAAAGCCCACAAACAGTTTGCTGAAGACAAGCAGACTAAGGACATGGATTACTGGAACCATGTCCTGTGGTCTGATGAGATGAAGATAAACTTATTTGGTTCAGATGATGTCAAGCGTGTGTGGCAGCAACCAGGTGAGGAGTACAAAGACAAGTGTGACAAGTGCCTACAGTCAAACATGGTGGTGGGAGTGTCATGGTCTGGGGCTGCATGAGTGCTGCCGGCACTGGGGAGCTGCGGTTCAATGAGGGAACCATGAATGCCAACATGTACTGTGACATACTGAAGCAGAGCATGTAAACATGAAAAGATATAGTAAAATATTTACAAAAATGTGAGGGGTGTACTCACTTCTGTGAGATACTGTAAGTGCATATCTCATGCAGAATCATTTTTTAAAAAAACTCAAATAGATGAAATGCCTCTTCTGGATTATATACAGGTGTAAAAGTGTGTTAGATGTCTTGTTTCATAAGCTCGTATACAGGAGCTGTAGGATCTGTTTGCAGAGCTTGTTTTGTTGGAGACTCGGATCCGTATCGTCGAGTGATAATCCCATCTCTGTCTAATTTGCTTTGCTCTGTGATCTGTATATTGTTAAAGGCAACAACTTCAGAAAGCTGCTGTAAGTTTTTTTACAGTTTTATTATTTTAATAGAATTTAAGGACTTCCTTTGCCATTTTCATTACAGTAATGCTAAAAAAAATTCAAACAATCGCTTTGCTATATATATATATATATATATATATATATATATATATATATATATATATATATATATATATTATTATTAGTTAATATATAATATACTTAATTTATTCTGCCTTCAATGTTTTACAGTAATGTAAAAATTTTAATACAGTAAAAAAAAAAAACATATTTCTTCTTAGAATCTAATGAGAATCATAAATGTGATTATTGAGAGTTACAAAAACAACATAGATGAATGAATGAATGAATGAATGAATGAGAATTTTGAGGGAAATGATCTTAATTGCCATACTAAAAGAATGAAAGGAAAGAAAGCAAAAATGAAAAAATACATTTTGGGGGAAATTAGCTTAGTTTCCATAAATGAATGAATGAATAAGGTAATGAGAATTTTTGGGGAAATAATTGCCATAAAAATAATTAAATAAATAAATAAAAAAATGAATTTGGGAGAAATTAGCTTAATTGCCATAATAAATAAATATTTTGTGGGAAATTAGCTTAATTGCCATGAAAGTAAATAAATAAATAAATATTTTGGGGAAATTAACTTAATTACCATGAAAGTAAATAAATAAATAAATAATTTGGGAGAAATTAGCTTAATTGCCATGAATGAATGAGGTAATGAGAATTTTGGGGGAAATTAGCTTAATTGCTGTGATTGATTGATTGATTATAATTATTTTGGGGGAAATTAGCATGAATGAATGAATGAAAAATAAAGGTGGCTTTAATTTCTTGATTAAATGTAGAGATTTTTATTTGTTTTGTTTTGGTGAAATGTGACCTTGTTTTGTGAGGTTCTCATATTAACCAGAAATGTGTGAAAAGTAAAGTAAAGTAATGAAATGTTGTTTTGAATGTCGGACTCGAGCGCTGTGTATGTACTGCAATAAACACTATACTGCAGTGAAATCCTATCAAACACTAATGATCCAGGTAAATCTGCACACTAACGTGTGTGATGCAGTCGCCGTGTTGTTTCATCAGGCACATGTTGTTGCACGCTGTAAAAGTTAAATGCACTCTTTGACAAGAGCTGACATTCAGAGAGATTATAGGCAAAGCGCCTTATGTGATGCACGGAGATGTGAACTTCTGTCAATACAGCTTCAAGGACGATCAGATCAGCTGCAGAAAACACGCGGACTCGTTCTGCTGCACAGGTGCCTCTCATTCTGCCCTATATTCCCCATAATACAAAAAACACAAATCCAGAAATAATCAAAACCCTAAATAAATGTATTGTTTATTTGTTTATTTATTATATTGCTAATAGTAATAACAAACAACAGTTGTCAATTGTCATATATTTTCTAAAATATTTTACATTTATTTTACAATAACAATTATTTTCCCATTTTACACAATATTAAAATATATTGTTTGTTTATAGCCTATCTATTTATTTATTTTTTGTATTTGTATAGCCTAGTTATTATGATATTATATTTATAATAATAACTTTTTTGGATTTACAGTGTGTCATACATTTCTTTGAGTATCATACATTTTTATGAGTGTCACGTAATTACCATGGTACATGAAAATGATAATCAATCAGTATCATGGTACAACAAAGGACCATGGTATATATGGTAATGCATCAAATGCATTTAATTTAAAATGTGCAAATTTTTCTTGATTTCCCACACTCTGAGAAATAAAGGTACAAAAGCTGTCACTGGGGAGGTACCTTTTCAAAAGGTTCACTTTTGTATCTATTAGGTTCAAATATGTACACTTTAAGTACTAATATGTACCTTTAAGGTACTAAAATGGACCCTTTAGGTACAAACATGTACCTTTTGAAAAGGTACCGCCCCAGTGACAGCTTTTATACCTTTATTTCTGCGAGTGCATGGTTCCAGTACAGTATTTTTATTTTATTTTATCATTTTTATTTTTTACATTTTATATTATTTTATTGTCTTTCTCTATAGAGAATATATTATGATCATAATATATTATTATGATCATAATATATATATATATATATATATATATATATATATATATATATGACACATCTTTATTGATTTTATGCTTCACCAACCAGTCAATTTTCATGTATTTTAGGTGTTTTCTACAATATTTTGCAATATTCTTATATCAGTATTTTAATATTGAACAGTATAATCAGTATTATTATATTATATTATATTATATTATTATATTATATTATATTATATTATATTATATACTGCTTTTTATCAATTTATATTTATATAAATAATTTTGGTATCTATCTATCTATCTATCTATCTATCTATCTATCTATCTATCTATCTATCTATCTATCTATCTATCTATCTATCTATCTATCTATCTATCTATCTATCTATATCATCAAAGTATTAAAAAATATTCAGGTAATCTTAGGATGAGCTTTTAGTGTAAATATGCCACGTCTTTATTGATTTTCTGCTTTCTTCCGCTCGTGTCGGAGGCGGCGCGGTGCGGTGCGTCTGTCGCGTCGCGTCGCGTCGCGGCAGTGATGGCCGGTAATCCGCGGTGATCCGCCGAGGCTGCGTTCTGCTGATGGCAGCAGCGGCATCTGTTCCCTGTCAGAGATCTAGGTCAGGAACGCTGTGCGACACGCGCGGAGCGTTCACTGCTCACTACACGCTCCAGAACTCTCCATAAGCCGCTGTTCTCACCACAGACGCACACGGAGCGGCACGATCAGGGACGGGCTTCGTTTCTGAAGATTTAACTTCTGAAAATACTTTGCAACTACAACTACCAAACTTTCAAAATACATAAATAGAATAAATTTAAAAAGAAGAAGAAAAAAAGCCAATTAAATGTTAATGAAAAAAAAAGATTATTAGGCAATTTTGAAATTGCATTATATTAGGCTACATAATATATTATACATAGGCTATATAATAACACTATATTTTGCATAAATTGTGTTTATGTAATAGGCTATGCAAATGTAAATAGCCTATATAATAAGATGATCAGAACCTGCCTGTAAGCATTACATGCACAAAAACTAAACATAAACACAGTTGTAACTGATAGGCTAACAAAAGGAAAATATGTTTCTACAATACTTTTCCATAAAGGTGTACATAATGTATTGTAAAATGCATCAAATAAATATAATAAAGCAATCAGCCCCAAGAAGCTGTGGTTTACAGTGAATTTATTACAGCTAAGAGGCGTTGTTAGGCATGATACGAAGCAGAGCTTTTATAAAACGGTTATTTCATATATGTAGTAAGGTTTCACAAAATAAAACAGAGCAAATAAAGTGTAATGATATTAATAAAAACATTATTCTTCCACCAAACAATGTAGTTCCTCAGAAATGGTTGTGGTTCCAACAAAGTGGTTGCTGAGCAAAAACAAACAAAGGTGTACGTTTATAGAGTAATTTATAACAACTTTGAACTTGGCTCAACCAATCAGAATCAAGGACCGGAATTATCCGTTTTATAATATAAAACATTCCATTGTACAAGAAACAACAATTTTTCCACTCTTTTCTATATTTTCCATAAAGGTATGCATAATCCATATTAATATAATATAAAACACCAAATTGTGATAAAAACAAACAAAACACATTTTTTTAAATAAAATGTATCATATAAATATAATATATAAAATAGGCCTATATCTTTTTTCTCCTTAATGTTTTAATTTTTAATTTTTCATCACATATGAATTTTTACTGTACATTGTAGGACAATGTGAGCAGTTAACAATTCTAATTTTTTTTTCTCTATTAAAATTGACATTTCTAACATTTTTACAGTGCAGTAATACCGAAAATATTTTCATTTGCCTTTTTATCTACATAAATATATTTATCTGTAAAATGCTTAAATTTTTACTTTAAAATGTTTAACCTCAATGTTGGGTTAGTCCATATTTGACCCAAAGTTGGGTTGAAACAATCCAGCATTTTTAGAGTGTACCTCAAAGCACTAAAAACAAAAGACATTTTAAAATATTTTAGTTTCCTTATTTCCCCACTGCAGTTGTTTGGCTGATACTTTAAGTCAGCCGATTGGTTTGTCACAGTGGTTATAGAAGTATTTGTAATATGTTGTGCTGCAGCTAATCTGTGGCGTTCGTGGTCTGCTCGCAGACAGATGAGAGACGTTCAGCATACGGTTATGTAACAGCTTCTGAGTTACACTGTCAGCACTGCACAGATCAGACTCTAAACGCCTTAAATGTGCCCCATGACCGCACTACACTAAACCCGTCAACATGAAACGCCAGTGCGATCAGTGTGTCTTGTGTTAACAGCTAAACAAGTATGATTTAATCTGAATATCTGAATAAGTTTTATTTTAGTTATTTTATAATTTTATATTATCTGTATTAGTAGTAATTATTAGTGTAATTTCTATATTATATATTACTTTATATTAGTTCAATTTTTTTTTTTTTTTTTTTTTTTTTTTTTTAACAATTTTATATTTTGGGTTTGGCTAACTACAATGGTTTCCCATTCAGAAGCATTAAAATAAAATAAAAAAATGTTAAATTAAATTAAATTAAATTAAATTAAATTAAATTAAATTAAATTAAATTAAATTAACAAACAAACAAACAAACATCATCATCATCTGGACGAAATATATTTCAAATATATGCTGTTTATGTGAATATTTTTTTTAAAGTAAATAAAACAAATAAATTTTAAACTATTGTATTATTAGTCATTTTTATATATTATTATTTTATTTTATATATATACTTTTTTATATTTTAAAAATAGTTTCATATTTTGGGTTATGCTAACTAGAAAAAATAAAATAACAACAACAATAATAATAATAATAATAATCTAGCCACAATATATTTCAAATATATGCAGTCTATTCATTTTTTAATAATACTAAAAAATAATGTGTTTAGACCTTCAAAAACCTTTACAATGTATATTACAAAATGTACTTTATAAGGCAAGAACATTTTTTATTGATTTATTTTTTAATCCAATCCCCATATGGGTTGTATAGATACAAAACCTGAGCCCTACAGATGCTTATTAAATACCATTTGGACACGCTTAACCAGCATACCCATATTAAATAGCCTTGACCTGAAATGATTCGAAGTGTAACTTAAAGGGTTACCGATAAACCTTATCAGTCATAGTGTATAATATTCCTGCTATTTTTAGGCCAATCTAATCTCTTTGTTTTATGGTAATCTCTGCTCTGCTCATCTAAGCAAGTCTTGTCCTAAAAAGCCACTAGGAACATTATGCGTTATTGCCACCTGCTAGTTACATAAACGCAGCTAATGCCGGCTGTGAAGCGCACACTCGCTCAGGTGTGTCACTCACACATGACATCCGCAGGAATGTGTCATGCGCCGAGCTTTTCTTCTGGAAGCTCACAGTCACATGTTGTGACACTCCTGTTTTCAGCTCTCGCTCTCTCATGCAACACGCTGTCTGAAAACAAATAAAAGCAAACCAACAAGACACAATGAAGTGGGTGCTTAGGTCAGGCAAACACTGCCATTCCAGATCAGCAGGTCAAAGACAAAAAGAAAAACATCCCTCCCATAACTGTTTTTCAACTGTTTTGTAATTAGAAATATTTGTAAATCTAAAGGATTATATACATATATGTTTGTTTTGTTTGCTGTTTTGTTTACCACAATACTTGCCCTATAGTGTCTCATATTTTTTTTTATTAATTAATTATTTTATTTATTGTTTGTTTTAGTTTAGTTTAGTTTTTCCCCAATGTCTTTTGTAGGGTCATGGATTTTTTGTTTGTTTGTTTAGTTTGTTTGTCTTTTAGTCTTTTGTAGGGTCACACAATTTTGTTTAGTTTTATTTTGTTTTCCAAATTATTTGTCCTATGTGGGGTAGCAGAGATTATTTATTTATTTATTGTTTGTTTGTTAATTTTCTTGTTGATTTTAGTTTTATTTTGTTTTGTATTCATTGTTATTTGTTTGTCTTATTTTATTATTTTATTTTTCAAATCTCTCTCTTTCTCTTTTTTTATAAAGCACTTTTTCAGTTTTTTCTTGTCTATTAATGTACATCAGGGGATTTTATGCACTGTAAAATAAATTGGTTGCCGGAATTCTACCGTAAAAAATACGGTAACAGCATTTTAGGTTTTACGGTTTTAACTTAAATTTACAGTTAAATACCGTAATTTTATTAACTGATATACCAACCTATTAAAGTACTGAAATCTGTTTTGTACCTTTGAAATACACTGATTGCCACCAAATGCAGGTGGTGATGAGAAAGTCACGTGATGAACCAAAACCCATCACAAACAGCTTTTAAATAATAAAATTATATAGAATGGTGCACAGTGTCATTCACACAAGCACTAAACACCATCATGGTGAGACTCATTAAACTGAAATATGCAATAAACATTAATTTAACAACATTATATGTAACATACAATTCTGATAAACATAACTGATAAGCAAAAACTGAGAAGCAGCATAGTTATTTTAAAGAAAAAACATCAAATTCAAACAAAATTAGAAATGTAACGCAGGGAATTCTGGAAATGTGAATTTACGTTTTTCCCCTGTAAATTTTACAGGAACTTACCGTTAACCATTTAACAGGTTTTTACCGTTAAAATCACGGTCATTTTTTACAGTGTGCAGTGATTTCACTCACATCCACTATTTATGAAGAATAAGATTTTATTTATTATTTTTACTTTTGTGAGGTGAAGATGAGGAACCAGTGGGAAAAAATAGATCACTTAAATAAATTTGGACAAATGGAAGAAAAAAGTTTTGTATCAGTTTTCTGTTTTATGTAATTAAATAGCAGAGGAACCCCCAGATTAAATGTTTGTATATTTAATAATATACTTTAAAAAAAATTCTACGCTCTCGATGCTGTATTGTGAAAACAGTCACTCTAACAAAAGCATTTATGCTGTGACAACATTCACAAAATATATTACATTCACAAAACACTGAACTGTTAATATTACCTTCAGTAACGTAAATGAAATCTCTTCTTTAAGAAATAAAAACCTCTGCACCATGAGAGGACCAAGTAAAAATTTTATTATATACTATTCTATAGTCAAACATTCTTCATCTGCACGGAAAACAGCACTGCCTAAATATGTGGGATTTTGGCAACACTGTCAATTCATTCAGCTGAAACGCTTCCAAGACAGTTGCGCTCAGTAATCAAAAACAACCCACACCTGCCATGCACAGACCTAACTTATGGCAAATATGACAATACGCAAATCACAAATACAGAGGCATTCTTGTTCACACAGGTCTGCGTTTCAAGATCTTCATGCAACTGAACTGAATTACAGTCTCCAGAGTTCAAACTGCTCCGTCTGCTCCTCAAGAAGACCTCAGTCTACTCGAGGGGCTGTAATCTTTTTATACACTCTTTAGGTCAACAGAGAGGCCTCTGTCAGCAGTACTAAGACACCAGTTTAATGCCAACCGAGCATTAAGGAGGATTCTTGGTTCACAGAGATCATCTCCTCATCAGACTGCATGCTGTCTGCTGGCCATTCATCGGTTGAGTTTAAACAAACCAATTAGAGAAGAGTTTGTATCAACCGACTCAAGATAAGGCTTGTTTGGCATTCAATCAAAACAAAGCTTTTTGCAATTAAAAGGTCACATGATTGTGGTTTATGAGCAATCACTGAAAGAGGTGCGAGAAACGGGTTTATTAGGATGGCATGTGTTGCTGTCTGGCTTCTGTGTGTGACCTTGCACTGCTTAAGACTTTAATAAGATAGATACACAAATCAAAAGAAAAAAGCAAATCACTGACTTCAGCCCTCTAATTACCAGTAAATCACACTGGGGTCACTAATTAGGCAGAGCTGGATCCAGAGAGCAGCCACCATATGGCACCGGTGCGAGTCGTCGTCGGGCCCTGCGCGGCTCCCACAGACTCACAAGCAGCTAATTGTTTTCTTTCCCTGCTCCCCCTCTTTTCATTCGAGGTCTTTGTTATCTTGAGAGGACACGTTTTATGGTAGGTTAAGCCGCTTAGCTGATTTGAAACGGGTGCTGGTGGACAATCGTGGGGTGCAGGAGCGGACGGGACTCCTGGTGAGGACGGAGATGTGTGTTTGTGCTCTGGAAGTCAGAGAGAGTTCACATTTGTTGATCTGAGAGTAGATGTTTGGTCTGCGATGCATACAAATACAATCTGGTGAATAATGTATACACTGTAGTATGACTCGTGAAGAGAAATGATCAGATTTCTGCAGCGTGGCATTTACAGTATGTATTTACTTAATAAATAAAATATTTCATAAGTATACAAAGTATAAAGAAATAAGAAATATAGAAAAGTACGAGAGATAACAAGAATATATATATATATACTTTATACACTATATATAGTATAATGTTTTAGAATATTACATTTATTTTCCTTAAAATATATAAAAATATATATATTTCTTGTTTGGGTACATTATTCATGATTATATATCAGTTGACATTAGTTGAGTAGATCATAAATTCATTGAGATTAGAAGGAAAACAATATAGAACATAAAAAGATGAAAAGAGAATACAAAAATTAATTTAACTTTAATTAAAAAATAAATTTAACTTAAATAAATGTAGCCATAAAGAATAAAAAACATATTTACACAACAAACACTAACAAAGTGCAAGTGCGCATGAAATGAGTTGACAAACATATGCTATTTTATACTAATAATTTATCCCGCTATTTTTTTTTTCTAATTATTATTTACACATTTATGACCTTATGACTGAGAAATTATGAAATAGAATATTTGTATGTTTTATTTTTTATTTATTTTTTTGTTTTTTCTTACACCTGGACTATTTATGTAAAATCTAAAAAGCTAAAATGTTATTAGGTTATATTATACTATATATATATATATATATATATATATATATACATATTTAGAAGTGGTGACCAATATCAGCAATAAAAACATACTTTCCCTTATAAGTTCATATAAATTTTAACCTAAACAGTGATGTTGAACAAACATCATGACATCATAAACATATTATTTGAATTTGATTGTCCTCATAGGTAAACATGCCACAGTCAATCATTGTTGGACATATTACTGGATATCATTTTTTGAGTAACGACAAGATTTAAATCCAGCAGATTTGGCTAACTGGAGCCAGTAGAGATTAGCATTGCCTCATCGTTACTGTTGGACAGTTGAGGATTAAACAATGATGAAATACCACAAAACTTTAGGGAAGAATCCCCTAGCAGATGTTCACTTCAGCCTGTGTGAACTGTACAAAAGAAATATGATTTTCATATGAAGAGACATAGTTACCCATCATAAATTGTAGATATAGATCGATGTTTGCATTCCTTCATATCTGGTGTTATGTGTAGTCAAAAGTAAGTAATGTCCTTATGGATCACTGATCATAAAAGGAACAGGTGTTGACCCATGAAATCAATATTGATTGCCGAAACTAAGAAACCAGTTGTAGCCAAGTCACCCAATTAAAAAAACAAAAAAAACAATCAATAAATAGCCACTGTCAATTTTGGAGGTGTGATGCTAACCAAAGTCTTGAAGTCAAGCTAATTTGTGGGAAAACCTCAAAAGAGAAGAGATGAGAGCAAGAGAGAAATAGATGGACAGTTATGACTCAACCCCAATCCTTTTGTTTGTTCATTCTCTCCACACTTGTTGTGGATGGAGCTAATGCTACTGAGTGTGACTGATTGATCCACCCCTAGATGGACAGTAAAGATTAAGAGGATGACAAATAGGCATTTGCTTACACAGCGCTTGCTGCTAATCCCTTTGTCTTCCTTTAGGGAGCCCACGGTAGCCTCAGAGTCACTCACTGTCCGGCACCAGGAGGAGGTAACAGACCTCACTGCTCTTTACAAAAGCATCAGCCAAGACCATCAGTTTAGAGACTGAAGGACTTTGAAGAAACATCTAACATTGGTACAATTCTCAGAACTGGACGGATCTCTTGGAGGACCCTCTAGGATTCCAGTCAACCTACCTGGGAAAAATATTTTGGCCCAAAAGCCAAATTCTTCTAAGGGTACACTTCTACACTACATTGAATGGAGGATCCAATGTCAGAAATGTCCATGATAACATTTGCATCACCAACAGAGTCTTCCAGGAGCAACTCTACGGATGACAGCCAAGATGGTGAGTAACTGCTTCTTCAATTTAGCTTGTAGTGGACATGCAAGAAGTGGTAAAGAAGGGCAAGCAAGTGCCCTTCGAACTTTTTGGTGCTCTTGAATTTCAGTTTGAATATCTTATAGAAAGTCCTAAAATACAATATTCTCAAGCAAGTATGGCATGCCAAGTAAATGCTGTCTTGTGATTATCAACTCCTAATGATTGGATTGGGAATAAGCAATTGTGACCTGGAATAACAAATAGTTGTTTCCTATGCTTTCCCAGGTAAAAGTCCCACTCATGGCAAGATCCTGAACTCGGGACTTCTTTGTAAAGTGTGTTCTGACACCAGCAGTGGGAAACACTATGGAATATATGCTTGCAATGGTTGCAGTGGGTTTTTCAAGCGCAGTGTGAGGCGCAGACTCATCTACAGGTGAGAAAACACCTTGCATATTCCCTCTCAGAAATAAAGGTACAAAAGCTCTCATTGGGATGGTACCCTTTCAAAAGCTACACCTTTGTACCTTCTTTACCCCTAAAGGGTGCATTGTTATACCTTAAAGGAACATATTTGTACCTAAAGTTTACATATTAGTACCATTTGAAAAGGTGCAGCTTCTCCCCAGTGGTAGCTTTAGTACCTTTTTTTCTGAGAGTGTTCAAAGTTGGGAGCAGAGAATCTTGAAGGTAGAACCTACCATAACCTTCCTGATACTGAAATTTACAGATGTCAAGCTGGTACAGGCATGTGTCCCGTGGACAAAGCCCATCGGAATCAGTGCCAGGCCTGTCGCTTAAAGAAATGCCTTCAAGCTGGCATGAACAAGGATGGTGAGTCAACTTCTTAAAAGAATCCTCTTCTTCCTCATTGTCTTCATTTTCTAAACTTTTCCGTCCATCTCCTCTCAGCTGTTCAGAATGAGCGTCAGCCCCGCAGCACCGCTCAAGTCAGATTAGACGCACTGGATATGGATAAGGACAAGGAGCACCTCGCCACCACCCTGGAGCCCACCTCCTCGTCCACCTGCTCTGTGATCAACCGCCCACTGCTGGGCTCCTCCATCAGCTCCAGCATCAGCTCCACAGATACTAGCCAGCACTCCAACAGCCCCAAGAACGGACATCGCTTCATGGCCAGCCTGATGACGGCCGAGACCTGCGCCAAGCTAGAACCAGAGGACGGTAAGGAATGAAACCACCTTGGTCAACCTAGAAAAGTTTTGTTGGTGAATATCATGCCTATGTCCAAAACTTTGGAGATCCGGTGGCAACAAGGTTCATCAAATATTTTCTAAAGCTTACTTTGAACTTTGAATTTGTTGTAGATGTATTTATGATGTTATGGTGCCATAGAAGGCAGACTGAAACCTCCCTACACTCAGAAAAAATGTGCAAAAATTCCACTTTTGGGGGTACAACTGCTTGTTATTGAGGTGGTACCTTTTCAAAAGGTTCACATTAGTACCTTATTTATCCCTAAAGGGTGCATATTAGCAGTGTTGGGGAAAGTTACTTTTAAAAGTAATGCATTACAATATTGTGTTACGCCATAAAAAAATTAATTAATTGCTTAGTTACTTTTTATGGAAAGTAATGCATTACATTACTTTTGTGTTACTTTTTGTCACCTGAGCTGGGCTTGTTTATTTATTTTTAATAACAAAAAAAACCCAAAAAGTTATATTTTTGGCAATTGTAAAGGCCCTTTCATGCCAAAAGTGAAATTAATAAGCCTCAGGGTTAAGGAATTGCCTCTGCACTTACTCCTGATTTCTCTCAATAAAGGACAGGAGAGGTGTCAGTGAATAAATGGGAAAACAAAGTAACTTGCGTTGCTTATTTAAAAAAAAAAATGGACTTAGATATTTTCTTGTAAATTTAAAAGTAATGCATTACTTTACTAGTTACTTGACAAAAGTAATCAAATTCTGTAACTCATGTTACTTGTAATGCGCTACCCCCAACACTGCATATTAGTACCTAAATGGTGCATTTTATCACTTAAAAGGAGCCTTTTTAAAATGTACAATAGAGTGACAGCTTTTTTACCTAATAGTGTACAGTTAAAAGGGACAACTTTGTACCTTATTTGCCCCCAAAGGTGCATATTAGTACCTTAAGAGTACATATCACTACTCTAAAGTGTTGTGTACCTCGTACACATAATATTACTGTACCTTTAGGAGTACAACAACTACCTCTAAGCAAGTACCCTTAAAGGGACATCTTTGTACCTTAAATACCCCTAAAAGGTGTGCGGTATATAAGGTACAAAGATGTCCTTTTAAGGGTACTTTCCTCATAAAAGCTGTACTCCTAAAGGTACAGTTATATTCTGACAGTGTATGAGCTACAGTGTAGTTCAGTGTCATTGACTGACTAGATAGCGAGGCAATATGCCTTAGGTTTCGGACAGAGTCCATGGCTATGCTGGTCTGCCAGCAAGACTAACATCACTGTACTAGCCTGCAGCAGCAGGGATGTTAATGCTGGTCTAAGCTGGCCTTTTCAACTGTGTTTACAGTGGATGAAAACATCGATGTGACCAGTAATGAACCTGAAAGGAGTTCTCCGGAGTACAGCAGTGCTCTCTACCCCTCACGTGGACCAGAGAGTGTATATGAAACCTCAGCCCGCCTGCTCTTCATGTCTGTTAAATGGGCAAAGAACTTGCCGGTGTTTTCCCATCTACCGTTCAGAGACCAGGTGAGAATCTATCATTTCTCACTCTACTACCACCAGATGAGTGTTTTCTGATTTGTTAATCCAGAAACAGAGAGATTTCAAGCCAAAGAAACCATAGTAATGTTGTTTTTAGTTATACGGTATAATCGTTAGATACAATAATCTGCAAGTGCCACTCAAAATAGCAAATATTGTTGATTAATTTGCCTCACTTCAATTTACTGATCCATAAATTTTAACCCAGCACTCTGTGAATTTAGGTGATTCTCCTTGAGGAAGCATGGAGCGAGCTGTTTCTTCTGTGTGCAATTCAGTGGTCGCTACCTCTGGACAACTGCCCCCTGCTGTCCCTGCCGGACCTCTCACCCCCAGGACAGGGCAAGGGAAGCCCCTCGGCCTCGGACCTGAGGGTCCTGCAAGAAGTGTTTAGCCACTTCAAGCCTCTGCAAGTGGATCCGACTGAGTTTGCATGCTTGAAAGCCATTGTTTTGTTTAAACCAGGTAGGTTTTTCCATCTTCTTGCCACAAGGGGGCATAAATGATAGCCTACATTACAAGAACTGAACTAGTGGGGTATAAATGTTGTTCTGGGTGAGTAATCTTTGCATTCTGTAACAGAAACACGAGGACTTAAAGACCCAGAACAGGTGGAGAACCTACAAGATCAGTCCCAAGTGCTGCTAGCTCAACATATCCACACTCTTTACCCCAGTCAAGTCGCCAGGTGAGCAAATATGCAAGCATTTGCATAAAGAACTTAAACTGTATTTTTGAGAGTGGACACAACTAATGCAAATTATTCTTATGAATCTCTTTCCTTAGGTTTGGCAGACTATTGCTTCTTCTTCCATCCCTTCACTTTGTGAGTTCGGAAAGAATCGAGCAACTTTTCTTCCAGAGAACCATCGGGAACACGCCCATGGAGAAACTACTGTGTGACATGTTCAAAAACTGAGGAGCTCTTTCTGAAAGACTGTTTTTAGAGGAATTAAATCCTCAAGAATTTAGGTGCTTTGCTTTACTGCCATGCTAGTTACGATGCCAATGAATCTGCCTGAATGCTAAAAAAAGCGCAAATGTATGTAAGCCACATTATTCTTTTGCATAGGTTGCTTATTTTGTCTCATTATGTAATTTTATATGTCTCTTTTTATTTGTCTTACTGTAGTTTTTATACCTATACTATTGCTATGCATCTCCATTATTTGGAATCTCAGATATTTGACACAGCCTGTTTATGTATATCATGTTGAGAATGCAAATCGCCTGTCAAGGCCATTATAATGCAAGATTGTTTAGAATATGTTTAATGATCAGTTCAAAAGAAATTGTTAACAAATACCCCTTCTGAAGGGGGCACTTTTGTAAAAGTTGAAAGATATGCCTCATATTTGTAGGACGTATGAATAAAATATATTATTAATCTTTCTGAATTAAATTTTATTTATTTATTTGTATGATGATATTACCTTTCCAACTGTGATGCATGTCACTTCCGTTCCTCTAGAGGGCGCCGTTTCATTGGCCCTCAGCGCATGACGTCACGTTAGACGTCGCAAAACGCGGAAGTGCTTCTTGTTTTTGTCTGTCTCGCCATGGATTGAGCTCAAAATACCAATAATATCAGTTCACAGGCATCACGGAGGGAGCGATCTCTTCTGACACGGCATGACAATGTTCGGGAAGTCTTCGGGTTATGAGTATCAGTGTCTGTCGCAGAGAGATTCAGTGTACAGTGACACTCCTGGACTGTTTTCATCTCATGCTGCATTCACTCACAGTAATTATGATCAGAGAGGACATTCATTTGATTATGTGCCTAAAGTCTCTCAAAACGACTTCACAGGTATTCACTCCACGGTGCACATATTAAATAAGTAAATATGACTATAGCTTAGAACTATTTGTGTGTGATTCATACTTAAACAATGTAATACTATTATAATGCTATATTGTAACATTATGCTATGACATAATGTTTATAAGTGTATTATTTTGTTATTTGTATATATACAATAGTTATATATAAAATGTATATATGTTTGTGTATTTATTAATATAATACATTTTAGTATTATATATACTTATTATATTATAACAATTATAATAATATGTCCATATTTTTCTATATCTTGCTCAGTAGTATCAGTTTCTCATATATATATATATATATATATATATATATATATATATATATATATATATATATATATTAGGAATATTTCTACATTATGTGACACTAATCCATTTTTGATAATTAATTATTATTATTATTAATTTCATAACAGATCAATCTCAGGGATTGTTGTCCTGGATTTGCAACTTTATTGTAATGTTCCTGGTTTTCTTAGTTACCTCCATAACTTTTTAAATAGTTAATAGTATTTTTAATAGTAATATTTAATACTTGGTTGTGTGCATATGCTGTATGTGTGTGCGTGCGTGCGTGCGTGTGTATATATATATATATATATTAAATATTTAATATTAATATTTAATTTTATATATATATATATATATATATATATATACTTATAATTATATATATGATACTTATAATTTTTTTATATTTAATAATTATACTCTTTTTATAACAGATAAATCTCAGGGATTGTTGTCCTGGATTTGCAACTTGATCGTAACGTTCCTGATTTTCCTAGTTACCTTCATAACTTTTCCCATTTCTGGATGGTTTGTCCTAAAGGTTAGTTCGAAGCGCATTTTTTGGAGAGTTTTTGTCTTCTTTTAAATGCTTCATAAATATACAGCATCATTTTCAGGTTGTACCGAACTATGAGAGGATTGTTGTTTTTCGTCTGGGCCGGATCCGTCCTCCTAAAGGTCCAGGAGTGGTTCTGGTTCTGCCTTTCATTGATCAGTGGCAGAAGGTTGATCTGCGGACCAGAGCCTTCAGCGTCCCACCGTGCAAGGTACAATGAAAAAACCCCAGATTTTTTTGGGTTCAATTACATTTAAAACTCATCTTTCTACAAACCAAGTATTTTGAGATTCCCACAATTTTCCCTGCCAAAAGGTCACCACCAAAGACGGTGGTCTGGTGTCGGTTGGAGCAGATATCCAGTTCCGGATCTGGAATCCGGTGATGTCCGTGGTGGCGGTGCAGGATCTGAACGCCTCCACCCGCCTCACCGCACAGAACGCCATGATGCAGACCCTGAGCAAAAAAACCCTGAGAGAGATACAGACCGAGAGGATCAAACTCGGAGAACATCTCGGGGTGAGAGACAAATACCAAATATTACCCTTTTAACCACTATATTCCAAAATTTTTTAAGTTAAAGGGATAGTTCATCTTGGATGGCCTGAGGGTGAGTTAATTAACAGCACATTTTCATTTATTGGTGAACCGTCCCTTTAAGCTTTGAAGTGCTTGTGTGCTGCAGATGGACATGAATGAGATGACGAAGCCGTGGGGGCTGGAGGTGGACCGTGTGGAGCTGATCCTGGAGGGGGTGCTCCGGGAACCCGACGGGGGTCATACGGGGCCCGTCATTATCCCCCCCTCTGTCCCTGGGCTGGAAGGACTCGCCGGACCCATACAGCAGCTCGCAATGCACTTCCTGAGCCAGACGGCTGCGTCCCAATCCAGTCAAGGTGATGTTAGGCTACTTGGATCTGTAAGAGGGGTGTAACGGTACACAAACATGATGGTTCGGTACGGTTTCGGTACAGCAGGAGGAAAAAACTAAACATAAATTGCTTTTTTTCTTTTTAATTTAACAATGGTTTACTGCACAAAATGTTCTTACTTTAAATAAATTCAGTTATAATTAAAATTTTCTACCTCAGCTTCTGCTCTTTTTTCAAACCAGCATGATAAACAGAATCTCATTTTGTGGTTTCTCCAGATTCAGTGAGTTTCACGGATGAGCTGCACTCAGCCGCAGCTGTGAGTGTCAGTCGTGTGGATGGACTGATGGACGCGGTCCGGTCGGTGCTGTCAGAGCAGCTGGTTCATCAGGTGCGAGCCTGTTACCGCTTTCAGATCACCACTGACTCTGGACAGAACAACTGCTACTATGTGGACCTGACACAAGGTAAGACTGAGAGAATTAAAAACACTCTTTACCATAAGAAATGCAATATAGAAAACTGTTTTTCAGGGCAACTTTTCTCATTTTCATTTAGTTTAAATTGATGTACTAAAATAACTACAACTAAACAGAATTAAAATGAATAAAAGTTATATAGACATATTAAAAAACTAAAAAATGCCAAAAACACAAAAAGCTAGGAGCAGAATCACAACTGTACAAACTTTGTTTTGAAGCAATAAATATTTAGAAAATCAGTCAAAAAGACAAAAGTACAAGACCGTGTGCTTAACGTCTTTAATGAGGGAAAGAACTACAATCCCTTGAAGCATTGTGAATGACATAATCAGATTAAAAACAATGGAGAAATATAAAACTATCCATTTAAAGTTGTTGATTGTATGTATAGAAACAATATAATTTAAGTTTATTGCAAAATACGCATATATATTTAAATATTGAAGTGTTTTGAGTGCATTTGCGGTGCTTTGTGGGAGTGGGCGGAGCTCAGTGCTCATTTGGCGTGATTTGCTCTCTGATTGGTGGAATTTTCTGTACAGCATCATGGGTAATGTAGTTTTTAACCATAGATTCTGCTGTTAAACACAATTAACTAACATTGAAGATAAACCTCTCTCTTGCTATTTGTAACTCTAAGAATGAAGATACATTTTTCTCATGTTATTTGTATGTTCTACATTTTTGCTATGTCACACCATAGGACACAGTCCAATTTTTATTTGCCAACTACCCATATACCATCAAT
Source organism: Acrossocheilus fasciatus (assembly GCA_036784905.1). Lineage (NCBI taxonomy): Eukaryota > Metazoa > Chordata > Actinopteri > Cypriniformes > Cyprinidae > Acrossocheilus > Acrossocheilus fasciatus. Next base: position 17,700,028 of record CM071962.1, on the reverse strand, counting down.
TAACAACCTCAGTGCTCACAGCAGGTCTGTTTTTAAAGGTTTAGGTCTTTGCACACCTCTTGTCCGAAATTTTCGCACGTTAAAAAAAAAATCACGTTTACACACTGCCTCCGAAAATTTCGTCCGTCATAAAAAAAAATTCAGATCAGGTTCGATTTTCTGTGTTTTCGCATCCATAGCAAGCATTTTGATAGGAAAGGATGACGAATATGAAAAAACGTAAAAAAACAAAACAAACGCATATGAAAATTTCGGATTCAGTGTGTCTTTACTGTTAAAAATTTCCCTGAGGAGAAAATTAATGGCATTTTCACTTCAAGAAATGGACTGTTGCTCTGTTTTCTGAACCTATATTGGGAAAATATCACATCAGAGCCGTGGCTTAGTGATAGTGCTCATTCAGGTGATTTGGGTTCGAGTCAGGCTTGCAACATCACTGAAACCTTTTAACCTCCTGATGTTACTCTACCATTAGTCAGTAAAGTGATGACAAAAGCCACAAAGAAGCAGATGTGTTCCTGAATGAAACAGTGGGTAAGATTAATGAACGCAGAATATCTGGTTAAAAGATGCATTTTGCCGCAGTGCTTTAATCTACAGTATTAAAAAAATACCAAACACGCTATAAAATGGAAGAACTCCATAATCTCATATGGCCAGCTTTTCAAACATTATGGTTACATGCCCAAACAATGTGGGTTGATTTGCCAGTTTAGGGACAGTTTTGTGTGAAATGATCTGAATGCTGTCTGTGTGAAGGTGCTGGAGCGTGTGGAGCGGGCGTCTCGCCGCGGGAGCCGGATGTTTCTCTGTGCATGAGCGAGCAGGATCTGTTGGCCATGTTTGAGGGCGGCCTGCGACCGTTCGTTGCCTACAGCAGCGGCAGACTGATAGTTCAGGGAGATCTGAACACCGCCATGAAGCTGGAGACACTCATCAAACTCCTCAAGACCACATAATGTGATTTATAACGCTTTCATTTGCAGTGGTTTCATTTCAATTTAATCGAAGGACTTTGTAAAATATTTAAGGTTTACACTGAATGTTTAATACAGGACTTAAATACATGAATTACTGTATATTATTGTGAATGGATAGAATTTAATTTGCTGCTGTGTCAGTGTTGTTTATTTATAATACTGTGGAGTGTCGTGACCCAAGCATTTCAATTCATGCATGTATGAGTTTTTCAAAATCTGTTTATTACTGACTTGTCTTGACATCGCAGAAATATGTTTTCTAATAAATGTGTATTTTAATACAGCGAGTCTTGGATTACTGAACACACACATGTAGCAACATCCTTGAGGTTTGTGTTTGTGGGCGATTCGTTGTCTTGTCCAAGGCTGACTGTCTCTCGACCTTTGACCCGCTAATGTTTGCTGCCCTTGGACAACTGTTTATACAGAAAACCACACAAGGATATTCCACTATAAGCATCTCAGTGTATATATTTTTGTTCACTTGATAAATCAGTACTCTTAATACACCCTTCTAAAGAGAGAAAAAAGTGGATAAAGATTCCCTCACATTTGTAGTGTGTGTGTGTGTGTGTGTGTGTGTGTGTGTGTGTGTGTGTGTGTGCATGTATATGTATATGTATATATGTATGTGTATGTACATATATATATATATATATATATATGTATATATAAATATATAATTTTCATATTTTTCATAATTTTCATATTTTTTCAAGAAATCTTTATAGAAATCTTTTATAGAAATAGATGTAAAGCTGAATTTCAGCATCATTACTGCAGACTTGATAATTCAGAAATCACTCTAATATGCTGATTTGTTGAACAGTTACCAATTATTATGGTGCTTGATTAATAATAATGGTTCTTATTATAAAACAGATGTGCTGCTTAATATTTTTATGGAAACTGATCTTTTTTTTTCAGGATTATTTGATAAAATTATTTGAAACATAAATCTTTTGTGACATCATTGCTACTGATCAGTTTTGATTGAATTAATGCATTCTTGCTAAATAAAAATAGTGTTAGCATTTTTCTTTTTTCTTAAACTTACCCCAAATTTTTTGATGGTATTGGTTTTCACAAAAAAATAAAAAATAAATAAAAAAATTAAGCAGCACAACTGATTTCAACATTGATGATATTGAATGTTTCTTCAGCAGCAAATCAGGATATCAGAATGATTTCTGAAGGATCATGTGACTCTGAAGACTGGAGTAATGATGCTGAAAATTCAGCTTTGATCACAGGAATAAATTACATTTTACAGTACATTATATTCAAATAGAAAACAGCTCTTATAAATTGTAAAAAAAAAAAATCACAATATTTCTGTTTTTACTGTATTTTTGATCAAATAAATGCAGCCTCGGTGAGCAGAAGAGACTTCTTTAAAAAACATTCAAATCTTACAACTCAAAAATTAATTGTTTTCAGACAGTTTGATCTATATATAGCCTATATATATATATATATATATATATATATATATATATATATATATAGTTTCAAGTTTGAGTAAGAAGGTCCCAATAAATTTGGGGTTGTCTCTTTGCAAATGTCCTCGGGACACTTCATCATCATCCCTGTCGTGTGGAGAGGGGAGTGATATATAAACACAAGGCTGCTGATGGAGAGGCGCGTCAGAGCGGGACAGGGAGAGAGGCGATGTTCCGCTGCAGTCTGAGGGCCCGTCTGGCTCCGTGTCTGTCCGGACAGGTCAGAGACGCTCACACGGGACAGGTACCTGCCGTTAGAAAGGACATCTCTGCTGTACAACCCTTCAATGAGATTCCCGGACAATGGAGGAACAGCGTGGCCAATCTCTACATGCTCTGGAGAATGGACGGCCTCAGGAATATCCACCGCATTATGCTGCACAATTTCAATAAATACGGTCCTATTTACAGGTAAGAAATACTCAATCATTAAGACTTGTTACATGGTAGTCTGTGCCATATACACAACAAGATTATTATACCAAAGTATTCTATAGTCTTTTCACACTTTTCATAACATTTTCAGTTCAACACTAAGATTCAAACAAAACAAAATATCCAAAAAACATGCAGAGAGAAATTTGCAGTATTTTGTTTTTAACTACTAAGAAAATACAATATAATTACACATATATATTGTACAATACATAAACAGTAGTATTATATATTTATTTTTAACGTTTAGTGTGTGTGTGAGTTTGTGTGTGTGTGTGTAAGACTAAAAAAAAAGTAAAATTTTTTATAGAAGTTAATTGAAGTAGAAAATTAAATACTCGAACATTTCAGTTTGTGAAACAAACATTTTCTGTTGTGTTTTTATCCAAAAAACATTTGTCCCCTTTAAACACTGACAACTGGAAAAGTAATAGAATTGCATTGATGAAATAATTGTAATATTTTTAAGTTAACTTTTTTTGTTATTTTATTCTGTAAAAATTGGTCTAATGACATAAAAAGTACACTGTAAAAAAAAAAAAAAAAATTGAGCGAACTTAAAAAAAATTTTTTTTTTTACCAGCTTCAGCAGATTTTTGAGTTTACTCAACTTATTTTTGTGGGAGATTCTCAAATTTTTGTTGTATAAACTTAAAACGACAAGTCGAGAAAACTCAAAAATCTGCTGAAGCTGGTTGCTTTAAAATTTTGAGTTGGCTCAACTTTTTTTTTCTTTTTTTTTTTTTTTTTTAACAGTATACTAAAGGTTATTCCATTTGATTTCCATTTAAAATAATAATATTCACATTTAAAACAATAAGACTTTTTAGTATTTTATTATAAAAACAAATAATATTTTTAATTATATAAAAATAATTATTATTTAAATCTAAAGTCCATGTTTTTATTTTATTTCGTCACATAACAACAAAATGTTTTTTTTTTTGCTGATTAATAGCAATTTTGCCCATGTTTCTTTTTATACCTATATATTTTTATACCACGGCAGAAACACTGAACAAAAGACTTAATTTACAAATTAAATTAAATAGTATATTAAAACAACTTAAGAATTAATACATTTATATATTTTATTATATATTTCTATAATACATTTTTTACATTTAATTTTCTATTTACATTTTGCAAATACTACTACTAATAATAATTATAATAGAGTGTGAGGCCACTGACCCTTGTTCAAAAAAAAAAAAAAAAACACATTATAGTTGTAATGTACCTGTACAATCAATCTGGACAGGGAAAAGGTTGGGTACTACGAGAGTGTGAACATCATCAAGCCTGAAGACGCTGCTGTCCTGTTCAAAGCTGAGGGTCACTATCCCAAGAGACTCAGGGTGGAAGCGTGGACCTCCTACAGGGACTACAGGAACCGCAAATATGGCGTCTTGCTCAAGTAGGCACTGTCTCTCCATATCTGCTAGAAGCACACTTACTGGAACAGTAACACACACTGATTTGTTCCTGCAGAGACGGAGAGGACTGGAAATCCAACAGGATCGTTCTGAACAAGGAGGTGATTTCTCCAAAGGTGCAGGGGACCTTTGTGCCTCTGCTGGATGAGGTCAGTCAGGACTTTGTGGCGCGTGTCTATAAGAAGATCGAGAGGAGTGGACAGAATGAATGGACCACAGATCTGTCCCATGATCTCTTCAAGTTTGCACTAGAATGTAAGCTTTCAGACAACTTTCTTATTTTAAATCGTATGTACACTGAAATGTGAAAAAGTGACTAGTATATATATATATATATAGAAAAATGGATGTATTATGCATACATTCTGTAAAATATTTCAATTACTATCTAATATTTTAATATTTATTACATTATTATTACATTTTAATAATAAGTACTCAATATAAAAAATAAACTATATAATACACTATTCTATTATATAATGTATGTATTTTTATGCACACATATTGTAAAATATTTCAATTACTATCTAATACTTTTATTGCATTTTAATATTAATTATTCAATAATATTAAAAATACATTATACCTTATATAATATACATTATGCATACATTTTGTAAACTATATTAATTACTACATATACTATTTTAATAATAATTACTAAATATTTACATTATATAATAATATTTACATTAAAACAGCTTACTGTGTAAATTTTAATAGCTGTTATTTGTCAGTTCTCCATACTTAAACCAATTCATGATCTGAGACAGCAATATTTTTCAAATATTAAAGAAATATGTTGGCCTTTGAGATTTGCATAAAACTTGACTGGAGATCATCATTCATTAGGGAAATTAAGATATATTTGAAGACATGACACTGTTGATGAAGATTGTTTTTTTTGTTTTTTTTTTAAACATAATTTACATAGATTTCTATAACAGAATTTTATAAATTTGATGTGTGTGTTTCTGTCAGCGGTGAGTCATGTGCTGTACGGCGAGCGTTTCGGTCTGCTGTTGGACTACATCGATCCAGACGCCCAGCACTTCATTGACTGCATCACCCTGATGTTTAAGACCACCACGCCCATGCTGTACCTCCCGCCGGCCCTGCTCCGCCACACTGGGGCCAAAGTCTGGAAGGACCACGTGGAGGCCTGGGACGGCATCTTTAACCGAGGTAACACCACACTGTTAATGAAACTCATGCTGGGGTTTTTGACGGGAAAAACAGTTCCACTGATTTCTCATCCCTCAATGTGGTTTTCCAAAGCCGACCGATGTATCCAGACTATCTACAGACAGCTGAGGAAAAATCCAGATGCTGGTGAGAAGTACCCTGGTGTGCTGGCCAGCCTCCTAATGCTGGACAAACTGTCCATCGAGGACATAAAGGCCAGCATCACGGAGCTGATGGCTGGTGGCGTGGACACGGTACGAGAAATAATCAACGCTAGAGGAAAAGTCCATTCGCAAATAATGCCATCATGACTCACTGGCATGTCATTCCAAACCTGTATGACTGTCATTCTTCAGCTGAAAACAAAAGAAGATATTTTGAAGAATGTTGGTAATCAATTAGTTAGTGGTAGCCATTGAATTACAGTTGAGGTCAAAAGTTTACATGCCCCTTTCAGAATCAGCAAAATGTTCATTATTTTAACAAAATAAGAGGGATCATACAAAATGCATGTTATTGTTTATTTAGTGCGGACCTGAATAAGATACTGACTATACTGTATGATTTTGAGATCCATCCTTTCACACTGAGGACAACTGAGGGACTCATATACAACTATTACAGAAGCTTCAAACGCTCACTGATGCTCCAGAAGGAAAAACCATGCATTAAGAATTTGAAGATCAGGGTAAATTTAACTTATTTTGTCTTCTGGGAATCTTATGTAGCCTCTGAAGGGCAGTATTATATGAAAAAATATGATATTTAGGCAAAATACACATCTCCGTTCTGTACAAAAGTTTTCACGCCCCGGCTCTTAATGCATGGGTTTTCTTTCTGGAGCATCAGTGAGCGTTTGAACTTTCTGTAATAGCTGCATATGAGTCCCTCAGTTGTCCTCAGTGTGAAAAGATGGATCTCAAAATCATACAGTCATTGTTAGAAAGGGTTCAAATCCACAAAAATGCTGGAAAACCAAAGTTTTCCAGCATTTAATTTGTGGGAGCTGAAGGATTTTTCTGAAGAACAGCAGGCAGTTTAACTGTTCAGGACAAACAAGGGACTCATGAACAACTATCACTAAACAAAAAACACAGCTGTGGATCATTCAGGTAACAATACAGTATTAAGAATCAAGGGGATGTAAACTTTTGAACGGGGTCATTTTTATAAACTCAGCTATTATTTTCTCTTGTGGACTATATGTAAACATCTTTTATGTGAAATATCCTATTCAGGACAGTACTAAATAAACAATAACATGCATTTTGTATGATCCCTCTTATTTTGGGAAAATAATTAACATTTTGCAGATTCTGAAAGGGGGATGTAAACTTTTGACCTCAACTGTAAGTCAATGGCTACCACTAACTAATTGGTTCCCAACATTCTTCAAAATATCTTGTGTGTTCAGCTGAAGAAAGAAACTCATGCAGTTTTGGAATGATGACAGAATTAATATTTTTGTGAACTATGCCTTTAATTGAAATATTTTTGTGCATCAGACGTCTATCACATTGTTGTGGACTCTCTATGAATTGGCGCGACATCCGGACCTGCAGGAGGAGATCCGGGCCGAAATCTCAGCCGCTCGTATCTCCTCTAAAGGAGACATGGTGCAGATGCTCAAGATGGTTCCTCTGCTTAAAGGAGCCTTGAAGGAAACTCTGAGGTACACGAACACTTTCTGTTCAACTATGGGTACTGATTTTTATCAAAACACATTTGAACTTTTGTCATTTTCTTCAAGCAAGCACATCACTGGAAAGACTCTCAAACAGGGTGCTTGAAAAATATATTGGAAGCAGAAAAAAAAAAAAAATAGGCACACCTAGGCTCCAAAAATACAAAAATTTAATAACAGACTATCACACAGGTGTTATTAAATTTTTGTAGCTTAGGTGTGCCAATATTTTTCTGTTTTCTTAAGGTAAAATGGTCTAGGAAACATTTTTATTATAAACTCTATACTGTTTAAAAGTCTGGAGTCAGTAAGATTTTTTTTTTTCTTTTAAAATAAATTAACACTTCTATTCAGAAAAAAATCCATTAACTACAAATGTAAATGCATTTCTATTCAAATGAATGCTGTTGTATTGAATGTTCTATTTAAAGAATCCTAAAAAACAAAACCCAAATGTATCACGTTTTCCTGCATTGAAAAAAATGTGTAATCTTTGAATAAAATGAGTACTCGAATAATCTTTATTTACTTTGAAAAATACTTTTACAGTTTGTTTGATGATAATAGATCAGCAGCATATCAGCATATTCAGTGTTAGGGAAAGTTACTTTTAAAAGTAATGCATTACAATATTGCGTTACACAATAAAAAGTAACTAATTGCATTACTTAGTTACTTTTTATGGAAAGTAATGCATTACGTTACTCTTGCATTACTTTTTGTCACCTGAGCTGGACTTGCTTATTTGTTTTGCATAACAAAAACACCCAAAGTTACATTTTTGGTAAGGGCCCTTTCACACCAAAAGTGAAATTAATAAGCCTTAGCTTGAAGGAAGTGCCTCTGTCTCTGTATTTAATGCGTTACCCTCAACACTGAGCATATTAGAATGATTTCTGAAGGATCATGAGGACTTTATTAGTTTACAAGGCCAAAAGTACCCATAGTTGAAGAAGCACCCACAAATAAAAGAAAAATATGACTAGCAGCTGGCTGTATGGTATCTAAAAATCATTTACTCTCTTTTGAAGGTTACATCCTGTAGCAGTGAGTCTACAAAGATACATCACCGAAGACATTGTCCTTCAAAACTACCACATTCCAGCTGGGGTGAGTGTGAATTTCAGGATATTATACTGACAAAATACAGCTGTTTTCATGGGTTCATCTGTCTGTGTGGATCAGACATTAGTTCAGCTGGGTCTCTACGCTATGGGTCGTGATCATCGGATCTTCCCGCACCCGGAGCAGTACCGTCCCTCTCGCTGGCTCCGAACCCAGAGCCACTACTTCAGGAGCCTGGGCTTCGGCTTCGGCCCACGCCAGTGTCTGGGCCGCAGGATCGCAGAGAACGAGATGCAGGTCTTCCTTATTCATGTATGTGGATGTCTAAAGGGAGGAACATCACATCCTCTATACTGGCAAAATAACGTTGCATGGATTTTCTTTATATTGTGATTTTGTCATCTTTATAGATGCTGGAGAACTTCAGGATTGAGAAGCAGAGGCAGGTGGAGGCCAAGAGCACGTTTGAGCTCATCTTGCTGCCCGAGAAGCCCATCATGCTCACCATCAAACCGCTGAACGCCAGCAGATAGCAGAGCTGCAAACAGGAAATGATGTCAAAGACAGAACTGGAAGGAACACTGAGCTTTGAAGACGGAAAATATTCAACTCAGACGTTTGGACTCAATTTATGTTTATCGTGACCTTAAAGGGACAGTTCACACAAAACTGAAAATTCTGTCATCGTTTACTCACCCTCATGTAGTTTCAAACCTGTATGAGTTTTTCTTCTTTGAAACATAGAAGATATTTTAAAGAATTTTGGGAACGCAGAGTCATTTTTAAAGTATCTGCTTTTCCACAGAAGAATAACACATTTTGGACTGACATGAAGGTGAGGGAATTATGAAAAAGTAAAAATATTTTGTGACTAAAAACTTTTCATAAGGGACTTTTCATTTAAATTTTTACTCATTTGTTTCAAAGATTTGATGACTTTTCTATTATTATAAAATATTAATAATAAAGAATGAGTATAGCAGGTGTGTCCAAATATTTGACTGGTACTAAATGTCAAATAAAAAAACAAATAAATTCATATATATATATATATATATATATATATATATATATATATATATATATATCTCCAGTAAGGGTGGGAATCTTTTAGTACCTCACGATTCAATTCAAATCGATTCTTGGGGTCACAATTCGATTAGAAATCGATTCATGATTTTTCGAGTTTTAATCCCGATTCATGATTTTCCATCAATTTTTTTTTCAAGAATTCTCTTCTACTCACCAAGCCTGCATTTTTTTGATCCAAAGTACAGCAAAAACAGTAAAATTTTGAAATATTTTTACTTTTTAAAATAACTGTATATTCTATTTGAATATATTTTAAAATGTGTAATTTATTCCTGTGATTTCAAAGTGAATTCTTAGCGTCATTACACCAGTCACATGATCCTTCAGAAATCATTCTAATATTCTGATTTGCTGCTCAAAAACATTTATTATTATTATTATTATTATGTTGAAAACAGCTGAACAGAATTTTTTTCTCAAGTTTCTTCGATGAACAGAAAGTTCAGAAGAGCAGCATTTATCTGAAATAGAAATCTTTTGTAACATTATAAATGTCTTTATCATCACTTTTGATCAATTTAAAGGATCATTGCTAAATAAAAGTATTAATTTCTATAACACCCCCCTCCCCCCCCCTCCCCCCCCCAAAAAAAATTATACTGACTCCAAGCTTTTGAATGTTATAGTATATAATGTTACAAAAACATTTTCTTAAATAAATGCTGATCTTTGGATCATTCTATTCATGAAAGAATCCTGAAAAAATGTACTCAACTGTTTTAAATAATAAAATAATAAAATAAATAAATAAAAAATAAAATAATAATAATAAATGTTTCTTGAACAGCAAATCAGCATATTAGAATGATTTCTGAAGGATCATGTGACTCTGAAGACTGGAGTAATGATGCTGAAAATTCAGCTTTTATCACAGAAATAAAAATTAAAATATATTCGAATAGAATGCAGTTATTTTAAATAGTAAAAATATTTCACAATATTACTCCTTTTGCTGTATTTTGGTAAAAATAAATGCAGGCTTGGTGAACAGAAGGGAATTATTTAAAAAAAAAAAAAAAACATTAAAAATCTTACTGTTCAAAAACTTTTGACTGGTAGTGTATAGCATTGAGTAATTATACTGCATATAAATTGTGAGCACCAGGGAGCCATTATTAATATGCAGGCCATTGAAAATTGCATTTGAATGCACGCTCGCTTTTTACTTTCGAGATTTTGCGATCACATGTACTGTGCACACTACAGAGCGACAGTATTTACCACACATTTGACAAGATTACGTTCAGGATCTGCAAATCATCAGTCATCTCTCCTTACTCTGTTTATGTGGTAAGTGAAATTTTATGTAGGCCTACTGTAATGTAAGGCAACGGTAAGCAAGCGGCTAACCATGTCCCTTTCCGTAGAACGCATTCCTCGTTTCTGTGCTTTTCCAAATAAACCACTCTCACAGTTTTTTGTTCCGACAACATCATGTTATTATTATTATTATTATTATTATTATTATTATTATGTTAACTAGAAAATCAATTTTTGAAATCTGCAAATTGATGTGAATCGTTAGAAGACTGAATCGCGATTCAAATGTAAACCGATTTTTTACCCCACCCCTAATATACAGTATATAATATAAAAATGACTTGTAAAAACATTCTGCAATAAAAGAAAAATTACGTTACTATAAATTTAATTTACTAACACTGATGGGATGTGGTCACTTAAGAGGTTCCAGTTGCCTGTGTCGAGCATGTCCCAATACAGAATCAGTCACACTTTTCTGTTAGGAAATAAAAAAGAATGACTTCTTGAATAGATGATACCATTAGCATAGTATATATCAATCATGACAACTCTCGGAACAGTTGTAGCATGTTAATGGATGTGATAATGTTAATTTATTTGGTCTTGGCTGACTAGATCTGCTACACATGCAAGAATAGACTTGCTACTGCTGGTGGATACATAGACATGTTGCTATGAGCAAGTAAGATTTACTGCTGTGAATAGGCATATATAAATCCAGTAGCAGATCTAGACAGGTGGTGCTGGGGGAGGTGGAGGGTTTCAGAGGAACACTGATAGTGTTGCAGGACGAGCTTACAGTGAACCACATGTTAATTAAATGCTAAGAAAGGACGATCATTGGATGCAGAATCAGACAATCAGACCAATCAGCTTGTGCCATGTACAGTGTATTCCTAGGTTAAACAAACAATAATAATAATAATAATAATTAAACTTTCAAATGCACACAGCAATCATACTCACCACGGGTAGATCAAGAAGAATCGTGGTTGATGTTCGAGCAAATCCATGTTCATATTCACTGAGTCTGGTCAACATCTCTTGTTTCTCTTTCCCCCACTGTCTGGAGTTTTCTTTCAGCTGCATCAGATGTACACAAAAACATGATTTACTATCATTTATTGTGTTGACTGGAGTGTCTTATACATACATTCTGTGGAGCTATACTGGAAAAACTATGATAACTTTACTTGAATTTGTTTTAAAAGGGAGCTAGTGTAAATTTTACCTCTGTGTTAAAAAATTAAGTGATGTATGGGAATTATTGGGAAAAGAAAGTACAAACGAGAAAAAAAAATCACTCTTCAGACTTGAACGTTGATCACCGACATGAGCACTACAGCTCAAGAGTGCTTGCATCAACCACTGCACCACAGCCCTGACCCATAATGAAGTGAGATGTCTTAAAGATCAAAGCATTAAAGATCAAACCTGTTGTTCCAGCGTCTGGATTCGACCCTCGGCTCTCGCCAGCTGTGTCAATAACTCCAACTTCTCACTGTCTGAGAAAGGCTGATGGGTCTGATATCAGAAGCATTAATAAAATGAAGAGTGTTGTTCATGCAGCATATTTGAGGTGTAACTAGAGGTGGTCTCAGGTTCACCTGCACAGGCTGCTGAATGATGACAGGTGGCGGTATATTACGCAGTCTGTGCAGCTCTTCTCTGAGTCGAGAGTTTTCTGCCGCCAGCACAGACTCAATTTCACTCCTCTTGAGCTCCTCTGCATCTATATACAAACACGGCACGTTTACCTGTAAGTCATTTTTTGTGCTTTTGACAATTTGTATTGCTAAATATAGTAGAACAAGGACAAGAAATTATGGAAAGAGAGAGTAGAAATGTAATTAGGGCATGATGCAGGCCAGAATCAAACCCAGATTTCCAGGATGAGCACCACAACCACTAAGGCATGACTCTGAGTAATTAATTAAAGCTGAAATTGAGTTAATATGGTTTCACCAAAAGTAGGTGTGAAGACACCTTTATGTTTCACGGCTGCTTTCTTCTTTTCTGAATTCTCCTTATTTCTGTCCTTCGGTTTTGCATCCAATATTTTCTCCATCTTCTCAATGACCTGCTCAGTAAATTAAAACCAATACAACACGATTTATTTTACATACTTGCTAGATATGTAAAGGAATACTTCAAACAACCATTCCTTTAAGTAATCAAGCACATGTAATATTTTTTTTTTCATGAACCCCATAAGTGAGCAAAGCAGAAGTAAATATATTTAGTGAAAAATAATTTATTATTATTATTATTACTGAAAGCTGTCATATAGCTTCAAATGACTTGGTTTAAACCATTTGAGTTGCATGGATTAATTTCATGCAACCTGTATGTTTTTTTTTTTTTTTTTTTAAGAGTTTGAATGTTTTGGACCCCATTGACTTTCCTTATATAATTATATTCATTATCTTCTTTATATTTTATAAAGAATATATCTTTTTTTTTTTTTTTCCTTAATAGAACGTCATGAAGGTTTTGGAATGCAGTGTTCTAAACTAAAACTATTAAAAAATATATAATAAAAAAATAAAATAAAATAGAAATATTAGATGAAAAAATGTATATATAGCAAAATATATAATAAATATTTCCTTGGCAACTAACTAATTTTTTTAACTAAGTTTTAAAATTACTAAAACTGAAATACAGAAATACTAAACACTAAAAATGACAGTAAGCACATAACGAAATTACTAAAACTAAAATTAAAACTGAATATATATATAAAGGTGAATCCAAAATAAGAATAAATATTATAATAGGATATAAATAATCAAAAAATAACACCACTGAATTACATTGGAATGACAGAATATATTTTTTTTGGGTGAATTATTCTTTTTTCCCAAACTCGTGAAATTGGCTGCTCTGATCGGGATGCTCAAACAAACACAGAAGTGAATTTATGGCTTGATTGTTTGGTAGTCCAAATAAACAACAAAAACAACAACATGTTGTACAGAACAGCTAAATACCTTTTCCTGTTGGCGAACTGTATCCTCCAGTGCAGATATTTTACCACTCCGGGCCTGATATTTCTTTAGCACAGCCTGCTGCTGTTGATGTGCTCTTTGCAGCTGGACAAACTCTTTCTCAATATCGTTCTTCTGCAATAATTCAAGTAAAGAGCTAAAACTCTGCACACAGACCTAATGAGTTCATGCAGTGGGTTAACTCAATTGCCAGGGGTCTATTGAGACTCATGCTTGCCTTTTTTCAGCTTTGTATCAAATGCAACAAGCAATATGCCATGCGGTCTGGAGACAAATTCAATGATCTGATCCAATCAATGATCTTGGGAGGAAACCATTAATGCATTTGATACAGCGTTTCCTTACTGCCAGCAAACATCACAAATGCATGCCAGTCAATGGACCCCTTGAGCTTCAAAAAGGAAACACACGGTCTCTGAGCACTGCTGCTGCTGTTATTAAAAACTTTTAATGATCTGAGGGAAAGCGGCCTTGATTGACCCACCCTGATGAGCTCGTTTTGAAGCTGTAGGATTTTGTCCTTCTGGGCGGCTGCTTTGCTGCTTTCACTGGACAGCTTGAACTTCAGAGAGGCTGCAAAAAAGTGGCATGGAACATTAATGAGCGCTTAATGAACCAGCAAACAATACAAACACATTTATTATAAAATAAAAAATATATTTAAGGTATATATATTTGAACCAGCTAACAACCACAGTTATGAGTATATATATATATATATATATATATATATATATATAGGGTAGAGTGGGGGAACCCCCCCCCCCCTACTGTTTTTCCCAAAATAACCACAAGATAAAGTCAAGATACATTTTTATTTTAACTATGGACTACGTGGACAAGAGTGATGTAGAAGTTTTCACTATGAAGCTCACACTGGATGTACTGGAGAGAAAACAGATTTCACTGTAAATTATCTAATTTTCAGAAGTAAGAAAAAAAGGGTTTTAAAGCTTGTTGTTTAGTAGAGCATCACAGTTATATATGATATGAGAACAGTAGGCCTGTAGATAGAGAGTATGTGTTATTTAATAAAAATATAATTATATTTTCAGAATGACATAATTTTGTACTCAAACATAGTCTGTGGGGTAAAACGCCCCACGCAACTGAGTCTTCCATTTGTGAATAATTGCACCAACTGTTGTCACCTTCTCACCAAGCTGCTTGGTGATGGTCTTGTAGCCCATTCCAGCCTTCTGTAGGTCTACAATCTTGTCCCTGACATCCTTGGACAGCTCTTTGGTCTCGGCCATGGTGGAGAGTTTGGAATCTGATTGATTGATTGCTTCTGTGGAGAGGTGTCTTTTATACAGATAACAAACTGAGATTAGGAGCGTTCCCTTTAAGAGAGTGCTCCTAATCTCAGCTCCTCACCTGTATAAAAGACATCTGGGAGCCAGAAATCTTGCTGATTGATAGGGGATCAAATACTTATTTAACTCATTAAAATGCAAATTAATTTATAACTTTTTTGAAATGCGTTTTTCTGGATTTTTGTTGTTGTTGTTATTCTGTCTCTCACTGTTCAAATAAACCTACCATTAAAATTATAGACTGATAATTTCTTTGTCAGTGGGCAAACGTACAAAATCAGCAGGGGATCACTATTTATATAATCTAATAATATTAACATTAATAAAATTTATATTCATTGTTATATTTTAATATTTATTATATTAAAATGTACTTATTGAAATATATTAATACAAAAGTTAATATAAAAAGATGAAAGACGAATTCTGAGCTCAGCTTAGTCAAAATCTGTTTTAAAAGCTTTCTGAAGACTGCAAAAACACCAACCTATGGTGTGACCATGACACTGTGGAGCTATTTTTGGAGAAAACATTCCCGACATTATCTAAACCCCTGAAAGCCAAGCAAATTTAAAATTAAGGCCTGCATTTGCTTTGAAGGCCTCAAAGGTCTTTGACGTGTCCTTTAAGCAGAGCCTTGTGTGTGTGTGTGTGTGTGTGTGTGTGTGTGTGTGTGTGTGTGTGTGTGTGTGTGTGTGTGTGTGTGTGTGTGTGTGTGTGTGTGTGAGTGTGTGAGGGACACAAACTGTCCTTCAGCAGATAAGGCAGTAAGTGCTTATCAGATTCCCTTTGCTAAATGAGAAGTCTTATCAATCCTCAGCACGGCTCAGTGACGACATGACACCTGTGTAAATCACGCTCACAACTTTTAACATCTGAAATGTGATACTCCAATAGTTACTTCCCAACGTGAGCATAACTTTTGTCTGATGGGCTTTAATTATTTCTGCATATGTACATCCATAATATCAGTATGAGAAACAGTGGTGTTCCAAGCGAGCTAACTACTGCTTATATGTACTTTTACGTAGCAATCTTTCTCACGTATTTTGTTAGCTTGTAATACCGACATGAATAATAAACAATATCATGTGCTGGACACCATTCAGAGCACCTTAGTGAACACGTCAGTGGTGTTTGCTAAGCTATTTCTATTTCTAATACTAAGAACTAATCAGAGTGTAACTTGTGTTAAGGAAACTATTGGTACTTCAAATCATGTGCTAAAACCTGCCCAGAACACCTTACTTACCATTCAGTATTAATCTTTAGAGTGTAATTTGTTAGCTTGTGCTATAGACATGAATGATACCTAAAATCTCGCTTTAGCAGAGTTTGCTAAGTAAGCTAACCACTGCTAATATTTACAGTTAAGTATTAACCTTCAGTTTGTAATTTCTACATTCATGCTGCAGACATGAAAAACTCACACACTAAAAATCATTAACACCTTCGCTAAGATTGCTAAGCTAACTATTGGTACTATTTAACATTATCATTAATCTTCAGAGCGTAATTTGTTTGTTTGTGCTACATGATACCTCAAATCATGCGCTAAAAACCACTAACCCTAACTTTTGCTAAGCAATAACTATTGCTAATACTTACCATTGGGGCCTTAGTACTGATCCTCAGAGCATCGATTGTTAGTTGTGTTGACATGAATGATCCCTCAAATTATTAGCCAAAAATCATTGCACCTTAGCATTGTTTCATAAACAAGCTAACTATTGCTAATACTTACCATTGAGTAGCCAACTCAAGGTGTTATTTAGTTTGTGATACATGAATAATACTGCAAACCTTAGCAGTGTTTGCTAAGCAAACTATTATTAATACTTATTTTTAAATATTAATAGTTTTTTTTAGTTTGTGCTAGGAACTTGCTAGCATAGTGGCGGCAAGTTTTGAAAATGTAAAAATCTAATAAATTATGTCAGAATGATAATATTATGATAGAAATCTGGGATGATTATGCAAAGAAACAATTGACTGGTTGTCAGCTAGTTAATATTGGTGGTGGTAAAAGTTTACTAAACGGGCTGAAGAAATGGCAGCATTAGCTGTAATCAGCTGAGGGGTGTATGCATTAGAACAATGCCTTGACTAGATTATAGTGGGAGGAATTATACCGATCCGGTCAGCCATCTCAATCTTGGTCATGACGTCAGTGTCGGTGTCGTCCAGCAGGCTGCGGCCCAGGTCCTGATGTAGAGACAGATCCCGCCGCAGCTGACTGTTCTCAGACTCCAGCGCGCTCACCTGAGAGCGCAGCGCCAGGATGTCATCCGCCATCTTATGCATCGCCGCACGATAGTTTTCCAGCTCCTGCAGGAGAAATAAAAATGGATTTGTACAGACAATATGACCTGCAAATATGGATTTCAATTACTTTCCATTTATGAGTTTCCAATAAGTAGGCTATATAGCTATACAAACCTAGCTCTAGAAAATATGATGGTATCAGATGGAGATAGCATGGTACTTTGGTGTAGGCCTAGACCACAGTTTTTTTTTTTTTTTTTTAGTTCTGTACTCCAAGATGGATCAAAGATCTTGTAATTTGGTGTTTATCTTAACATTGATTTTTATAAAGATTTTGTAATCATCATCAATTATTAATTCATCCTGACAATGTCTGAAAGCATTTATACTCAAAATTCATTAATAAAGGGCTACAAGTGGTGCTAAGGGTCTGCAAAAAATAAAATAATAATAATAAATAAATAAAATAAAATAATATATATATGGATCTCAAAAGTTATTTTAAATATTTTTAATAATTGAATAATTATAATAAGAATAACTATATTCTTTTAATACATAAATGTAATAAAAAGGACATATTTTAACAATTTAGTACAATGTCAATTTAAAAGCCAGTTATTTCATTTTGGAAACATTTATTTAATTCTGTAATGTATTCTCGCACAAGAATATGATGGTGTAAGCTGGTCTCCCGGCTAAAGAAGTGGTTAAAACCTCTCTAAACCAGCAATGACTAGTCTGGAAGCTACAACCAGTTTAGGCTGGTTTTAGCAGGGAATTTTTTTTTTTAATTAATTAATTTTTTTAGCAGACCCTCAGCACCACTTCTGTCTCTCTCCAGCAGGGGGAGTATAAATGGATTTGTATAGGCCTACATAAAATATAGCTGCTTTTATATCTTGGTAAGGGTGTAGGAACAGGAGGAGATCATCATATTTAAGGGTCATTGGCATCAACAAGTTTAAAGATCCATCCTGTACTCGTTTGACCATTAATAGACCTTAATCAGGCTTGGTTATGGTTAGGGTTAAGGTCTATGCAAAGAGTGACAGTTGCAGTTTGCTGCCACAAGGTGGAATCAAAGTCACATGTGTTCAGTCTGGATGCTGAGGAGGGCTTCACCGCCAAAACAGGCTTAACATCAGTCTGTGTGTATGCGACATTTGTCTGAACTGATCTAATTAACATTCATTTGAATGCTTTGCTTAAACCATTTAATCATTTTAAAAGCCAAGACGAATAAATTGTTACTTTTAAAGTGTGGTTGGGTTGAAACTGTCACACAGTCAGTCAGTCGCTTTGCTGTAGAGCTAGTACAAAGTAATCAATCCTCGGGCTGCAGTTTCTGGCAGATACTGAAACCTCAGTGAGAGCTGGGTACACACTCTAAGGATATATACAGGGATTATGATGAAATCCACCAAGTGAAAGGTATTTTCTTCCAGAATCTCTTTTCTGAAACTGCTGGACATTGATGAAAACGTGCAGTCAGCAGACGGTGTCGCCTAAAATAAAGCTAGACAGAGCTAAAATTATACCCTTGTGAAAAAAAGTAATGTAATTTATTCAGTAATTGCACTGAATGTGTACTTGAAGTGTACCTCAACCCTTAAATAACCATGTTTTTTTTACTACAACAAAAAAACAACAACAACATGGTTACTGTAGTTAAACCATGGTAACCACAAATTAACCGTGGTTTTGCTACACTAACTATAGTTTAACCATGGTATTTGTTGTAAAACTGTGGTTATACAAATGGTAATCAATATGCCAAAAAAAACATACTACATTTTTAATAAAACCAAGGTTAATTTTCTATAGGGAAATCTTAAACGTATATTTTTAAAAACTGTACTTGCATATAGAAAGCCACTTAAATGTACTTTAAGAGACACACTTTCGCGACACACTTAAGTATGCTTCCTAACACACTTAAGTACACTTTTAAAAATTGTACTTCTCTTTTTTGATCTTTTATTGTGCTTTAAAGAAGTAAACTTATTTTGATTGGTTTACTAACATACTAAAACACATTGATTATCATTTTAAATGTTATTTTAAATTAGAATTTTAAGTGTTATTAAATACATGACATACACAATTGAACAGAAATTACATGAAAGTATAATTCTGTGTACTGTAAATGTTTGTCAGTACATTCGGCAGGACACCTTAACAATATTTCTAAGACAATAAAGTAAATATGTACTTATGTCCTACTTAAGTATGTCAAAAAGCACTCTTAAGTTTAAATATTTGCAATTCAAACTCTAATACATATCATGCAATTAAGTGTCTGAAAAAATTACATTTAGTTCCCACTTAAGTATATTCTTTCCATAATAAGTACTCTTTTTAAAAGTATGCTTACACTAAGTATTTTCTTTTTCACAAGGGTACTTACACAATTAGGCTGAATGGGTCACTTTGGCACGGCTAATTTGTTTGGCATGTCTTTATTTCGAATAGTTCATTCTAGAGCACTGAACAATAGCATTGAGACATTAGCTTTCCTGTAGCTCAAATAGTAGAGCATGGCGCTAGCAACGCCAAGATCATGGGTTCGATTCCCAGGGAAAGCAAGAGCTGATAAAATGTAAACACTGTAACTTGAATGCAATGTAAGTCGCTTTGGATAAAAGCGTCTGCTAAATGCATAAATGTAAATGTAAATGTAAATGTAGCATATTACTAAACAGACAGCAGACCAGGGACATTGTGGGATGTACCACAATCCAGGCCTCCTTTTATGCCGTTGTGTTAGTCGTATGTCGCACGTCATGTAACATGCCACGAGGCGTCTGCTTTTCGCTCAGGGTCACTGTGTGCAGGAAGGGGGTCCGTTGGAGAGTCACATGGGGGGTCGGGTGTGCAGAAACGGGAGGGGCGGGAGAGGGACCATTTGGGCGATTCCAATCTGGGCCAGTGTGCTTGTGGCTCCCTGGGGTCGTCTGAAAGAAATTGAGCGCTTAATTGAAAGGGCACACATGCAAGGTGAGAATGATGATCGGTGATGAGATGGGGCCCAAGGAGGGGACGAGACGGAGGGAATCATCTCAACACAATGAAAGAGTGAATGGAGAGAGAGATTGGTCCCTGCAGACCATCCGTAGTCTGTACTGTTGCTCCAAACAATCACATTATAGAAGCACATATGGCCGTCCTCTCTCTCTTTGTTTCTCTGCGGGATGATTCGCAATGATTCAGTCATGATGAGAAAAGAAAAGCCAATACAGTCTTTCCATTTCAACAGACCTTCATACAGTAGACATATAAAGGTCGCCTTGAGATGGTCTTCAGGGATTTTATTTGAATTTCTGTGGTGTGAATATTCATAAAGTATACTTTATTCTGTTGTTATTCTTTGTTTTATGTGTACACTCAGATATGTCATAAATATCATTATCAGCACAGTACATTTTTCTAACCGCGCATACTCTTTATGCTTAGCTCGCTTATGCACTTTGTGCTAATTGATCTGTCCACAAGGTGGCAACACATCAAAAAAGCAATAAAAGAGGTGGAACATTAATGACAAACTACTAGTCGTGTGTAGCCAGAGGTTCAGACTGACAGCTGAAGGTCTGGAATCCATGGCAGCTTTCATTGGCCAAGGCCCGCCCATGATGCCGTTTGACTGACATTTCAAACAACCAATCACAGTTCGTTTCGTTCAGCGTCACGTTTCGGGGCGTGGAAATGTCGCCACAATAACAGACCGGTGTGTAAAACTCTCGGATGTTAAATTTATTTACGCGAACTTTAAATATTTCACATACTTTTGAAAATTCAATGTTTAGTTGATCGTGATAAGCGCTCGTTGTCACAGTTGTAAACACGATGGCTTTCTTCTTTCATGAGGGGATTTGGTGTCACGGCATCTTTGTTTCCAGGCGGAAAGTTAAAGAACGCAACACACGTCTCCCGGAAATCCTGTATAATTCAATCAATCCGACGATGACTTCGAAACTCCTGAAATATTTCTACTTTTGTGTGCCATATGCATCAGATGTTCAGCCAACGGTCCGTGGGCGTGACATCTGAGGCTGAGACTAACAAACTACTGGAGATGCAACAACAATAGACACCTGCTTTGACGACTGTGAGAATCAGTTGAGAGATTCTTTTTATTCTCTATTTTAATTAGTACAAAGACATTTTTATCGCTCATAACTTCTGAAGCGAAATAAAGCAAACACTGAGAGAGAATTAAACTTTCTAGTGTGCACATGTTGAGCACCTGTGTTTGCGCACATTATCAAATGGAGTATACTTTGAAGGGCTATGCATTTAGCATGCGTTAAGTGTTCACATCAAAAATGAAGGATACTTTGGTTCACGTCAAAAATGTACATTTTCTGAAAATTTCTCACCCTCTGGACATCAAATACAGTATGTAGATGAGTTTGTTTCTTTACTGAAACAGATTTGGAGAAATTTAGCAGTACATCACTTGCTCACCAATGGATCCTCTGCAGTGAATGGGTGCCGTCAGAATGAGAGTCCAAACAGCTTTTGAGCAAAATACAAGTCCTCTTCATTTAATCTGAATCAGGAGAGAAATCTGCAAAGCACTGTTTTATCAGCTGTTTGGACTCTCATTCTGACGGCACCCATTCACTCCAGAGGATCCATTGGTGAACAAGTAATGTAATGGTACATTTCTCCAAATATGCTCTGATGTAGAAACAAACTTGTCTACATCATAGATGGCCTGAGGGTGAGTACATTTTCAGTAAATTTTCATTTTTAGGTGAACTATTCCTTTAAGAATGTAAATAAAAGAATGAAAGTCTTTTTTAGAAAACACAGAACTTCTGGCAAACTTCTTTTATTTTTAGCAGTAACACACATAACAGAAATTTACTCACTTTAGTTTGATGTTCAGTGACTTCACCTGCATGAGGGTCATCTTCGAAATCAGGCATTGGTGGACTGAAAAGGAAGTATTTACAGCAAAAAAAATAAATAAAATAAAGCAATTATAAGTTCAAACCAAAGCTATTGTTGATAACTGTAGCAAACATCAAGTGATACTCATTTACCTTTTAAATGGTGAATGAACATCAAATGTTCGGTTGAGCTGAGACTTTGACTTTTTCTGCGATACAGATTCTGTCCTGGTCTGAGTTTTAGGCTTTTTGAGGAGGTGAAGATACTCCGGCAGGATCTTTGAGAGAGCGTCATGTGACGGTAAATCATAGGAATCCCTTTCCATCTGTGAACCAAACAAACAGTATGCTTAATAACAGATTCTGAGAAAAAGCAGAAGTGACAGCTGTACATCAGGCCATTTCAACAATATGGTTGGTATACAGGTTACCTGTGCGCTCGCAGGTTCATTCGGTGGTTTCTCTGAGTTCTGCATGAGGCTGGACGGTTCACAGCTCTTGGCAGGAATATTAAACAGCTGAATGAATGGCTGGATGAAGTGACAGCTCTGACTATGTTAGCAACCTGGCCTTGGGTTTCCACAACACAAATCCTGCCTGGCAACTTTATAGTGGCTAAACAGAAAGCATTTATGCAGATACAGGTGTCAGTATAAAGTCAAACACCACTTGTATTGCATTCAAATTATAAATGTTTGAATTTTAATTTGCTTTCTAGCTGTTTTGTGCTAAAAGAACACCATCCTGTTTCCTGAAAGGCCGCGATAGATCGATACTGCAGATGGTCTGGTCTGAGATTGATGAGCAGCGAGTGCTAATGGTTTATGCTCATGCTGTGAGGAGCTTGTTTCTTATTCTGCGAGTGGCTGTCAGCTCAGCACGACACCTGTACGCCTCCAAATACAATGTGTTCCTCTCCCCACGCCAAAGGTTACTGCGTATTAATATTCATTAAGCAGAGCCATGAATCATTAGACAATCATCTGACACCACTGAACTGTGAATATTGTTTTTCTTTAAAGGACATAATGGAAATAAGGTTTCTGATACTATTGTAGGCCAAAAAAGCAGGTTAATCAGGATATGATGTCAGAACCAAGAGGAAATTAACATACTGTATGGTCAACCAGTCATAGCGTAGGCTTTTTACATATAGAGGGGGGTGGGGTTGTCATGTAAAACTTCTGGGTTAACATTTAAAATGATAAATTAATTAATTAATTACAATTATTATAGTATTATATATTATGTATATTATTATTATAGCCACTGTATTTTATAGTATTATATTATTTTATAATATATTTATTTATTTTATGTTATATTTCTATATATCAATTATTACATAAAACACTTTTTTATTTTTAGAATATTTCATTATAATTCATATGAATGTATTTCAATTAAAATGATACATTTTAAATTCTAAACTTATAAAATTTAATTTATATTAAAATAAAAAATAATAATTTAATATATATATATATATATATATATATATATATATATATATATATATATATATATATATATAATTAAAAATTCAATAAATGCTGACATTAAATACAATACAATCAAGGGTTTTACCTTAAGGCTATGTGAGTGTGTGTGTGTAAGTGTGCGTGCATCTGTCTGTCAATCACGTCCAAATGATTGTGTTTATCAGCGCTAGAGACACATAACTCTCATGAGACAAAAACCAATACTGCGGCAAACAGCCATGCTGAATCCAACAACAATATGCAATTAGATTAGAACCAAAACGACTTTGTTTTGGGGAAAGAAAAGCATAATTTTCGAGTCAATAATTGCTATTGTTCATATTTTTCATATTTTTAAATGACTTCCATTTTTAAAAAAAAAAATGAATTAATCAAAATGATTAGTCCCTCTAACTCATATTGCTATGGCAACACGGCAGGCCAAAGCCCATCAAGAGTGCTGTGGAGAATTGCTCAACTACACAAACACTCGACCGTGTGAAATCTGCTGCCAGTCAGATGAAGAAAACAATAATGCAACAAATGCAACAAAATTAATCCAAAGATAAGCCTTATTCTATTCATAGGCAATGTGCTTTATTTCTTTTTAATTAATAAAAAATTATTACATGTCAATTTGTGGAAGTCTGAGCAAGTATTTGGGTGCATTTTAGACCTAGATTTTCCTCTAAGGCTTAAAATATTAAACATCATAAGCAAGATCTAATAAAGTAAATATTACTCCTCTAAAGCGACTGCTTTAATTCCTAATGAATTATTCACCCTGTCCTTGCAGCTATGTGCTCTGAAAGAGACGAAGAGACTGCATCCAGCGGTTCAGAAAGCCTTCATTTCACATTCAGACCAGCAGAACAGCAGATCTGACCCGTTTCCATCAGTCCGGGGCGGACCGGGACGAAGATGTGAGAGAGACTGACAGACGGGTGAGAGGCCTGTGACTCCAGATTGGTCGGTGATTGCAGGGAGCCGAACGTTCAGCGCTGTCTTTTTTATCCCGGCATCAGTATTCAGCACACAACCTACTAAACACAGCAAATGGGGCTTCAGAAGACTGACAGGACTGAGTCTGCCGCCACACGGAGCTCAATTACCCTCAGAACGAGGCGACGTCTCCAGAGTCTTCTTCACCGACATGCTCTCTCCATCTCCTTCACTTCATCCGTGTCCTTTCCCGCATCCTTTTTGGCTCACTTTTTCCTGTTTTTAAAATATATGACATTCTTTGATTTAATAATTGAATAGCTTTTAAAACATGTATAATGAGAACTTAACACAGTACAATCTAAATGAAGCTAAAAGCTATTTGGAAAAATAACGTTGGAAATGTTTGGAAAAACGTTTGGAAAAATAATGTTGTTTCCAAACAGGTTTCCCTGTCTGTCATTGGTTGAACAAACTTATAGTCCCGCCCAAAACTCATGTTCATTGGCCGAGCCAGAAAATGTCATACTAGACCTTTTAAAATTTTAAAAGGTTTATTTTATTTGAATTTGAATAACTGTGATCAATGCTTCTCATCCTAATTTAGCTTTACATGACTATTTTCTTCAGATTTAAAACAGCTTTTGACGCTGTGCCTTTAAGAGTTACATATGGAAATAACCTCTACTATGATTGGCTAACGTCTTCAAGTAAACAAGTAATATGCAAAGTAATATGCAAATGGACATTCAAAATCCTGTAAAGTAATATAAGGCCCTATGAAATCTGCCCCCCCCCACACACACACCAGATTCTGTGTTTCTTTTATTCATTTTTAAATTAATTTTATTAATAATTTTTTTAATTTTTGGATCACATTTACTTATTATGTACAAATGAATGGTTTAATTAAAAAAACAGAAAGGATGTGTAATCAGCTGAATTCATAAAACTTTAACAATTTAATAATTTATAAAAGTTTTAAAAATAATAGTGCCCTATGAAATAGATTTAATTAATTAATTTATTTTCTGAAATTCTGTGTTGTCTGTTCTGGATTCTGTAGTCTATTCTGCTATTAAATCTAATAAAATGTATTATTATTTTTATTGTACAATACAAGAGTATATATTTCTGTCATAATTTCTTCAAGTTAAACCAAACTTTTATTTTGATGGGTAGTTGTGAAGAGTGTATCAGTGTGTATCTGAGGATAGTTTTCTCAAATGAAACAGTGAAATGCTGGTGAACTGACTGACTGAAGATGAAGTACAGGTATTTGTTTTTATGATTGGATTTCGCGATTCTGTCCGCATTTTCCGTATCACAGAAATCACAGGGCCCTATAAATAACAATCTTCTACAAATGAATCAGTTGAATTAGGTTTCATTCACCATTCATTCACTCTCTTTCAGTCTGGACTGGAAGACCTTTTGTATTTTAAAACGGCCAGCACTTTTTCTCTCTCACTCTTCCTGTCGACTCTCGCCCTCCTGGTGACAGACGGCTGGATGTGTTAATGGAGGTGCAGGTGATGGTGTGTGTGTGCGTATGACACAAAGACAAGAGTGTGTGAAGAGAAATGAAAGGATGGATTTATACACCTGCTGTTTTTGAGTTTCTTAAAGGAAAAGTATCATAAAAATTCCATCTGACTATATCCTACTGCAGTCATATGATGGCTTTGTGTGAGGAACAGGCTGAGATTTCATTGTTCTACCTCACAAAACTTGACGCACATACACTATTATTACATGCAAGGCAACAACAAATATACACATTTATTTGACTGCATAAATAAACGTCCCATCAATGTCCATGCAAGCACACGGAAATGAGACTGCAAGAAAAAGCAATCTGTTCCAAAGTGTCTCATTCATATTAATGTTCAATATAAAGAATCACACCCCCTGCCAGGCGATTCAGATGAGGGTCTGAAACAGCCAAACACCAGCATGTGTTTTTCTTTTCTCTCTCTCTCTGTGTGTGTGTGTGTGTGCGCGCGCGCTTGTATGTACAGTCTGAAAGCCAGATGAATTTTTAATGCATCGGTCAGATCCACATCCTCTTCCTTCAACAGGAAACAGAGATCAACTTCTTTCATTTATACTGCTTGGAAAGTTCATCTCCTCTTAGAAAATATGAAATGTGTGTATATATGCAATTTATATATTATGGATTAAGATGATATGGATATAATATAAAAAAAATTTAAATATGTAAAAATATATAATTATATTCTTATATATTATGTATATTATATGTTCCACTAACATGTATTATTTTTATTTTTATTACAATATATAAAATATAACTACAGTGCATTATATAACTAATTTAGTTTATTATGTCTTCATTTTATACACACACACACACACACATAAATATTTCTTTATTATATACATGATATATACATGCATGTGTTATATTATATTATATGTTAAAATAACATATTTTTATTATAATATATAAAATATAACTACATTTATAAAATATAACTACATAATCTATAAATTATGCATTAAGATGCTATGATGTAATATATATATATATATATATATACATATATATATATATATATATATATATATATATATATATATATATATATATATATATATATATATATATAAATTTTAATGGTAAAATATATTAATGTACTTCAAATAAAATATATATATAATATATATATATATATATATATATATATATATATATATATATATATATATATATATATATATATATGTATATATATATATATATATATATATATATATAAAACTATGTTACATAAGTATTATTATATTCTATTGTATTATAGTCCAATAACATATATTTTAATATATAAAATGTATATGAAATTTAAATGTAAAAATATATGAATGCATTTTTCTTAAAATATATAATATATTTAACTGTATCACATAAGTATATTTATTATATTATATTATTCCACTAGCATTTGACAGCTAGAATATGTCACTTGATTTGATACTGTATTCTACAATGAATGTATGCACATGTACAGTGTGTTAATATAAAATACATTTTAGCTGGGCCAAGACCTGTCTCCAAAAAGTTTACATCGCAGTGCTGATAATCCTGTTTGTTTGGTGAAATCACGTTTATAAGATGTGATCATGCACATATGAGCTTCAGTGACTGATCCTAATTCATATCTAATACTCTAAAATGTCATTATCACTGCTTAAATCCATCTACATTCCATTGTTTGCCCTGGATACGGCACACGACACTATGTGAATTAAATCAATTGATTCCCAAGTGGGCTGGACGGGCTGGCCATGATCTCAGTAATGCCTCGTCAGCAAAGAGAATGCGCTTGAGTGAAGTGTGTGTGTGTGTGTGTGTGTGTGTGTGTGTGTGTGTGTGTGTGTGTGTGTGTGTGTGTGTGTCTGTCAAGGACAGCAGCTTTTGTTGAAGGACATGTCGACTCCCCTTAAGCGATTCCCACTCAAACAGACGAGCCCAGAAAAACCAAATATGAGATTTAGAGACGGAAAATACCTTGACATAACCAGAGGAAACCCAAAACATGCCAATTTGATTTAAATACTAACAGATATAGGACTGTAATACACACATTTGTACACATTCAGAGCACTAACTACCCACAATCCAATGCAAATTTCTCAAATCCCCAACAAGTGGCACTTCACCATGTTTGAAAGCAACTGTTGCAGTCTGCATTTCCCACAAGGCTCCAGTGACCTTTCTACAGCGCAAAACATGCAGCACTTAATGGCATACAGCAAATCTGACATTTACACACGCCTGACTGCTGATAAAAAAAAAAAAGCTAATGGTTTTCATGCCCAACAGGCAAAGGCTTTCGATCGGAGAATGGCTTTGAAAGGTGCTTTTTACAGAAAACTTTTATTTTCAGTATCTAGATATCAATCTTTTTGAACTGATTGCATGAAGAATTCAGGCATTTTTTTTGCACATTTGAGGTGAAGAATGGATCTAGACAGATGTGTAGATCAGTAAATCAGTGTAGTCTAACATAAAAAGTAAGCTGGACACCTGGGGTGAAGCCAGGGAGGAGGCGCCGAGAGTTTGGGAGATTGATGGGAAGGTGAACGTATGATCTGATTCATGTTTGATAGTTTGGCAGGTCTGCGGCCGGGTATCAGATTCAGATCAGAGCTCTCTCAAAGCCTGTGGCTGTAAGGATACACGTCTTTATTAGAAAATGCATTAGCGGGCACCTCCATTAAAGCAGTAGATATCCCATCATTCACTATCAATGCTGATGCTGACTGGATGAACGGTCATGTCAGAGTCTTGCAAAAATCAAATCAGATGTCATAATTTCAATGTACTATGCCTGAATGAAGTCATGCATTAGTGCAATTGGTTTGTGAGATTTAATTTCCATTCATGTGGAACAGAAAATGCATGTAATATTGAATTCATTATTTATTATACAACAGTTGGTCCTCTTATTTAATCTCAGTCTCTGATTAACTTATTTGTTCATAAACAGAATCATTCAGGAACGAAACAGAAAGTCTTTATGAGCATATCTCAGATTCAGTCATTCAACCAATTCATTTACAAACACTGATTTATTCAGTAAGAAAACAAGTGATTGTATTTATGAGGGAGTCATTGAATCTTTGACACAACCAATTTGTTCATAAACACTAATTAAGAAACAAAACAAGGGAATGTCTTTATGAGTGAGTTATTGAATCATTCATTCAACCAATTCATTTACAAACATTGATTTATTCAGTAAGAAAACAAGTGACTTTCATTGAGTGAGTCACTGAATCACTGACTCATCTGATTCATTCATAAACACTAATTAAGGAACGAAACAAGGGAGTGTCTTTATGAGCAAGTTATTAAATTAGTCATTCAACCAATTCATTTACAAACACTGATTTATTCAGTCAGAAAACAAGCGATTGTCTTTAAGAGTGAATCACTGAATCGTTCAATTAACCAATTCATTTAAAACACTGATTCATTCGGGAGCAAAACAGTGATTGCCTTTTTGAGTGAGTCATTAAATCTTTCACTCAATATATTCATTCAGGAATTAAACAAGTGATTGTCTTTATTAGAGAGCCAGTGAATCAATACACATATTCATTCAGGAACAACACAAATGAGTATTTATAAATGAATCAGTGAAGTGACTGTATTTATGAAGGACTAAACAAACATACACTTATTTTTCTAAAAAATATTGATTTATTCAGGACTGAAACAATAACTGTATATATCATAGATTCACTAAAACATTCACTTAACAGATTTGTTTAAAAAACTGATTCATTCAGGAATTAAACAAATTAACCTTTTTATGAATATCATTCACTCAACCAATTTGTTTAAAAACAAGATTCACTGAATCAACGTATATCGCACTTACAACTGTACTAATACTCTTTTTTTTCCCAGAGGCTTTTCTTGATTATTTATATTACATAAAACAGAAGCCCTGGAGTGTCTAATCTGTCCATCTTTTTAGTGGCCACGTGAGGTTAGCGAAACCTACCAGCACAGACACACTTACTAGAATTGGTTTAAAATGAATGACTATGCAGGAGTTCATTGCACTGATTGCTTCTTCTTTTTACTGACTCTATACCACATGGTCCAACATGTCTGAATCAATGCTGCATTGTGCTGTAGTGCTTCCTCAGCCGTTTACAGAGAATGGTGTACACATTCAATTGAGTAAGTGATTACAATCAAACTCTATCTGAGACTGCAGACATGGAGTCCATGGATGGAAATTGAATTTTTGAGGTTTAGAGTGACAAAACGAACCCCTGGTAGCGTAAAACGGAGGGAGCAAAATGCAGATTAAAAAAGGATCATTGTAGAAGGGAAGCGGGCGACCTCTGACCCCGCTATTATTCAGCCCGTGTTCAACCCCATGATTTATGTAATGACAGCTCAGTGTAAGGTCTTTTAGGTTGGGGGAGATAGACAGGACCATTAGTGAGCACTGAGTTTATACAGAGAGAACAAAACATCAGAGACTGAAGAAACAGAGCCATCACATAAGAATTTAAAGGGTTAGTTTAAAAAAAAAAAAAATTACTCATGCTCATGTTATTTTAAACCTCTTTCTTCCCTCTAAGAAAGGAAGATAGTTTTAATATTATTCATTGCATGGATAAAAACATTTGAAACATTTTTCAAAGTATCTTCTTTTGTGTTAAGCGGAAGAAAGTACATTACTGGTTGGAGTTAGTAAGATTTTTGAATGTTTTTGAAAGAAGTCTCTTCTGTTCACCAAGGCTGAATTTATTTGATAAAAAATACAGTAAAATCTATAATATTGTGAAATATTATTACAATTTAAAATAACTTCTTTCTGTTTGAATATGTGTTAAAATGTCATTTATTCCTGTGATACAAAGCTGAATTTTCAACATCATTACTCCAGTCTTCAGTGTCAGATTATCCTTCAGAAATCATTCTAATATACTGATTTGATGATAAAAACAAACAAACAAACAAAAAAAACATTTATGATTATTATAAATGTTGAAAACAGTTTAATATTTTTGTGGACACCGTGATATTTTTCCCTTCAGGATTCTTTAATGAAAAGCAAGTTCAAAAGAACAGCCTTTATTTGAAATTATTATTTTTTCAAATGTTTTATTGCTTCTGATTAACTGAATGCATCCATGCCGAATAAAAGCATTAATTTCTTTTAAAAAAAAGAAGGTGAGTGACATGATGGTGAGTAAATAATGACAAAAATTTTATTTTGGTGTAAAATATCCCTTTAAGCAATGGGCTGAGAAAAAAGACTTACACAAAACGTCTCAGAATGTCTCATGCAAAAATGTTGTCTTATCTGACAGTATCCAGAACAAAAGAATCAAGAATGTAATATTTGCTAATAACTTTTGAATCGCACTGGTTCAATGAGAAACCAAACTTCTATTCCACTCATTCCTTTCCCAGTCTGCCGTCTCGGTCTCTCTTGTGCACCGAGCTGCTGTAAAGAGATACAGCTCCATCCCCAGTGTTCAAAGCGGCCCGGCAGAGCCTGTTTACACAAAACACCTCCCTCCTTTCCGTCCTTCTCTTCTCCTCAGTGAGCCACTGGAGTCTCTTATCAGAGCTCAGCAGGAGCGTCGTTGAGTCCGTAGAGCTCAGAAACGCAGTAAATAACTGCTGATAGCGCAGGTGCTAATGAAGCTGTCTCGGTCTGCAGAAATTGAGATGGTCACAGTTTATATTGTGTATGCAGGTCCAAAAACAGGCATGACGAGCCAAAAACGTGACCTTGTGAGGGACACAAATGTTTTTACACTCGACAAACGCTCAAGAGACAAGAATGGTGTTGACTTTCATAAGTATTCCATTCAAATGCTACGAATTAACAAAAACGCAGCCTTGAATGCTTCAAAGCACCTGTTGTCGGGGAAAACGGCCTTGAGCGGCTGAATTCACAGAACATCTCTGCAGTGATTGCCTATCTCAAGTATCCACCCACATGCCGCCTACATAAACGGATACGCCATCCAATCCCGACAGCCTGACTCTGCCTTTGTCTGTCAAGGCCGGCGGAGCGGTGGATATGCCTGCTGTGGAGGTCTACAGGTTGGAATAAGCTGTTGAAATCCAGGGCTGGCGGACCGCGGAGGCTGTTATTCATGACCTTGACAGTGCAGTGAAGCAAGTCAAAGGAAGGGCATCTATATGAAAGTGGGGTCAGAGTGAGAGTTGTCGCCTATAGCTGGAGAGAGAGTGTGGCAGTATGAATTCAGTCTAGCTCAAGCGTGAAGCAAACAAGAATATTCAATATAAGCACTAAGATACTTTTTTTATTTTTGACACTTTTGCCCTTATTGTGATAGGACACTATATATAGACAGGAAGCTACGTGGGAGAGAAATATCAGGATTGGGAAAGGTCTGCGAGATGACTCAAACTCAGGAAACCCAAATTGCAACGGCGCTTTATGTCAGCACCTGGCATCCTGCTCACAAGGCCATTGTCGGCGCGACAGTACTAAGATTTGATTCTATTTGATGAAGTTGGCATTAAGGATTCTGTTATTTCTCTGTTCAATGCTGTAAAGCAAATTACTCTTAAAATCAAATTATACTGTGTAAAGTACTGTAAGAAAAAATGTCACTTGACCACTTTGCAAATTTGTGACCCTGGACCACAAAACCAGTCTTAAGTCGCTGGGGTATATTTGTAGCAATAGCCAAAAATACACTGTATGGGTCAAAATGATCGATTTTTCTTTTATGCCAAAAATCATTAGGATATTAAGTAAAGATCATGCTCCATGAAGATATTTTGTAAATCTCTTACCTAAATGTATCAAAACTTAAGTTTTGGTTAGTAATATGCATTGCTAAGAACTTCATTTGGACAACTTTAAACGCGTTTTTCTCAATATTAAGATTTTTTTGGACCCTCAGATTCCAGATTTTCAAATAGTCTCGGCCAAATATTGTCCGATCCTAACAAACCATACATCAATGGAAAGCTTATTTATTCAGCTTTCAGATGTTATATAAATCTCAATTTAAAAAAATTGACACTTAAGACTGGTTTTGTCATCCAGGGTCACATATATACATTTCTTTCATGACAACTCACGGAGGGATTTTCATTTTAATGTACATGACAATGTTAATGTATTTGGTCTTGGCGGAATAGATCTGCTACGCTGCATGTACCTAGATTTGCTACTGCCAATACATCCACAGCATGTTGCTGTGAGCATGTAAGAAATATTGCTGCTGCACATATAACACATGAATAACCCCCATAGCATACATGCTCACCCAGTAGGAGATCTATACAGGTGGAGCTGGGGAAGGAGGAGGGTTTCTGAAGTGCACTGCTACTGCTACAGCAAACACTGCCATATATTTGAATGTTGAGCAGTGAGCTCATTGCTACTGATACAGGAGTAGCCAATACATCTAGAGATTCATGTCAGAACTTTGCATAAAAACCTACACCGACTGGGCTTTTTGTCTTTTATTTAAAGGTGCTGTATGTAGGATTGACACCCAGCGGTTGAACTAGGTATTGCAGTCCAAATTCAAAATATTGGAGATGGTTTTTTTCACCCGGCCCCTCCTCCTCAGACTTGACGCACACACAGGTTGCCAGATTAACGACACCAACAGGAACGAGCGCACATGACGATGAATGAAATTAAATACGCTGTGTTTTCCGTCAACTGGCAACCCGGGGTACCGAAAAACAATTGGGTAAACTGGCAGTGGGCGGGTTTCACAAACCATAACAAATACGGACATTCCGGGCCGGAATGCACATTTTCAAAGGAGAATAACTGACTGTAGAATTGTTTTTCAAATAAACAAGTATG
Organism: Acrossocheilus fasciatus; assembly: GCA_036784905.1. Taxonomy (NCBI): domain Eukaryota; kingdom Metazoa; phylum Chordata; class Actinopteri; order Cypriniformes; family Cyprinidae; genus Acrossocheilus; species Acrossocheilus fasciatus. The sequence continues at coordinate 17,666,105 of CM071962.1, read as the reverse complement.
TTAACTTAGCATGTTTCTGCAAACGTATTTTTATGCTTTAGTAGAGTCAAAATCCTACATACAGCACCTTTAATGAGAAATATTAGAGATAATGTGGAACAATGACGAAAACCGAATTAAGATACAGTGCAGACCAGATTCAAAATTATGCAGTGGTGGCCAAAATTATTAGAACACTTGGCATATTTAAGAGGTTTCAATTGTTTTTGTTGAATTGGCCATTATAATACCCATAAAATGAACTACTGCCAGAACTACCTGCGATGGAAGGGCCCCCTCAAAGTCCGGACCTCAACCCCATCGATCAAATTTGGGGCAAGTTGGAAAATAAACTGGACAGATCTATTGTTATTTCAAAGGAAAGCCTTTTGCTTGAGTTGCAGAATGCATGAGATAACATTAGTGTTGAAGTTCTCAGGAAATATCCTGACACTGTGCCAGAGACATGTGCTGCTGTAATTGTTGCAAAAGGTGGAAATACCAAATATTAAAGTTAAAAGTGGATAAAAACAGTATGACTCACTTCATCTGATATGTGTTGTGCTCAGGGCAACCATCTGCATGTTCTATGAACATTATGAAATGAAATCATGTATTGGAGGCAAAAAAGGTCAATATTTTCAGAGCTGTCAGGTGATCTAATCATTTTGGCCACTACTGTATTTCACATATGAGCACAATGGCTCAACATATCCAGAGTATTGCTGAATTTAGAAAGACATATTCTGGAAAAAAAAAAAAAGTACAATTATTTGTGCTATGTATATGAATGACACCTCAAATCAGGCAGAAAAATTGTAATCATTGTAAAAGATTAAAGTTACGATTTTTGACTGGCGAATGATAAAATGGTGAAATAAGGAGTGTAAGCATAGTGTGAACACATTTTACTTGGGCCAGTAAACAACTACCTAGCAACCACCCAGAACACCCTATCAACCATTTATCAATACTGAGAACCATAAAAAAAAATTGACTGGAAGATTATAATATGGATAGAAAAAATAGATCACAGTGTGAACAATTTTGACTTGGGAATTGAACCACCAAGAACACACACACACACACACACACACACACACACACACACACACACACACACACACACACACACACACACACACACACACACAAACAAACAAACAAACAAACAAACAAACAAAACTGTATAAATACAGACTCTGTCCTCCACTAGGTGTCACTGTGGGCCCACTCTGCTGCGTGACCCAATCGTGGCCCTAAAACAGGAAGACCTTTCCCGGTGGACCGCCATCCTGTATAACGGAGAAGCTCAAACTTGCACAGAGCATCCTGTTATTCTGCCCAACAGCTCAGGTGTCGGCATTCAGAGTCTGTCTCTGAAAACCCCCACCATCACAAAACACACTCCAGAGCCCACGGCACGTCCGCGCGCGTGTGTGTGTGTGTGTGTGTGTGTGTGTGTGTGTGTGAATTACAGGACATTCCTGTGCTGCTGGAGCAAGACTGCATACATTATTTTATAAGTGAACCAGGACATCTCCTGATGGGAATAAAACCAGCCAATACATAAAACAGTGTTTTCATACAGGAAGGTGGAGTTATGAGCCTTCAGACTGACATAAGACAGATACTGAACTGAAGGAGACTGGTGTAAACGGCTTATATTTAAAACAATGTGTAAGTGTTTTAATTTGTATTTATTTTGTATATTATATTATATCATTTACAATAAAAATGAATACACATAATACAATACTACTTAAGTTTTATAATAAATATAATATATTTTGTAACATTTTTAACCATATTATAATAAAGAAATAATAATAATAATAATAATAAAACTAGTGATTTTGCTATCTAACTAACAGCACAGCAGAATCAAAAGACAAAAATGTTTCATCTATGAGATTTGGCTTATTTCCCATCAAGCTTTTTAAGAGATGCCCAGCAAGTCACTTTATTCATGGTTAAAATTAATTTTATAGTAGCTGTGTCTTACATTGCCTTCAATAATGTAAAACTACTTGTTATCAAAGTGCAGAACATATTGAACAACAAGATTTCTTCGCTAACAAAGATAAAAGAACTTCAGAAACCAGGTCAGAAGTTGAAATCGAGTTCAAAAAAAAAATTCAAGCATAAGTAGTCAGGAGATCACGGGGGAAATATGGCCTTTTAAACAAGCAGGAATCTCATAAAGTGCTTTATCCTGCTATGTACTTACTGTATATTTATTGTCCTATACCTGAGTTCCTCCAATGACAAAATAATTTATAGGAATTCAACTGGAATAGCAACAAGAGCTTTGTTTTGACTATTCTGTTACATGTGGTCTTCCACAGTTCTATTGATTACAAACTATACTGGATTGTTTTTAATAATTTAATATGTTTTTAAAGAAATTATGAGAATAGTCCCACTATATTAACAGCAAATATCTTCATTTACCGTATTTCTCTCCAAAAATACATGTAAAAGTTAAAGAGTCATTTTCTTATGATGGTTCCTCATTGGTTTAGACTGCTGGTAAAGGGTAATCAGATTCTTTTCAAGGCATCCAGAGGAAAAAAAAATCAATAGTATATAAGCAGACTTGATGAATTAAAAATTTGTGCTCAGTGTGAATATTGATCAGCTTCAATCTGGCGGGTTCTGACAGCTCTTGTGCAAAAAAACAAAACAAAAAATCAATACTGAAACTGAATTTGTTCAATTTTTAAGGAGTTGTCATACTGTATACTGCCAAGCGAAAGAAAAGATACCTGTAGATGTGATGGAGGATTTGGAAAAGAGATGTTCTTAACATTTTAGATACACACGCATTTCAGGTTTGACTGGAGAAACAGATGTAAAAAGAAAGGTAGAGGAAAGAGAAACAGGAAGTGCCTCAGACGGGTGTGATCTGGGTGTTGAGGGGAGGTCTTCTGGGTGAAGCTCTCAGGTCTGATCATCTATAAGGATGAAAGTCCTTCATTCAGACACTGAAGAGCTATACAAAGATGGATACTGCAAGTCAGTCTCGTTAGGATGGAGTCTGGGCGCTGCAAGAATACAAAGACATAAATTCATACATTTAAGAAACCATATTAGAGAACGGTTTGCAAGAAAATACTATTTCAGTCTTTCTACTTCAAAATGACGTTTAATTCAACGTGTTACCTGTCATTTCTTAGAAATTGCTAGTAAATCTCACAGATAATTAGAGTGAAAATTGTTTTAAAGCCTTTTTCAGTGCATAAACTATCAATCGATAAAGCACTTTGCACAACAGTTGTGCCAGAATACAAATCAAGTTTGACTCCTTTGAAGTATCAGGAATCTTGTATTTCAACAGGTTTTAGTTTATATCTACCCAACAGGTTTAAAAAGTGTGAAAAAAAAAATATATAAAATCAATAGTTTTTCTCTTAAAATGTAAAAACAACAGATCTTCCAACCAGATTTATTATTGTTATCTAAAACTATTAAAAATGGCTTTCATTAATAGGAATAAAATAAAATGTTTCACTTTACCTCTATTCACCGTACCTGTTTTGTTTTGCTTTTTTGAATTTGTTTTGCGTTTTATCTTATTATATTGTGTTGTTTTGCTTTGCTTTTTGTTTGGTTGTGTTTTGCATTGCTTTGTATTTTACTTTGTTGTTTTGACTTGCCTTGTTGTGCTTTGCTTTGTTCATTTTATTGTTTTGCTTTACTTTGTCTTTTCTTTGCTTTGCCTTGTTGTGTTTTGCCTTGTTTTTACTTTGTTGTTTTGATTTGCCTTGTTGTGTTTTGCTTTGCTTTGCTTTATTTTGTTTTGCTTTTTGCTTTGTCGTTTTGTTTTGCTTAGTTTTTTTGTTTTGCTTTTAAAAAAATTAAATTGAAATAAAAATTAAAATAAAATAAATGTAAATGAATAAAAAATAATACAAATTTAAATAAAATAAAATAAAAAATATCAGATGACATTTTGCCTTGGCAACTATAAGTAAAATCAGTACACACACACACACACACACACACACACACACACATATATATATATATATATATATATATATATATATATATAAATTCCAATAAAAATGCTAAATGCCCATCTCTGAAGGCATGTTCTTGAATGTATTTTTGTAATACTTCATGACCTTGTAAGCAATCAAGACGTGTAAAAGTACCTTCATTGCAACACGAATGCATGTCAGAGGAATTGTAATCCATGTTATTACATGCATGACTGATTCAAAGCAAGAGTGTGAATGAGAAAACAACAAGCACTCAGAGAGGTCGACCCAGGATAACCTTGAAATAAAAGCCTTTTAGAGGCTTGGGTCATGATGTTTCAATTGACATATGAGGACTGGAGGAAGAATTACTTCCTGGGAGAGGAGATGCTGCCCGGTCCAATCGAAAAAAGGCCAATGAACGGTCTCCATCAGCCGGCGCTCCCCGCTCCTGTAGACTATTTGAGAGCCGACACGAGCTGGAAATGGCTCACCAGACTCCAAACTAATGTCATTAGCAGTGGATACACATCAGCAGGACTAATCCAGATGTTCCGCAAAATTACATTACATTACATTTGGGCTTCTCGTCTGATCTGACATCCACGGCATAAAGGGGCGGAGCTACAGACGGACACGACGAGCACTTCCTGTGTGTGAATTCTTAATCCATTTAGTTTGGAAATACAGTAGTAAAAGTCGCGTGACTACAGGTAAAAGCTGACAAACTGATGCAACACTAACATTTTTGTATTTTATATTTTATACAACATATAATGTACACATTTTAGCTGTTTAGATGTATTTGTGTAAGGGGCTAAGCTATTTGGCATCGTATTAAATTAAAACAATAAATGATCTGAATGTGTGCCACATTACCTGTATTCACCATATCTGTTTTGTTTGTGTTTTATGTTTTTAAATTGTGTTGTTTTGCAAAAAAATAAAACAAAATGAAATAAAATACACTGGCAATGAACTGTAATAAAATAAGTTTAAGTACTAAAATTGCTCAAACTAAAAATGAAATTAATAGAAATTAAAGATAAATAGGCCTATAGATATTTAAAAGAGCACATAACAGAATTACTACAACTTAAACTAAAATGCTTTGTTTATTTTAATGTTTTGCTTTGCTTTGGTTTTTTTTATGTAGTTGCTTTGTTTTGCCTTGTGTTTTGCTTTTTTATTGTTTCACTTCAGTTTGTTTTTGTCTTTGTTTTGCTTTGTTTTTGTTGTTTTACTTTGTCTTGTTTTTGACTGTTTGTTTGTTAATTGTTAATTGAAAGATACAACATAATTCAATGGTGGTCCCAATAGAATTAATATCTGAAAATAAGAAATAATAATGACAATAAAGACTAAATTGCTGTTACAGAAAATATGCATTATTTGCTAATTACTGTTCAGATGTTTGCATTGCAACGTCTTTTTAATTAAACCCAGCGAATCTAATCACAGCCATTCAAGAATCCATTCTATCTCTCTCCCTACAATTTAAAGGTCTGGCGTGCTCATCTCCGCCCATGGCCAGGAACATGACTCTATATAGCTGGGGTAATGAGTGAGGCGAGACAGAGCACACTAAGTTATGCATAGTCACACACACAGTTTCCCTTTACTTAAGATTTGATCAGTCCTAATGCATCCGCCCTCCTCCACCTGAGCGCTTTTCCCCAAACACACACAATTGACCTTCGGCACCAGCACTGTCAAAAATAAACTGCCGCGCCACAAAATCATTTATCACAGTCTGGTTGGTCAGGCGCTCAGATATCCCTAACAACACCGAACGTGGGCGGCAATGACATGTAGTTATGCAGCTTCTCGCTTTATACTTCATTTCCATCCACCCACACACATATCTCCTGATATAACTCCCACAAACGCACACACACATGGTTATCGCGAATGACCGGAATATAATGACCAGAATGCCTCTTTTCAGTGAAGGCAGGCAACCAGTTGCAGTGTTTCTGGGAGCTGGCCGTGGTGCTGAGACCCAACAAAAGCATCAAAGCCGGGCTGGACGGCTATGAAAGGGTGTGGGGAGGAGGTACCATGTGTACTTGATTCAATTAGCGAGTTCTAGAGGCCTCCCATGGGACGTGAGTGCAGAAGTGGGGGACGGTGGAGACGAGGTCTAACAAAGACAGGATCCAACCCCCTCCATGCCCTGACCGGGTCTACCTCATTAGTCGAGCAAGTGAGTGTGCATTAAACATATGCTGCACAGAGGAGCAAGAGTATATGCTTGTATATATCCGTGAACTGAATGCATATACTGTGTAAGAGTACAGTGTGTACATACATAATAAAACATATTTACAAGACACCAAGGCTTTGGCCATAACATTTCTGCTGACATTCAACAGAAATAGTCTCTAAAGCTCACTGGAACGGCATTATACTGAATTCTAAAGCAATCATTCGAAACATCTCAGCAATGTCAGATTCACAGGTTGAGCTCTACAGAAGAAGCATATTATGATTTGAGACCTTTTAAGTGAAGTCACATGAAAAGCTAAACACTTTTGCTTTGGAAAAAAGCCACTGCTAAGTGTCTTAATTGTAAACGTGAAGTTTAAAACACCTCAAAGCTACAAGGCTTATCAATATACACCTTTGATTTATAAACAAACCAAGAAAATATTTTAAGAATTTTATTTGTAAATTTCTCTGGATAAGAGTGTGTGCTAAATGACATAAATGTAAATGTAATGTTTCAAACATTTCAAAGCCACACAATTTTCTATATACTTTTTATTTATACATTTTTTTTAAAATAAAAATCAATTTTTTTTTTTTTTTTTTTTTTAAGTTTTTCTTGTTAGTTGCTCTGGATAAGTGTCGTTATTGTAACTAAAACTAAAACTAAAACCATTAAAAACTGCTTTCGTTAACTGAAATGAAATATAAATATTAGATGAAAAACTTAAACTTTAAAAATGTAAACAAAAAATAGAAATGTTGCCTTGGCCAAAAGTAATAAAATTAAAACTGAAAAAGAAAAATCAAGCTAAATAGAAATGTAAAAAAATAATAAAAATGGCAAAAGCACATAAACTAGCTTATTAAAATGAAAGCTTCAACAATAATGCTAAATATTAATAAATTATATAATAGTAAATAAATAATAAGAATATCTACTAAATAGTGTACAGCCTGAATTCTGGAAATGTTGGAATGTTTTTTAAATTTGAATAAAATGAAAACAAACAGACTTTCAAATCACATGAGCCAATATTTTATTCACAATAGAACATAGATAACATAACAAATGTTTAAACTGAGAAATTTTACAATTTTATGCTCAAAATGAGCTCATTTCAAATTTGATGCCTGCTACAGGTCTCAAAAAAGTTGGGACAGGGTCATGTTTTCCATGGTGTAGCATCTCCTCTTTTTTTCAAAGCAGTTTGAAGATGGCTGGGCTTTGAGGTTATGAGTTTCTGGAGTTTTGGTGTTGGAATTTGGTCCCATTCTTGCCTGATATAGGTTTCCAGCTGCTGAAGAGTTTGTGGTCGTCTTTGACGTATTTTTCGTTTAATGATGCGCCAAATGTTCTCTATAGGTGAAAGATCTGGACTTCAGGCAGGTCAATTCAGCACCTGGACTCAACTACTACGAAGCCATGCTGTTGTAATAGCTGCAGTATGTGGTTTTGCATTGTCCTGCTGAAATACACAAGGCCTTCCCTGAAATAGACGTCGTCTGGAGGGGAGCATATGTTGCTCTAAAACCTTTATATACCTTTCAGCATTCATAGTGCCTTCCAAAACATGCAAGCTGCCCATACCGTATGCACTTATGCACACCCATACCATCAGAGATGCTGGCTTTTGAACTGAACGCTGATAACATGCTGGAAGGTCTTCCTCCTCTTTAGCCTGAAGGACACATGATTTCCAACAAGAATGTCAAATTTGGACTCGTCTGACCATAGAACACTTTTCCACTTTGAAACAGTCCGTTTTAAATGAGCCTTGGCCCACAGGACATGATGGTGCTTCTGGACCATGTTCACATATGTGACCCTGGACCACAAAACCAGACATAAGTAGCACGGGTATATTTGTAGCAATAGCCAAACATACATTGTATGGGTCAAAATTATTTTTCTTTTATGCCAAAAATCATTAGGATATTAACTAAAGATCATGTTCCATGAAGATATTTTGTAAATTTCCTACCGTAAATATATTAAAACTTAATTTTTGATTAGTAATATGCATTGCTAAGAACTTAATTTGGACAACTTTAAAGGCAATTTTCTCAGTATTTAGATTTTTTTGCACCCTCAGATTTCAAAAAGTTGTATCTCGACCAAATATTGTCCGATCCTAAGAAACCATACAGGTGCTGGTCATATAATTAGAATATCATCAAAAAGTTGATTTATTTCACTAATTCCATTCAAAAAGTGAAACTTGTATATTATATTCATTCATTACACACAGACTGATATATTTCAAATGTTTATTTCTTTTAATTTTGATGATTAGAGCTTACAGCTCATGAAAGTCAAAAATCAGTATCTCAAAATATTAGAATATTTACATTTGAGTTTCAATAAATGACCATCCCTACAGTATAAATTCTGGGTATCTCTTGTTCTTTGAAACCACAATATTGGGGAAGACTGCTGACTTGGCAATGATCCAGAAGACGAACATTGACACCCTTCACAAAGAGGGTAAGTCACAGGGGGTCATTACTGAAAGGTGTGGCTGTTTACAGAGTGCTGTATCAAAGCATATTAAATGCAAAGTTAACTGGAAGGAAGAATTTGGGTAGCAAAAGGTGCACAAGCAACAGGGATGACCGCAAGCTTGAGAATACAGTCAAGCAAAGCCGATTCAAACACTTGGGAGAGCTTCACATTTCATTTGGAAATCAAGGTCTGGAGTCTGATGGAAGAGTGGAGAGGCACAGAATCCATGTTGCTTGAAGTCCAGTGTGAAGTTTCCACAGTCAGTGATGATTTGGGCTGCCATGTCATCTGCTGGTGTTGGTTCACTGTGTCTTCTGAAGTCCACAGTCAACGCAGCCATCTACCAGGAGATTTTAGAGCACTTCATGCTTCCTTCTGTTGACAAGCTTCATGGAGATGCTGATTTCATTTTCCAGCAGGACTTGGCACCTGCCCACACTGCCAAAGGTACCAAAAGCTGGTTCAATGACCATGGTGTTACTGTGCTTGACTGGCCAGCAAACTTGCCTGACCTGAACCCCATAGAGAATCTATGGGGTATTGTCAAGAGGAAGATGAGAGACATTCTAATTATATGACCAGCACCTGTACATCAATGGTTTTGTGGTCCAGGGTCACATATAGCTTCCTTGCATGATAAAGCTTTATTTGGCATCTACAGATGGCACGGCGGATTGTCTTTACTTATAGTGGTTTCTGGAAGTATTCCTGGGCCCATTTAGTAATGTCAATGACAGAATCATGCCGATGAGTGATGCAGTGTCGTCTGAGGGCCCGAAGACCACAGACATCCAACAAAGGTCTTCGGCCTTGTCCCTTATGCACAAAGATTTGTCCAATTTCTCTGAATCTTTAGATGATGTTACGCACCGTAGATGATGAGATTTGCAAAGCCTTTGCAATTTGACATTGAGGAACGTTGTTTTTAAAGTATTCCACAATATTTTTATGCACTCTTTCACAGATTGGAGAGCCTCTGCCCATCTTTACTTCTGAGAGACTCTGCCTCTCTAAGACATCCCTTTTATGTTACAGATCTGATGTCAATTAACTTAATTAGTTGCTAGATGTTCTCCCAGCTGAATCTTTTCAAAATTTCTTGCTTTTTCAGCCCTTTGATGCCCCCGTGCCAACTTTTTGAGACCTGTTGCAGGCATCAAATTTGAAATGAGCTCATTTAGTGGATAAAAGTGTATAATTTCTCTGTTTAAACATTTATGTTATCAATGTTCTATTGTGAATAAAACATTGGCTCATGTGATTTGAAAGTCTTTTAGTTTTCATTTTATTCAAATTTTTAAAAAAAGTCCCAACATTTTCAGAATTCGGGTTGTAAATGTACATTTTTGTCCATTAATAACTTACTATACAGTACTATAGAGTATAGAGTTTTTGTTCTAATCAGTTTTAGTCAGTAATCAGAGCTGAGTGAGAGTGACATTTTGTTGATCGGTTTCTATTTTGGTGGCATCATTGGGTAGCCCCGCCCACTCTGAAATCTCATTGGTCTAAAATCCCGGACCTCATACATCAAACATTTTCTGATTGTCCTGCAGCGTGGACAAACAAATCATGTTTGTCTGGTTATTTGTTGTGTCAGGCTAATGTTAATGTAAACTTTGAACACTTCAAAGCTTATGGTTTGTTTAGATTACTTTTATTTGCAAGCCTGTCAAGAAAACTGCCTTTTATTTTAAGTTTCATTATTTTGTAGTATTTGATGTTAATATCTATACAAAGTTTTTTTGTAAATACATGTTCCATTTGTTCAAATACAAATACTGAGCATATAAAACACTAAAAAACAAGCATGGAGGATTGTAGCTTTGAAAAATGGTTAATTTAGTTGTAAAAGCGACTGCAGGTGAACATCACACAGAGGAACATCTGAGCCTGTGCACCGTATCGCACGACCAGCACCTGTTCATAGCCTGACGTCTGTTCCAGTTGCTGAGTCCCTATCGCTCCCACCTCCATTATCTCAAACCCCTCAGACCAATCCCCTGACTGCATTTCTGTCCCTCTGTATCTCTATTTCAAACTGAGTTATATGCAGTGTAAATCCTGACTGGTGCTTCACAGGACCATGTGGACATAGACTTGATATCTGCTGGCTGACTACATTCACATTCAAGCCTCACCCTGCTGGCTACTTCACACACAGCAGATGTCTGTGTTTCTGCGTTTGTCGGGCTGTCTGGATTGGTTTGGAAATTACGGCTGAATTTCAGAAGGCATGGGAGCATCTGTTCAGCCCCTGCAGCATAGCTTTATGCTGAGACAATTAGGATTCAACACCTACTGAGCTAAAATACCGACATATTTTGCTTTGATATGTATAATATTAAGTGGTCAATTTAGATGAGATTACTTCCTTAAAACCAGTGTTGCTTAAAGGAACAGTTCAGACAAAAATGATCATTTATTCACTCTCAAGCCATCCAAGATGTAGATGAGTTTGTTTGTTCATCGAAAGAGATTTGGAGAAATTCAGCATTACATCACTTGCTCAGCAATGGATTAGGGTTGTGCTGATAGACGATAGTATTGTGTATCAACGATAGTCAGAGATATCACCTGTGGCTGATGCCTTCGACGATAGCAAGACGATTATTATTATTAAGCTAGTAATACTATCTAATTAATATTATGTCTAATTTGTTCCATCATATTTCTTTTTACACGTTTTACAGTGTTGCGCTTTATAACCAATCACACACGATTCCGTTGAGTTTATGAACACAATGGCCAATTACAGCGGAGTTTTGTTGTTCATTGCGCACACTTGCTGACTAAATTCAGCTCTTTTGGGAATAAACAACAAAGTGCAGATGTACGTGCGATGTAAGTATAAGAGATTTATTTATCAGACAGTGTAGACAGCTTCACTGATTATAACAGGAGTGTTTTTGAAGTGCATTAACTCACGCGCGACTGAAGTCAATGTTCTTTGGTTGAACATTTGGCTTCTTTCAATGTTGCACTGGATTTGGTTCACTTTCCTGGTAATGAAACTAAATAAGTAAATGATTAAATAAATTAGCAGGATAATATTGTGTATCGGCGATCTCACAGGCTGACAATAAGACGATATGACAATTGAGCATATCGCCCCACAACACTATAATGTATGCTCTGCAGTGAATGGGTGCCGTCAGAATGAGAGTCCAAACAGCTGATAAAAATATCACAATAATCCACATGTAATCCACACCACTTCAGTCCATCAATTAATGTCTTGTGAAGTGAAAAGCTGCGTGTTTGTAAGAAACAAATCCATTATAAAGACGTTTCTAATTTCAAACTGTTGCTTGCAGCTAAAATATCCATAACATTGATTCCTCCAGTAGAAAACATTGTCTCGTCTGAATCAGGAGAGAAATCTGCACAGATCAAATACCGTTTACAAGCCAAAACAGTGCAAACAAATGTGTCGGTAGATTTTGATGAGAGATGACAACAGATGATGGACTTCTTCACTGGAGGAAGCGTTATTACGAACTTGTATTTTGGCCAGAATTGACGTTTAAAGTTAAAAAACATTTTAATAATCGATTTGCTTATTACAAACATGCAGCTTTTTGCTTCACAAGATGTTAATTGATGGACTGGAGTGGTGTGGATTACTTGTGTATTATTGTGATGTATTTATCAGCTGTTTGGACTCTCATTCTGACGGCACCCATTCACTACAGAGGGTCCATTGGTGAGCAAGTGATGCAACGTAATTTCTCCAAACCTGTTCACATGAAGAAACAAACTCATCTACATCTTGGATAGCCTGAGGGTGAGTAAATTTTCAGCAAATTTTCATTCTTTTTTTTTTTTAGCTATTTAAAAGAAACAAAAAAACAATGACAATTTTAAAAGTGCACAAGGTGCGGCTGATTAAATACAGATGTGCATTTAAAACATCTGGACGGTCCTCAGCAGGGTGATGTACGATTATTGGTCTCTATGTAGGACGCACGGTGCCATAACTGAATTTCTCATCAAGCCATGAATCCATCAGCGACAATTTTAGTTTTAATGAAATGCTGGTTTTGATTTGTGAGAGGTCTGTAGAGCTTGAAATAATTTGCGAAGCGGGTGCGCACACACGCACACCTGCCCTTCCCTGGTCTCCTGGCCCTCGCCGGCAATCACAGCGACAGCAGTTGCCAAAGAGATAATTACATAGCGACTGAAGCGCAGCGGTTTGTTCTACACCGGATGTGAGAGGGAAAAAAATGTTATTACAGCACAACAATCCTCTTTATTTCAGCAACCAACTGGAAAAAAGGTTTCTTAAAAAAAAAAAAAAAAAAAAGAAGTTTTGCATTTTCAGGCCCTCACTTCTGAATAATGGATCTCCCTTCCCCCATAATTCTCAGCTCTGTGGGTAGAGCCACGAGTATCGATTCACTGTGGGCAGGTGCACGATTTTCACCCCCTTTCAAATGCTATACAATATACATACATAAACATTACAGAAAAACAAAAAAATACTGAACACGAGTTTTGTTTAAAAATCATATCATAAAATAAACTTATATGTATTCTAATATAATGTCATAATTATAGTATAATTATATCATTATTATAATAAAAATGATATATTTCAAAAATAAAATTATTTTTATTATTATTATTATTATCATGGACTGTGATTAATCATGATTAATCACAAGTTTAAAATACTAGGATTTACCTGTAAATGTGTTGAAATAAAGAAATGGATGGCAAACTAGTTTAAGGAAACAGAACCTTTCACTCTTCCACCAGGTATGAGACATATTCCTTATTATTCTTTTTATTCAGCCATTATCAGCCTTTATACTGGCAATAAAACATTTACCAAGCCACATCGCTTCAATCCCAGTATACATTTACCCAACTATTACCAGAAGTATTTCTAAATAAATACAACAAAACATTTTCTTGCGACCTTACGTGAAGTATTATGACAAAATGCATTATGAAGAAGAATTGGACCTGTTCTGCAGGTGCATTAGAGCTAATATTAGCATCATAATTCATAAGACAATTTATGAGATTAATAGTACACTTTTACTCAGAACTCACTTCAAACCACCATCGAGTGTTTGTAATAACTTTCTTTTACGATCACATGTGGAATTTGGTTGTTTACTGTTGTTAAGATATGCTATTTATAGCCGTTTATATCGCTGCACAAATTAGCATTTCAGATGTACACATTTACCTCAAGAAAATCACATACAAATATCCTATAGTAATCGTGTGTTTATTATCTTATATAATCTATGGTGGCTGTTGTCATGTTTATTTCTGCTGTGTAAAAGCCTTAACATGTGCTCTGCTGAAACTCACGTTGTTTGTGATGTTACCGCCTCTCTGTTCTTAAGTTGCCAGGGACACAATCCAATTATAATAGACATTAGTAAAAGGATCTATTTTAATTTTTGTTTGTCTATATACACCTTGGGTGGCTGTGGTACATTATAAAAGTAGCCCAAAAAACCGCAACGCACGTCTCTGTAATTTTTCCCGCGACTGTATTTTCAAAATAAACCACTTGTGCCGTTACCCTGGCAACACTGGTGCTGTACCCTCATCACACAATGATAGATAACCTTCCGCGCTGCAATGACGGGAAGAAGTTGGGGTCAAACCTTATCAAACAATTAATTTGCATTAAAAAAATATTAACGCGTTAAAATTTTTAGATTAATCGCATGCATTAACGCGTTAACGTTGACACCCCTAATTTAAATATACACTTTTTATTATGCAATATTTATTATATATTATCATAATAAACTCAATTAAAAGTAATAAAATAAATTATTATACTACATTTATTATGTGATGATTATCTTGATAAAATTATATATATAATATATATAATATATATATATATATATATATATATATATATATATATATATATATATATATATAAAATTTATGAATAATATTTTATTTATCTACATTGTATCATATATATAAAAAATGCAAGCATCAAGGAAAACATTTTTAATTTTGAGCTAAAATAAACTGAAAGATGTGTATTTTCAAATATAAATATATTTGAAAATATAATATAATTATAATTAAAATGTTATTATAACACTACGTATTATGCAATATTTATTATGTATTATCAAATAAAATCAAATAAATGTAATAAAATTAAGTTAAAGGTTTATATATACATATTTATTTACATATACAACTAACTATTATACAAATTTATTATGTATTATCTTGATGAAATTCAATACACACACACACATTTTTCTTTTTCTTATTTAGCTAGGCTTGTTTACACATTTTCTAATGCACTGCATTCCTATATAAAATTACATTTTTTCTCTCATCGTCCGGAATCCTGTCAGACATCTTAAAATTCAGAAATTCCCATGTGTCCCTTTTTTCTAGTCTTCCTGCCCCAACTTCACTAATGATGAAACACATAAGTCAGTGATCCCCGCCCTCGTCTCTCAGACAGCAGTGAAGGCCTGAAGTCTCCATACGATCATCTGTGTGATATCAGAGCCAGAACTCACTTGCAATTAACACCCGGCACCCAAATGCACCCTGACTCCCCCACACACTGTGCCGCTGGCAGACTTCCCCATTCACCCACTGCACTTGTGGGTGCTTGTTATTTTTATGCAAATCACAATAATAATGATATAAAAAGAAAGAAAGCACTGCTAATTTGAGGGGCGTTTCTCTGCATTGAGCTGCTAATTAAGAGAATTCACTAAACACCTACTTCATGATAATAATAAAAATGAGAACTACATTTTACATTTTCTTCTGGGTGGTTGCTAGGCAGTTGCTATAGTGCTCTGGGTAGTTGCTACTGTGTTGTTGAGGGGTTTTAGGGCATTGTTACTGTAGGTGGTTGATAGGACGTTTGACACCATGTCTACACAGAATGCGAGAGGTGCAGTGCAACACAAAAAAAATACAATAGAACCCATTATAATCAGTGATGCCGTCTGCACGACAAATCCCTAACAGTTAACTCATGCATTCTTTTTATGACTACTGACAGAAAATATGAATGATTTGCAACGATCACTTTGTTGCGTCCAGTGTAGACAGTGTCTAGATGTTGGCTCAGAAGTGAGTGATGATTAGCAGCCAATAAATCTCATTGGTTCTTACGGAATCTCAAACGAGCTGCGTAACACGAGAATAAATCTCATTGGTTCTGTAACGGAGCCGATGAGACGAGAGGCGAGCAGATCCAAGTGCAAGCTTTTATTAATATACATAATCAAATCACAGGCAGGGTCAAACAACTGCAAACAGGTATGGCAGGGACAAGACAAAGAGTAGTCCTAGGGCAAGCATGGGTCGTTGATCGAACAATACCTACTGGATTCGTGACAGGTTCTTACAGAATCTCAAACTTGCTGAGTGTAACACGAGAATACATCTCATTGGTTCTTACGGAATCTCAAATGCATTTTTCTGTGAACTACCCCTGTATTTCAAACAAATCAAAAGTATAAGTAATCATAATAAGGCAAGCAACACAAAACAACCATCCTTTAAAACTGTTTACATCCAGAATATAATTTAAATTTGCTCATTTTAAAGCACAATGTATTTCTAATACTTATTTTATGCCTTATTAGAGAAATTCTGTATAATTGCATATAAATGTGAAGCACAGAATGATTAGATTGCACAAAAATATGGTCATGTGACAGACCGTACTTGGGAATTTAAACCATAAAGCCGTAACCACTTCCAGCTGGTTAGAAATCATCACTCAGACAGAGGAGAGGGATGAGAGGAGGGAGGGAATGACAGACAGATGGAGATGGATACTGCAGCTATGAGTGCTCCAGAGAGAGCTAGTAAACCATTCCCTGTCCCCTTCAGCCAATAAAAACGGCTGCATTAAGATAATAACGCTGTATAGCAATTATTAAAGGGCAATAAAACCGCTTTAGAGCCTCTCCAGGCTATGAAGTGTATGTGTGTGCATGAGTGTGTGAGTGTGCTGGGCTTCAGCTATGAGGACGAGATGGATTTTCTAACATACGAAGATATTTTGTAATCCAATAACTGCTTTAGGAAATCTTGTTATACTGGGGACTGGAGCTTTTATAAACCAGCTAGAGATCCTACTCCAAATCCATTAGACATGACTAAGAGTGAAATATGCTTGAACATTGGGTCAGTAAAAAGGACTTTAGTGTCATAATGAGCTTATACAATGGTATGTTAATTCTTGCTATTCTGGTCTTGTCATAAGTGCAACAAGTTGCAAATCCTTTTCTTCTTGACTTTTCTGCAGTGTGTGAAAAAAATATCAAACACGCATATAGACTTTTGGGGGGAAAAAGGAATCAGATAGAGCTGTTCACTGATTGGTGGAGGCTGCTAATCATCACTCACATCTAAGCCAATGAGAGGAATCACCAGGCTGACAGTGGGCGGAGTCTCTGAGGTGGTCAGGAATGAGGAGTCCTGAGCAACAAAGCCTGTTAGACTGCATCAATACAGCATATTTCCAGCACTGAAGTGTAATTATCAAGTGTGAATACAAACAATGTGAGCTGCTTATGAATAAGTAAAACAGTGTATTTTCAATGAAAACGGTTTTATATTAGTAAAGGCACAGATGTACATTTAACCATTACAAACCACGAACAAACTATGTAATTTCACTCTGTATCTGTAATTGCACTGAAATTGCTTTTTTCTTCCTGACAGTTACCTGTAGTGGTAGCCATAGGCCTCTCTGAGACAACAGTGTCCTTTACAGGCCAGCATCCTATATTCAGTTGTAAAGGGCATAAGAAAAAACAACCTTTCTAGCAAACATGTTGGCTTTTACAGTAAACTTCTAACACAAATAGGGCAAACTGCTTTTTAAAGTAATTGAAATGACGCATGAATATCCATCATCATAACCATATTTGTGACCCTGGACCACAAAACCAGTCTTAAGTCGCTGGGGTATATTTGTAGCAATAGCCAAAAATACATTGTAGGGGTCAAAATTATCGATTTTTCTTTTATGTCAAAAATCATTAGCATATTAAGTAAAGATCATGTTCCATGAAGATATTTTGTAAATTTCTCAGCGTAAATGTATCAAAATTTAATTTTTGATTAGTAATATGCATTGCTTCATTTGGACAACTTTAAATGTGATTTTCTCAATATTTAGATTTTTTTTTTGCACCCTCAGATTCCAGATTTTCAAATAGTTGTATCTCGACAAATGCAAAATGCTACAGAATGCGATTCTATTGTTCTGTACCAGTTGTTGTGGGGTAAAACTTCAAAACAAGTGCCGTGCTGCCAGTAAAGTGGCACAGTTTCAACTCAGGAAAAGGAAACTCTGATTCCACACATGATGTTCCTCAGGAAATCCTGATGTTCCTCCTGATGTTTCTCTGGAAACCTAGACATCCTGCTTTATGTAGAACTTTTAATTTACTGTGAATTTTATGAATCACCAAGGAAATGTATGAAAATGTAAAATCAAATGTAATGTGATAATAATAATAATAATAATAATAATAATAATAATAATAATAACTGTTATTATTAAATTCCTTTTTAATAAAAAGATACAATGTACTATGTAGACAAAAAGCTATATAAAATAAAAAACTATATATACAATAAAATAAATATATAAAACAAAATATACAATAAAACAAAAAATACAACACAAACAAAATTACAGAACAAAATATAAACAACAAAACAAAAACATAACAAAAAGAAAATCTACAATAAAATAAAACAAAATGCAAAACAAAATATACAAAAGAAAACAAAAAATCAATGACAAAATAAAACACAAAAACAAAAAACACAATACAAAAAAACAATAGATGCAATAAAGTAAAACAAAATATACAATAAAAACAAAATTCATATACACATTTAGTGCATGCATTTTATCCACATATATTCCATGTAGACAAGTAGTCTAAGAATGTTTTGAAACAGTAAGATGCATTAGTGAGCGAGAATAAAACGTAAAACAAAAACAAACAACAAAACAAAATATATAATAAAATAAAAAACACAAAACTAAAAAATTCAATAAAATCAACACACAAAAATACAATAAAATCACAGAACAAAACAAAATACAAATATAAAATATACAATAAAAATAAAGCAAATTCAAAATATACAAAATAAAAGCACAGCAAACACAATACACGGCTTTTTTTCCAAGCCTGTCTGTATCTACAACTAAATTAAATGCTCTGTGCGTACAGAGACTGCGGTCATCAACAGTTGGCGTGGCTGTTGTTGCCCGCTGAGGGCAGTGTTGTTGATCAGGGCTGAGGTGTGAGTGTGTGCGGCACCTGCCCGCGGCTCCACGGGTGGGATTGGCACTGCTAGCAGATGGCCGAACCCTGAGGACACTCGGAAAACCTGGCAGAACGCCCTGAAGATGAACCAAAGCTGGTTATGAGAGCGAACGAGGAATAGCTGGGTCAAAGGGTATGAAATGACGATAAAAGCAATAAAACAACAACAACAGCCAAACCAAAATTAATAAAGACAAACTACAGTCTTACAAAGGTATCAACTCATCAACTAAATAAATAATCATTCTTTACATGCATGAACAAATCAAGTTACTCATAAAGCATTCAAACCGTTCTGCCAAATGCATTTGAATTCTTGTGAGTGTTGCATGCTAGTTCTTCCGCAAGCAGCTGAAATTGGCTTACAGACAGCAGGAGGGAACGGATGGCAGTCACAGATGAGCGCTGCTCCCCTGAGACGCTCAGCCCTAAAATGTCATTGGCACTTTGGTCCCTCAGTGCACACAAAGGTCAATAGTGACAGAGATTCCTCATGTGTGCATCGATTCAGTCCACAGAGCCATTACATGCGGCAATTACACAGTCAGCTGACGTTCTAATTATGGAAATGCATGCAGATTCAAACTATTTGACTTTAATACTGTGCAAATATGACTTCTTTACATCAGCAACTAATACTGCTCTGTTCCAACACCTAGGGAGATGCCTACCTAGATAGTATTTTAAGGCATCATACACACTCTTTTGACACAAAAGTTGTTCCACATGTCCGTCTTATATAAAATAGCTTGTAATTTTAAGGTTGCATTGCATATGTTCTTTGCAGAAGAGTCAATCCCACAATGCGTTAAAATTAATTCCATTGTTAAATTCAATTATTAAATGTATTCTTTCAATTTTATTAAGTATACATAAAAAATAGTCTGATAAGTGAAAAAAGAATATTTTATCAGCTATTTGTGTGTGCAATAAACCTTTATGCTTATTAGAGTGTGTGTGTGTGTGTGTGTGTGTGTGTGTGTGTTTGTGTGTATATATATATATATATATATATATTACTATTAAATTGAATCATTACTTATAATTAAATAAACATTAACTAAAATAAAGTTAAATACAAAAAAAAAAAAAAAATAATAATAATAATAATTAGCCAAGGCAACATTTCTCATTTTCATTTAATTTTAATTTTAAATATAATAATTTAAACCAAACAAACTAAAACTAAAAACTAAAATTAATAGATATAAAATCTAAACAGACATATAAAAAAACTAATCAAATATTAACAAAAGTATAATATTATATCAATGATACTGTTATTATTAGAGATTAACCGATAATCGGTTTTACCTATTTTCCCGATATTTAAGAATTTTTCTGTAATATCGGATCCACCAACAAATTTACCACACCACCGTTACAGTACTGCATCTGAGTGGAGATGATAATGTAACATAACTTGCTGTTTTATCTCATATGGTTATATATTTGTATAAACTTTGTATTGTATTCACTACAGTTATATGCATACATATGTGCATTAAATTCATATATACGCATTAAGTTTAGACTAAGAATAAAACATGTTTTGAAACATCTAGATATATTAGTGAGCGGATCTCTTTATGTAATCTGGTGCGCTATATGACTATCTATAGAGTGCTGCACATGGAGAAATGCCACCACACTGACTGGGCACAGATGGCACCATGACTGAGCTTTCTGCTCACCTCCACATGCACATGGATACACACACACACTGCACAAACACACACAAGCATGTAAATACTGTGCAAACACAGAAGTCCTAGGATGCATGTTTATATGGTTAATCAAGAAGATCATGTAAAAAAGCAGAAAAAAGAGAAATAGGCAGAGACTACAAATGCATCGAGGAAAAGAGTGTGTATTGTTAGGAAAGAGGATGGATGGGTAGAAAGGTGTGATCGATACAGTCAGAGCATCCCTGGGTCTCGGTGGGATACGCTTTAGCTACGAATGACTGAAGGAGATGACACATCTCCATTTAGACCAGTCTGAGAGCGCCGTGTGTTTGTGTGTGACGGCAGAGGGAGAGCGTGTGAAAAAGTGCATTGGCAAAGACTCATGGGATGTGACAGCAGAAGCCTCTCCATAGCCAAGAAAAGCAGGAAAATGACACAGTTACACACATGGGCAAACACTCCACTGTCATCTAAAAGATGCCAAACCCTGCTTCACTGGAGCCTCTGTGGCTTTACCTGACGTTTGCCTGTCCATCTGGCTGTTTGTGTGCATCTTTACTTCATGGAGAACTGAAATAAGCTTTAATTAGTCCATTCTGTAATACAGTTATGTCCGATAAGTTGATAATTATCTTCACGTAATGGCTGATATTAAAATTCAATACTATTGTGTCAAAGCAAAACAAAGCACAGCATAACACAGTACAACCAAACAAACAAACAAAAAATAAAAGAAACAGCACAAAACAAAACAATACAAAACAGAAAGCAAAACTAACTGAAACAAAAAACTAAAAACACCACAACGTAGCACAACACAAATAAAGCAAAATAGCACAAAAGAAACAAATGAAATAAAAAATGAAACGCAACTTGGCATAACA
This sequence comes from Acrossocheilus fasciatus, assembly GCA_036784905.1. Lineage (NCBI taxonomy): Eukaryota > Metazoa > Chordata > Actinopteri > Cypriniformes > Cyprinidae > Acrossocheilus > Acrossocheilus fasciatus. The sequence goes on along the minus strand of CM071962.1, from coordinate 17,644,523 downwards.
GCACAAACAACACAAAAAACAAAATGAGAAACAGCACAAAATGAAACAACAGCACAAAAAACAAAACAATAAACAGAGCAAAACAAAACAGCACAAAAAATAAAACGAAACAGCACAAAACAAAACAAAACAAAAAACAACACAACACAGCACAAAAAAATTAAACTGAAAAAATAAGCAGCACAGTACAACACAAAAAAAAAACAAAATGAAACAACACAACATAGTACAACACGCACAAAAAAAACAAAAAAAAACAGCACAAAACAAAATGAAACAAAAAAACAGCACAGTACAACACAGAAAAACAAAAAGAAATGGGGGAAAAAAAGTGTTCAACAAAATAAAAACTAAACGAAAGAGCACAAAACTAAATAAATGAAACATTATAAAAGTTCATCGGTCATAATATCAATATCAGTTATCAGCCTATATTAAAGATTTTTTAATTTATCAACATATTGGATATATTTTTGGCGAAATTGGGTATTTAATTGTGTATATAGTTCATTTCCTCTATTCTTACATTTACATTATTTGTAGTTTATGCTAAATTATATCTTTTTTGTATTTTTAAATATCTTTCAATGAAAAAAGCCGAAAATAATAATTTTATATTATTTATTTTTTTGCAGTGTAAGTGTAAAAACATTAGCAACATTCTTGTGGTATGGATGAGGTTTGACATAAGGAGTGAAGGTATCTTAGTATATTAGCTTTAGTCAGAGACGCTGTAGATTTAATGCACATTTTTTGGTGAAAACATGGTGAGATAAGAGGTGAATGTGGCGTTTTAACCTGTGCTCGGCCGTGTGCAGTGAGGGGTGGAGCTGTACCATCAGGCGGTTCAGGAAACCAAACCGAGCTCATTCAGACGCCTGCAGCACAGAACATGTAGCACCATGTTGCTTCTAAAAGCAGAGAAAAAGACACTATGCTAAAAATATCCAAAGCATTTTCCTCTGACTGACAGAGACATGGCTTTTATAAGTCTGGTGGTTTGTTTTTAAGATTGGCTGAGCGTCTCAGCATCTCTGTACAAACATGAAGAAATGAATACACGAGAGAGGACAGACCACGAGCCCGCCGGTGATCACTCTTACAATCCTTTCTGGTGAAACCATTTGGGGAAAGGTGAAGACGATGAATAAAACATGGATTGGCACTTCCATTTCTCTTGCCTTGGCAACATCTCCACTATTATTAGCAGCACAGTGTATGTGCATCGCAAGAGCTGCCGTAGAGATGGAGACATCAGGGCCCACCTGTGTCAACACATCCACACCTTCTGTCTCTACAGTGGATTGTACCATTATTATTTTAAGGAAGGGGTTTTGTGCATCAAAATGGATAAAACAATAACCTGCAACTGATTTCTATATCTGTCTGCTAACCCTGAACATTGGCATGTACAGTACATCACCTACAGACACTGCTAATCATGTAGCTTGTTGAGAGGAGGAGGGCAATTTTTCAAAGCAATCATACTTATGATTGTGACTTGTGGGCGATAAAAGAAAAAGCAAAAAAAAACATGTTGTATACTGAAGGAGGCATTTGAGCTGTCTAAGGACCAGAATATTATAGAAACTACATAGCAACCAGCCAGAAGATCCTATAACCGAAGAGAAGATTTTCACAACTGCCCAGAACATCCTAACAACCAACTAGTAAGGTTAAAATGAGGAGGTTCAGTGTTGCCAAGTCTATGGTTTTAGTGTGGAATTGGACTACTTTATGCTGAGGCCACAGGTTTTTTTTAGCCAGTGTGTAAAAGTGATCTCCTGTGTATGTGATTTCAACTGCGGAAAAAACACAACTGGCTAGTTTTGGGCCAGTATTTGATTAGAAATTGGGCTGGTTTTGTTTTGCAGACCTGCAAACAATGAAAGGTGAGAGAAGACCAGGCCTGAGACTTTACGTTTTGTTTGGTTTTGTTTATGCGGCAGTCTGCCATGAGTTGGCTGCTGCTTACTTTTTTTTTTTTTTTTTAGTTTTTTTTTTGTACTGAAGTTACATTTGTCACTTCCCACCTCCTTACCTGAGTTTTGAACTGTGAAACATACATATGGAAACCCATTTTTTATGTCAAACCAGAGTCTGAAAACTTGTGACCTACACCATTCCAACAACTACTAAGAACTAATAACAACATAGCAATCTTAACAACCACTTAGAATAACCTAACAACTACTATAAACAAACTCGTAAACACAAAGAACACTGTAACAACCACCTAAAACAACCTAATAACCACCTACAACAACCTATGAATCACCCAGAACAGCCAACAACCACCCAAAACAACCTAACAACCACACAGAACAGCTAACAATCACTTAAAACAATTTAATAACCACCCAGAACAGCCAACAACCACCCAAAACAACCTAACAACCACACAGAACAGCTAACAATCACTTAAAACAATTTAATAACCACCCAGAACAGCCAACAACCACCCAACACAACCTAGTAACCACCCAGAACAACCTAACAACCACCCAAAACAGCCAACAGCCACCCAAAACAACCTAACAACCAGCCAAAACAACCAACAATCACCAAAAACAACCTAGTAACCACCCAGAACAGCCAACAACCACCCAAAACAACCACCTAGAACAGCCAACAACCACCCAAAACAACCACCTAGAACAGCCATCAACCACTTAAAACAACTTAATAACCACCCAGAACAGCCAACAACCACCCAAAACAACCTAACATCCACCCAGAACAGCCAACAACCATCCAAAACAACCTAGTAACCACCCAGAACAGCCAACAAACACCCAAAACAACCACCCAGCACAGCCAACAACCACTTAAAACAACCTAACAACCATCCAGAAAAGCAAACAACCACCCAAAACAACCTAGTAACCACCCAGAACAGCCAACAACCACCCAAAACAACCTAACAACCACCCAAAACAGCCAACAATCACCAAAAACAAAATAGTAACCACCCAGCACTGCCAACAATCACCCAAAACAACCTTGACAATTGTCCAAAAGACGACCATTGACACATTGCACAAGGAGGGCAAGACACAAAAGGTCATTGCAAAAGAGGCTGGCTGTTCACAGAGCGCTGTGTCCAAGCACATTAATAGAGAGGTGAAGGCAAGGAAAAGATGTGGTAGAAAAAAGTGTACAAGCAATAGGGATAACCGCACCCTGGAGAGGATTGTGAAACAAAACCCATTCAAAAATGTGGGGGAGATTCACAAAGAGTGGACTGCAGCTGGAGTAAGTGCTTCAAGAACCACTACGCACAGACGTATGCAAGACATGGGTTTCAGCTGTCACATTCCTTGTGTCAAGCCACTCTTGAACAACAGACAACATCAGAAGCGTCTCGCCTGGGCTAAAGACAAAAAGGACTGGACTGCTGCTGAGTGGTCCAAAGTTATGTTCTCTGATGAAAGTAAATTTTGCATTTCCTTTGGAAATCAGGGTCCCAGAGTCTGGAGGAAGAGAGGAGAGGCACACAATCCACGTTGCTTGAGGTCCAGTATAAAGTTTCCACAGTCAGTGATGGTTTGGGGTGCCATGTCATCTGCTGGTGTTGGTCCACTGTGTTTTCTGAGGTCCAAGGTCAACGCAGCCATATACCAGGAAGTTTTAGAGCACTTCATGCTTCCTGCTGCTGACCAACTTTATGGAGATGCAGATTTCATTTTCCAACAGGACTTGGCACCTGCACACAGTGCCAAAGCAACCAGTATCTGGTTTAAGGACCATGGTATCCCTGTTCTTAATTGGCCAACAAACTCGCCTGACCTTAACCCCATAGAAAATCTATTGGGTATTGTGAAGAGGAAGATGCGATATGCCAGACCCAACAATGCAGAAGAGCTGAAGGCCACTATCAGAGGAACCTGGGCTCTCATAACACCTGAGCAGTGCCACAGACTGATCGACTCCATGCCACACCGCATTGCTGCAATAATTCAGGCAAAAGGAGCCCCAACTAAGTACTGAGTGCTGTACATGCTCATACTTTTCATGTTCATACTTTTCAGTTGGCCAAGATTTCTAAAAATCCTTTCTTTGTATTGGTCTTAAGTAATATTCTAATTTTCCGAGATACTGAATTTGCGATTTTCCTTAGTTGTCAGTTATAATCATCATTTGAAATATATCAGTCTGTGTGTAATGAATGAATATAATATACAAGTTTCACTTTTTGAATGGAATTAGTGAAATAAATCAACTTTTTGATGATATTCTAATTATATGACCAGCACCTGTAGTACAAGCTAGAAACCAACTAGAACATACTAACAACTACTATGAACAAAGTATTAACCACCAGAACATCTTAGCATTCACCCAGAAGACCTACTGTAAATAAACACCCTAGAGTTCCTAAAAGCCACTAATCCTGATGGAAAGTTTGTGTGGCCAAAACACCAGTAGCAAAATCTAGTTTTAAATGTACAAATTTACCCTCATGAGAATGATACTAACAAAATAAATAAATAAAGCAGTTTCTCCTGGCTCTGGAGAGAACAGCAATTATTGCTAATTATCAAATGGATAATTCCAGCTCTAAGACTTGATTGGATCAGCCGCATTCAAAGCGTCTAAAAAACAGCACGCCTACTGAAAACATGCACATCTGTAATGGCACAAAAATGACATTTTACATTAATGTGCCAAATTGCTGCATTACCCGGCAACCGTAAACCGCAAACAATTATGCTAATGAACCACAGTAGATTAAATGTTTATTTGGAATATTACTATACATTAATTTATTGTTAAACTAGTTTATTTATAGCTGTTTTTAAATATAATGTTCTGTGCCAAACAACACCCCTTAACTCAATAACATTTTAAAATCTGGTCATCTAGCTCGTACTCACACACATTAAACCATCCCACTAAAGTCACGTCCCTCCCTACTCTATCAGATGGAGCTTTCAAAGTGCTATTTTTAGCATGTGGTGCGGTGAGCATTATCTCTGTTAACTAGCGCCATGGGTTTTAAGTGCATTAGCATATGACACCGTAACACGCACTTGATGCAACTCTGAGTCCAGCTCTGTTAGCTGAAAAGCAACAATGCAGGTACAATGACTATAATTATACCACTTATGTATAATAGCACAGCAAACCATACCTGTGTTAAGCCATAACAACTATACAGGCCACAGCTAGTAAACGACCAACCGGATCACTTAGCGGTTTGTCAGTTGTCTGCAGCAACACCTGGAAACGGAGAAACAGATTTTTGTCTGAACTGTTTCTTTAAATGTCAGATTGGAGACAGTGGCTCATTCTTCACACTGATCACGGCCGCCCATCTCTGAGACGTATGCAGCGGCATGAACCGGCATTTTAAGCTCATCTGCTATTCAATACCTCCTGGCATGGAGGAGATCAATGGAGAGATAGGGTTAATAGGAAATTGTGAGAGGGCATGATTAAGTTAGATCTTCTATCGCAATAGCAGAGCCCGAAACAGGAAGCTGGAGATCGGGTATCTCAATTAAATCAGATCTAATTAGCACAAAATGCTTTTACATATATAAATAAGTCTGGAATTCATTATTTTCTTTAGTACAACACAAGCAGTTTAAGGTAATAAACCACCAGAGGAGTATTCGGCAGGTGATGTTCACTTTAACTTGTGTTGTGATATGATTGGTGAGTTGTATCTCAAAGGCTGTGAAGGAGAAGCAGGGTTGTCTGGGTAGGACGCTGAGTTTGCGCACCACGGTGGCATAGAGACGCTTCCCAGAGGACACTGCCCTGGGACCCTAGAATAGAAACACAGAGGAGTTGTAGTAAGAGACCTACAAATCAACACACACACAAGGATATACTGCACATTCCAAGTTTTTGTGTTTAAGTAATTTGATATATTTGCAGTAAACATGTAATTATTGTACCATCCATAGTACTATAATGTATTTTTGCACATGTACCATGATATTCTTTAAGTTTTTAGTTTTTTTTTTTAAGTATCATGTAAATACTATTAAATATATTATCATTTATTACTACAGTATATGGACAAATCACACAAAAACAAGTCAAGAAACTGTTTGTAAAAAAAAAAAGAAGATTTTATGTTTGATTTATTATTAGTATTTCTCAAATTTTTATTTACAAAAATATATATAAAATACTGTATGTACAAAAAGTCTAATTTAATATAATGCAAAATAATAATAATTTTAGATTATTATTGAAATTAACTGTATATTATAATAATATTAAATAATTTCTAATTATAAAAATAATTTTATAAAAATATAAAAAAACAGTAGTTGTAGCAACAACAACAACAACAACAATAATAATAATAATAATAAATTATTATTATTATTGAATGTATGGGGGATAGTGGTCTTTATCTTTATTAGACTTTTAAAAATCTTTATTAATTTATTAGGAATTTTAAATATACACTTTTATTTTGAGTAAAAATATAGTATTACTTTTTACTTTTTAGTAGAATGTTTTACTGCAATAGAGTAAAAATTGATTTAAATAATTTGAATTATAAATAATAATTTAAAAAAAATCTAGACACATTATGGTAAAAATGTATTTTTCAAAATTTGGGGAAAAATGTGTTTGACTGCCATTAAATAATGTTACAATGTAAAACTTGTCATTTGTTTATGCAAAATGTAATTTGTAATTCATGTAATTCATGAACATATCAAAGAATCATGTTTTACCATCTGACACCATCACTGTATGGAATGATGTATGGAGAGATATAGTCAGTATCACTAATGAAATATAAGACTACCTCTCTAAACTGCTTCAGTTTGATGTAATTGGTTTTCAAAAGCCTCCTTCTCTCAATAGCAGGACAGTATATAAACCCTGAAAATATTACCCACCATACAATCGAAATGGGTTGTGTTGTGATTCCTTATCTCATGTGTGTATGTGTATCTGTGTGTGTGTGTGTGTGTGTGTGTGTGTGTGTCCGTGTTCTGTAGGTGACACAAAGCCATTGAGCATGTGTGATTACAGCTCAGTGCTCTCCTGAGTGTCCTCCATTAAAACAACACTGAGAGGATCAATGTTTATGAGCGTCATAAAGCATCGCTGGTGAAGCTACTAAAGCACAGCATATTAATCAGAGCCACATTCTTAACGTTGATTCATGACTGGTTACAGTAATTCTCAAATTCATCCATAATTCTTTAAGTAAAATATTAAATAATAAATATTATTCTTTAATAAAATTACAATATAACACATTGTAGTTGCTATAATACATTAAAGAATGTATTACTATTATTAATAATAATAATAATAATAATAATAATAATTCATAGTATTACTAATACTAATACTAAAAGTACTACTGTTTTATTATATACTGTAAAAAAAATTCTATTTAAAATTTCATGTTTGATTCAATGTTACTTGCCATTTCTTTGTGAAATGTACTAGCAATTTCTGAGTTAAAATGGTTACTACACCATTTTTTAGTAAACAAATATTTTAAAATATTAATTTTAATAAATGTTATATTACATTAAATTATCATACATATAATTTTAATTTATAGAAATGAATAAAAATAGCATTTTGCATCATTATTAGTCAGGGCTAAAAAAAAAACCAACAAAAAAAAAAAGGTTATGAGAAAATATATTGCAGTGCCCGCACTGGCCACATAAATAGTTAATGTCTTTCAGTCTACGGTCTGTGATGAAGAGAGAAGTGCAGCCCAATCATGTGTGAACACATCCACTCTCTCTGTGGGTTTTGGCTAGACGCTGACAGCTAAAGGGCAAAACTCAGAGAGAGAGGCAGAAATAACACCTCACAGGAGCTGTCTGTCCTCCGCTCTTTCTGTCTGTCTGTCAGGCTTCTCTCGTTTATTTTTAACCAGTCTGCCTGTTTCTCTCTCATACTGTAACTTGCAACACAGCACTATCTCTAAATTCAATGCCTTGCAGACGAAACACACATCTGTTTCCACCACCGTCTGTGCTCCTCCACACTCCTCCACACTCAGGTCCCGCCGTATCACTATCCAAACACAGACAGCTCTAAAACAATGTCCTCTCATTTTCTTTCTGATTATATCAGTTTTTGGTCAACTGTGGAGGGTAAGAATATAAAAATGTATCCTGCACAGGTCTCTAGAGTAAATACTATGAACAAACACATGCTTGCAGGGGTGATGGAGCGCTGCCAACACTCAAGAATGTTGTAATAGCCTTTGTAACAAACCAATGGAGGAGAAAAACACATTTTAAAAGGTGAAGAGATTGAAGAGATTGTGGTTTATGTTGATACGGTTCACTTAAAATTGATGTAAATTCTACAAATCGGATCAAATTCTGCACATCAGATGAAACCAACGATGAATTGCGCTGGAATGGCTATAGAGAATGTATGCACACATTATACATTATAATTATATGTACATTATATTATATTATTTATGAAATCATGAAGTAATTATATGAAATCTGAATATATAGGTATAAGTCTGAATATACATATGTAAGTCTTAAAATGTACAGTTATAGGTCTGAATATTGTATATAAATATAATTCTGAATAGTTATAAGTCTGAAAATATAAATGGAAATCCAAATATATATTTATAACTCTGAATACATAAATTCAAGTTGTGAATATATGGATGGAGAATATGATGCATGTCTATTTCTATCTATATATTTAGACTTATAACTTCATATTCGTACTACTTCATATTCATACTATATATTATATATATATAGATTAGTCTGATTAGTGTCCATCTATACATTAATCTTATGACTATATATTTACATGTATACATTTAGAATTATAACTTTATATTTAGTATTAATAAATATAGAGAGATTAAGATTTCATATTTCATATAATTATGTATTATTATGCCTGGCCCCTCACAAGTTTGAATATAAATACAAATTGTGATGATGTGTATATACATGCATATATGTGTGTTTAGATCTGTGTCTCTTTTGTACATATTTGAATCTATATTTACACTTATATTATATTCAAATCACTGCAGCATGTTAAAATAAAAACAAGCTCCTTAATGTCACAATTATTTCAGCCCACCATCTAATAATTATTCAGGATTATATCCACTTAAATGCATAACTGATGTTTAAATGCCATTATATTACAGAGCCTAATGCTGCAACAGAGCTCTTCTCTTCTGTCAGAGGTTAGACAGAGGAAATATGCTTTATTCATGCTGCTCTCTGAGCCCCTCACAGACTGCGTTTGATGAATTGTGCCTGAGGCGCTTCCAGTCGCTCAATACCGACAGAGCTGCAGGAATCCTGCACCCTAACCAGGGCCCATAGCAAGGATGACGAGCTGTGCTCAAATCGTTTGAATGTTTTGGCAGCCTGCTGTTTCCCCTCTCTGTAGTGTGTGGTAGAGCTGGAGAGCCAGAGGTGAACTTACTGCTAAATGTCAAGAGCAAAGATGTGAATTGTTTTATGGTTATATTATATCTGGTGAAGCAGTCGCTCGTAGGAACTGTCTCGCAGGCCAGACTTTTGACTATCAGCGCCAAGTCTGGTACAAATTGAAGCTTATTCTGGTTGAGAACCCACTTAGGAGAAGACCGTCTGACCGATATATACACAATAACAAACCACAACCAGTTTTTGCTCTTGACTTACAAGGGTTTGTATCTGAAATCAATCATACCACAATTATAGTAGGCAGTGTAGCAAAGTGGTCCATTCAAGTAATATTGCAGCAGTCATTGAAGTAAAACCAGTCAGAATGCGCTTTCATTCAAAAATAATTGCCTAGCAGCGTACAAATGAGACTGGACTGCTGGATTGTACCAGCTCTGGACACTTTGTGTACAATATTCATTAAATGATGAATAAGGTCTGGTATGCATCTTTTACTCTTAGATGAATTTTTGAGAATTTGATGTTTTGTATTAATATGATTTGACATCTTTGAATTGGCTATGCAATTGGCGTAATTAATACATATTTACCTGACTGATAATAAAATGTTATATTTGACTTTTTCTGATCTCTTCAGAAATAATTTTTCAAGTAGATTAACGTGTAGTGGTACTTTCGCAAATCTGCATTCAGGACAGATCATACCAAAGCACCAATGGATGAACCATGGGGAACACCATCTGACTGTCACTGGCTTAACACAGTGTAGCTCTCGTGATTATAGGAAAAAATACACTTTTTGTTATGAATATGCAGGCGCAGCTCACTTAAAGGTATTATAACCACTCTGCACCCCCTGAGTAAGTTACGAACTGATGAGTTTGTGTCTGTGGATTCACTATCGGCCGAAGTGTAATTCCTGTGTGATACCTGGTCCCTAATGAACGAATAATTGAAAGTAGGCTATGGGATTTCCAGAATAATCAAATATCTAAATTAATACACAATCGATGTCTGTGATCAGTTTTTAATTATAAATATTGTCTGAATTTAAAGATCACTTGGAATTTGTGTCAGATTGAACACAGAGCTAGACTAAAATTGAAACTAAATCCAGATAAATTCAGAAGCGCTAGTAAAAGACCAAACATGCATTAAACCTTTGACCAGGCCGCTGGATTTCGCTGTTTGTGCTAGCGGGTGGATCCTTACAAGATTCTGAGAAGGTATCTTAGACCTATACATGTACAGTAAGCTGTATCCGAAATCACAAACTGTCTGAGTAGGTACAACATATGATGAGGAATGACTTCTTCAGCCTTTAAAAAGTATGTTCTATATAGTTTGAACCACACTATATAGTTCTATATAGTGTGTATTATGAGTGAAATGTGGAAGCACTACATCAGCCATGTTGGGTCTGTCATGTGACCAGCTGCATCATTTCACTGCCATTTACAAATCCTCTCCTGTGGCCTCATGGGAAAGTTAAGTGTTCATCAGATGTGCACTTTGCAACCTCAGCAGAAATAGTAGGTCATGCAACTACTTTGCTCCTACGTACATATATGGTTTTATTAACACTAACAATTTAGACATATTTTTCATTGCTGTTTAAGAGCAAGTTTGGGCATCCACAAAGGACACATGCCATATTTCTTTCAATGTCTTAGATATTTTAGGTAGCATAATGATGGAACCTACTCTTCGAGAACAGCATTCATTTTAGTAGTGTCTTTATGATGGCCAATAAGTATCACTAAAGTTTTCAAGGTAACTTAAAACAGGTTTTAGGCCATTGTGTTGCACTTAAATTGCCGAAAAGAGATGTAAATGGTTGTGAAAGGCTGAACTAATTCTGTGTTGATAGTACAGTATGTAGCTGTTTTAAGGTTTCCCAGCTATTAAACAGAAGAGAACATACGGCTGCTATACAGGAGTGGCTTCCCCATTTATAGCTGCTATGAGCACTATGTTTTTTACAGTGTGTCAAACTGGCTTTGGCTCGACATGCTCTCTGAACTCAAAGTGAACTCTTGGTTTTGTAGAACTGCTATTTAAAGCTCTTGGCTCCACGGACAGCTCTGGTCCTGTCTAAACTTACTCATTTTCCTTGTTTCTTTCCCTTGCCTGTTTCAGAAAGTTGGTTGTACCACTTGACATATTTGGTTGGACCTTATGACATTGTTGACATAGTTGATCATAGCAAAAGACACATTGGTTGCATGATATTACTTAGTTAGTTGCACCATATGACATATTTGGTCGCACCATATCACGTTGTTGATTGCACCTTTTTGCTTAGTTGGTCACACTACATGACACAGTCGGTCGAACCATTTGATTTTGTTGTTCAGACCACATTTTGATTTAAGGAAAAGTAAACACTCCATAATTTATTATACTGTAACAAAACTATTTTATATAGAAGCTTGTTTCTGCCACTAAATAAAAAAAAAGGTAAAAAAAAAAAAAAAAAGGTATCTCGCAATTCTGACTTAATTTCTCAGTTTTTATTCTCAGTTTCAATTCCAAGAAAAAAAGACAGAATTGTGAGATATAAACTGAGAAATGAAGTCAGAATTGTGAGATATAAACAGACAATTTTGCCTTTTTTCTCAGAATTGTGAAATAAGCTCGCAATTGCGAGTTACAAAGTCAGAGACGCAATTCTAAGAAAAAATTCACAACTGCGAGATACAGTATAAACTCACAATTCTGTATCTCACAATTGTGACTTTTTTCTCAGAATTGCACTTTTATATCTCGCAATTGTGACTTTAGAACACACAATTGCAAGTTAAGCCAGAATTGTGAGATATAAACTCGCAACTGCGAAAAAAAAAAAAAAAAAGTCAGAATTGCCTGTATATATATCTCGCAATTCTGACTTTATTACTCTCAATTGCTAGTTTCTGTTAATTCTGATATAAACTGTGAATTCAGAGTAAAAAGTCGCAATTACATTTTTTTTTTTATGTCCCTGCATGTTTCTGGAACTTGGTTGTACCACATGAATTTGGCATACAAATGCTTTTCAAAAATTAAAACTGTATAGTTAAAAAATAAGAAATAATAATAATACAATTATAAAATACTTGTTGCAAAGTACAGGTTGTACCACCCTGATATTTTTGACAACATGCCTCCAGAAATATCAAAGCTAATTTTAATTCAGAAAAAAAACAACAACAAGAACTAAGATGCCCTGATTCCAAGTCATTCCCTGGTTTTCCTCTGACAAGAAAATCCATGTCATCATCTCCTTGTATTTCTTACATCCTCAACGACATCCAGGATCATGACTCCAGACTCCACAGCAACGTCTTCCATCTTATATATGCTCACCAGTAACTGACTTCATTTCCAGCCAATAAGTTTCCTCCTTAATCTGGGGAGGTTGTACACAAAACCCATAAGAGAGTGGTTAGACTGCACTCACAAGCAATGGAGATGTTTCGGATTCCTCAGCAACTTGCTCGTCAGACGCGATTATAATTCCTTACGCATCCAGAGCAATCATTCAGTCCTCTCTCACTCTTTCTCTTCCTCTTCGGGAGAGCCATTAAGCCCAGTGTGTAATTATTCTGTCAGTTAACAGAAAGCATGTGGCTGGAATAATCAGGCCCACACTCTGCAATTATCATCAACACACGGGCCCTTTCAAAACGCAGCCCCCCAGTGTAGGCAAAGCAATTTCACACATATAGATTTTTCTGTCATTCTTTCTTTTTTCTTTCTCAGTGCATGGCAGAAAGACAAAAAACTTGTCTATTAGTATTCAGTAACGTCTAGTCAAGTGCAAAAATGATTCTGAAATAGCCACTGTGTTTTTTGTTTTACTTTATGTGGAAAGACACTAAAAAACAAAAATGTATTAATAAATGCAAAGACTTAAGGGTCAATATATACATACATATTCCGGAAATGTTGGGACATTTTTTAAATTTGAATAAAATGAAAACTAAAAGACTTTCAAATCACATGAGCCAATATTTTATTCACAATAGAACATATAACATAACAAATGTTTAAACTGAGAAATTTTACAATTTTATGCAAAAAATGAGCTCATTTCAAATTTGATGCCTGCTACAGGTCTCAAAATAGTTGGGACAGGGGCATGTTTACCATGGTGTAGCATCTCCTCTTCTTTTCAAAACAGTTTGAAGACGGCTGGGCTTTGAGGTTATGAGTTTCTGGAGTTTTGGTGCTGGAATTTGGTCCCATTCTTGCCTGATATAGGTTTCCAGCTGCTGAACAGTTTGTGGTTGTCTTTGACGTATTTTTCGTTTAATGATGCACCAAATGTTCTCTATAGGTGAAAGATCTGGACTTCAGGCAGGTCAATTCAGCACCTGGACTCTACTACTACGAAGCCATGCTGTTGCAATAGCTACAGTATGTAGTTTTGCATTGTCCTGCTGAAATACACGTCGTCTGGAGGGGAGCATATGTTGCTCTAAATCCTTTATATACCTTTCAGCATTCATAGTGCCTTCGGAAACATGCAAGCTTCCCATACCGTATGCACTTATGCACCCCCATCAGAGATGCTGGCTTTTGAACTGAACACTGATAACACACTGGAAGGTCTCCCTTCTCTTTAGCCCGGAGGACACGTCGACTGTGATTTTCAACAAGAATGTCAAATTTGGACTCATCTGTCCATAGAACACTTTTCCACTTTGAAAGTCCATTTTAAATGAGCTTTGGCCCACAGGACACGATGGTGCTTCTGGACCATGTTCACATATAGCTTCCTTTTTGCATGATAGAGCATTAGTTGGCATCTGCAGATAGCACAGCGGATTGTCTTTACTGATAGTGGTTTCTGGAAGTATTCCTGGGCCCATTTAGTAATGTCAATGACAGAATCATGCCGATGAGTGATGCAGAGTCGTCTGAGGGCCCGAAGACCACGGGTATCTAACAAAGGTCTTCGGCCTTGTCCCTTATGCACAGAGATTTCTCCAGTTTCTCTGAAACATTTGATGTTATGCACTGTAGATGATGAGATTTGCAAAGCCTTTGAAATCTGACATTGAGGAACAATTCCACAATCTTTTTATGCACTCTTTCACAGATTGGAGAGCCTCTGTCCATTTTTAATATGGGCTAAAAGTGGATAAAAGTTTAAACATTTTTTATGTTATCTATGTTCTATTGTGAATAAAATATTATGTGATTTGAAAGTCTTTTAGTTTTCATTTTATTAAAATTTAAAAAACGTCCCAATATTTCTGGAATTCGGGATTGTATATACACATATACATACATACATACACAGAGGTGGGTAGTAACGAGTTACATTTACTTCTTTACATTTATTTGAGTAAATGTTTTGGGTAACTAATACTTTTAGAGTATATTTAAAGATGGGTACTTTTACTCTTACTCAAGTACATTTTTAATGAAAAAATGTGAATGAAAGATCGTTTTCTTCTCTCGTTACTTTATCTTAATGCAATACAAGTTAAAAATGCTTCAATTTATTCCAAACGCACCTTCTACTTTTTTCTGGGCAATGAGCAATGCCCATTCGCGAATGATTCATTCTTTTGAGTCAATACTGCTCGATAGCTTGATCAAACCAGTTGGCAGACCAGTGAATTGGTTCACGAATCAGTTTGAATGATTCGTTCAGTTCCCTGAAATATTAGAATATTCGTCATATGAGTTATCTGAAGTGGTTCTCACTCAAGAGTTGTAACAGAAAGAGCATTGAAGACATCGCTTTGGATCTACAGTCATTGAGAGCAAATCTGCAAAGGCTCTTGTTTGCTAGCTGTGAAGATCGTTAGCCTGTTAGATGAACACCGTGTGTGCTGTCTACGGTTCCACAGGTATAGATAGGCTACATTTGATTACAGTACACGATACCACTATGACATTACCAGTTTGTTAAACATGTACCTTATACATTAAATACAATGTACATAATTGTATATATTAAATAAGCTGTCACAAAGTATGAAATGAACACCCGCCAAACCCGCGTTTCTCATCTTGACAGTTGACAGCAACAGATTCCAAATGCAAATAGCACACTTGAAATGAAGTCTGGACCTTTCATCTGCTCATTGTACTTGGGATAATGAGGGAATAACACACACCTGGCCATGGAACAGCTGAGAAGCCAATTGTCCCATTACTTTTGGTCCCTTAACAAGTGGGAGGCACATATGCAAACTGTTGTAATTCCTACACCGTTCACCTGATTTGGATGTAAATACCCTCAAATTAAAGCTGACAGTCTGCAGTTAAAGCACATCTTGTTCGTTTCATTTGAAATCCATTGTGGTGGTGTATAGAGCCAAAAGTGTTAGAATTGTGTCGATGTCCCAATATTTATGGACCTGACTGTATATATATATATATATATATATATATTTATTGTTTTTTTTTTAAAATGACTGTTCTGCCAAAAGAGCACAGAGCAGGGATATTGCAGGCCGCTTCTCTGCAGACTTACTGTTTCTCTCAATCTGGCCTTTGGTCCTGTGGTGTAATATGCAGACTGCACCAAAGCCCACACGTCATTACACAATAATTTCATCCTATTTGCTGGTGTTAGCCAAGCGCCGGCTCCCGTGGGTCTGCCCGTCCTGGAGCTCAACAGAGAGTTTCTCCTCCTGTGAGGGGTTGTGTGTAGGTTGCGATGGGCAGCAGGTCCTCCTGTCACGGGCCCCATCTACTGCACTACTCGCACTTGTTTTTCTACAGAATGAGATTATATTCACCTATAATTTATAATTCAAACTATAACATATTCACATATTCATATATATTCAGTCTATAACTTAATATTGACATTTTCAAATGTTTTCTTCTAATATCTCAAATATAATAATAAAAACAACAACAATAATAATAATAATAATAATAAAGTAATTAATTATATAATAATTATAATGTAAACGTAAACAATTGTGCAATTATAATCAACAATAATCTACTTATTTGTATATTATATCTATATTATATTCTATCAATAAATTTACCAAAAAAAGGAAATAGGAAAAAAAAAAACAGAACCTTAAAATGTATTAAAAGTGAATGAAATAATGATAATACAAAAAAATATATATATAAAAGGATATGTCTTTATTTATTTACTTATTTAACCAGGAAGGTCCCATTGAGATATAATATCTCTTTTATTAGGGAGTCCTGGTCAAGATAGGCAACAAAGGACAAATTTACAAAAAAAAAACACCACACAATGAACAAACATAAAACACAATTTTCTAAAAACAATACAAATCCTAGTCAGTTATTAAAACATGTACACTGTTCTATATAAACAGACTTTAAAATATTTTTAGTTACCTTTTAAAACTTTTAATCCTTGGAGTTTATCTACAATAATTTTCTTTGGTAAAATGCTCCAGATTTTGGAGGAGCAATGCCTAAAAAAAGCTTCACCTAACCTCATTCTGCACCTAAACGTTTGTATAGGAGATTAGATGTTAATGCATTTTAACCATCATATTTGAATACTTCAGTGTATTTTAATTTTGCTATTACACAATTAGCCGTCTCAATCCTCTTTTGGGATTATACACTAAGATTTGGCAGGCAGAAAGTTTTATAAGTAACCCTTTGCCCTTTACAGCTTGCCATGGCCACAAAAACAACAATTCGCCTGTTACAAAACACGCAGAAAGCTGAATATGTGCGGCTAATGCTCGCTAATCACACAAATCCTTCCTCTGAAACCTTGGAGCTGTTTATTAAAGAAATAAACTCCTTTGAAATGTCAGAGGAAACAAATATATAAATAAACTGTGTGACAAACCCATCCTAATTTCTCAAACCAGATATCATGCGTGTACGCATGTGGATCATATGACAAGCATTGAGACCTTCAATGAAACGCCCAATCTAGACGTGTACACACTGATGTGTGATCAGCGTACAGAGGCTGGGATTAGAAACGGCCCATCGCAGAGACAGCTGGGAGATTTAATGAGCCTGATTTCTGCCTGATCAGTTGGACTTAATGCAGGGCACGCCTCTGAGACAGGAAGAAGAAAAGAGAGGAAAGAGTCTAAGTCAGCATCCTGAACAGACAAAAAAATAAAAAAATAAATTCACAACTGATTTGAAACTAAATGAAACACGACTCATAATTGATTTCAACAGAGTCTGATGTTAGCATGTTGCCAAGCTAATAACATTGTACACAAAAGAGCATAAATAGATATAAATGTTGCATAAAACACAAATACTTTTTAGTTAAACTACTTTATCCGTTAGTTTTCTTCTTCTTCGGTTTTGGCAGGCCATATAACTGCTTGTGGGACAGTTATGAAATTTGGCACATGGATAGAGGACTGTCTAAACATTTATCATAGCAAATTTGGAGTCTCTATCTCAAACTCTCTAGCGCCACCAATGGGCCAAATTTCATACTTCTGCTAATATAGCAGAAACTTCATATTTCAGCTAATTACCTTTGAAAAGTAAAGTCTTGAAGCAAAATTTTTTTCTCTCTCTTATTCGAGTCGAATGCTTACCAAAATGTAAGTTTCTACACAAATTCTTGAAAAATCCTCCTTTTTTTTTTTTTTTTTTTAAATCTGTCCTAGATGGTTTGCCTGATTTTCACAAATAATTAGCTCAAATCATCTTCTGAGCATTCTGGTATAAAGATATCAAAAGCTTTTTGATATACCAAACAGTTTTTGTAAAGCGCGTAAACGAATTTAATGAAATTCACGCAAAAATGGACATGAGGCTATATCTTCGCAACGCTTTAGCGGATTCTGAGCAAATATGGTATGTGTTATAATAAGCATGACCTGAGGGCACATGAGTAATTTCGGAACAGTCCCACCTACTGGTCAAAAATATATATGAAAAAAGTGAAATTTCTGCTCATAACTTCTGACATGTTCAAAAAATAAAAAAAAAAATCATTTTGAGTTTTGTAGTAAAATTCTGTATCTTTAACAGGGGTCTCCAACACTGCTCCTGGAGAGCTACCATACTGCAGAGTTCATCTTCAACCCTAATCAAACACATTTGAACCAGCTAAACAAGGTTTTCAGGGCTACCTAGTTACAGACAAGTGTGTTGAAGCAGGGTCGGAACTTAAGTCTGCAGGAAGGTACCTCTCCAGGAACAGGGTTGGAGAACCCTGGTCTTTACTGAAAAATGAAAGACAGCTCCTTAGCTTTTCATTTTACCTCTGATGTGATTTATATCTATAATGAGCATGTCTCTCAACTTGTCCACCATCTTGGAAGTTTTTTTTTTTTTTTTCAAAAACAATGCATTCTGGGATTGTCTTCTCAACAATGTGATGTTTCTGTGTGCAAAAATTGCATCTTGCAGAGTGATAGCAACTGCTGAAATGGTATTTTTCATGTTCCAATCATGTATACCTTCATTTAAATGTAGGTACGAAGAGTCTCATATTCTGCTGCAGAATTTAAAGGCTTTAGCGCAGGTTATCCAGGTGCCATTAAGTGACTCTTGCTAATCCACTAAACGCTATGCAGATACCACTTGAATCACCCACACATACACCAAAGAGGACTTTGCATTTCAGTTTAGCAGGTTCACGTATGACGTCTGAATAATCTGCCTCTTACAGAGCCCACTCTTTAGATTTGCATTTTTAAATCTGAAATAACAAGAAAAACAACAGTGCCAATAAAAAGTTCTTTTCAAAGAGACATTTTAGTAGGACTTGCATTGCTATTACTATTTCTCATATTTAAAGTGACAGTTCACCCAAAAAGAATACCAGGCAGCTACCAATACTTAGCAAACACTCACAAAATCATAGAATTCTGGCTAAAGCAGTTTATCTCAGGCAAAAACTCACACATTTTCTTATAAACCATGTAAAAATGTAGTTATTTATGTATTTTTGTAACTTTTATTGTTACACAAATGAAGAGATAACAGTGAGAGGGCTGGAAAAGTCACTTTCTGTTTTCAAACTAGCATGTGTGCTAACTGCAGCTAAAGCATGGCTATGACACCAAAACAGACATTTTAATTCACTAAAACATTCACTGTAGGGACTCAGTGCCACAAAATAACTTCAATAGGACATTGTGGTTATATGCATCATGTGTAATGATTTTAAAATAAGTCAATAAACAGTCAAAAGCGCTCATTAAACAGCAATTTTCATGCTCCAGTTCGCTATGCTAGGAAGATTCTGGATAACTACTCATTAAAAGTCTCTCAGGAGGTTGAAACAAATCAAAAATGAGAAACTGCAGCAATTACTGTGCATATAAGACAGAAAAGCAAAAGTTACTGAGCAACTTTGTGAACCAGAATACAAATACGTTTCCGAAATGTGGTGTTGCACAATTGTTTAGCTTATTAGCAATAAATATGAAGTCAGGTCTCGTAAAAACTACTTAAGCCGTAGTTCATATGGGAGCAAAAATAAATCACCAGCAATAAAAGCAGCTTCACATCAAGTGCCGCTTTTTAATAAGTGTTTAATTTCTTATTCTTCCTCTGCTCCTTCCTGGTAATGCTGGTTGTATTAACAAGCCCTCAGCAGTCAGGGCACATTAGCGTCAGAGCGAAAGCATCGCCCGGAGGATTCGGCGGGACTGGGAAATCTCTCATTAAAAGTGCAGCCAGTCAGAGGAAGTCCCACTGCGGGATCTCAGACTCTGAGACCAACTCATCTTTTAGATTTAGCCCAAATTTAACATGAGAAACAGGAGAGAGCACCATTATATCTGGATCACAGCTATAATGCAAGTACGAATGAAAGTAGAGCAAAACTTAACTTTTGCAGGCTGTGACCCAGGTTATTGACAATGGTTAGTTTAAAAGAGTTTTGTATACTTAATATAGCTAAATGAGACGAGGTTGATGCAAGCTTCAAGAAAACTAATGCGACGCTGAATTCTCATTGGTCATAAATTTCTTATGATTATCGACTCCAGCTCAGAATTACATCCAGTGCCTTTGTCTGCAGCATTTGGGGTCGAATGCAGGGCTTTTTGCTCCTTTATCATGCAAAAATGCTTTTTTTTGGAGGTGAATTCTAACATTTCATCAGATATTCAGTTGCATTAATGAGAACTATGAGCAAGAGATTATTTACAAGGGTAAAATCCATCAGAAAAGGTCAGTTCTGGTCATATCCTATTCTGTCCTCCCTAGTGTGAATTCAGAGATGCATCATGAAAATAGAGACGGTATGATACAGTCTCTGACTCATGCGATTATAAGACGTTACTCAGCCGACTATCAGTGTCACAGTTCAGAGAATCTTGCTTCTATTATCTGCAACTCCTCCATATTTTTGGGATTTTTCAAATAGCCATCATTAAAACTTAAAAAAATTTTTATAGTGAACAGGGGAAAAACAAAATCAATCAATATAAAAATGTATACAAATTCAAATAAATAACTACAAAAAGAATGGGATGTAAATAGATGTTTCCTTCGGTTTTATTCATCAATTTAGTTCTGTTTCTCTTGTAATAAAGATATTAAGGTTTCAAACAAGTTGCATATACAAACATTAATTTGAGTCTCACAGCTAAGTCTGCCAAAGTTGATTAAAAGCTTATATGTAATTTTATACAGTATATAAATATCAAAATATGATATATGAAATGAAATGAAAATATGAAATGTATAAGTACATAAGAATGTAATATTTTGATGCATAAATACATCAAAAACAACATTACATTAAAAACAAATAAAATTGATAACCAAAATAAAAAAGAATGAGTGAATGAAAAAATTAAGCATGCAGAGTTTTCTTATATATTAGTTATACTGTATATATATATATATATATATATATATATATATATATATATATATATATATATATATATATATATATATATATATATATATATATATATATATATATATATATATATATAACTTTAGGTTTCTTTAGTGCCGTTTCTCTCACAACAAATAATTGATCAAATATGTTGCATCTACAAAGATTAGTTTATGTGTTGTGCACTTTATTTATGCAATTAAATAAATAATAAAAAATAAAAATAAAGGTAAAAATACAGAAAATAAAGGCAAAAATTGATACAAAAGTTAATTTAAGATTAAAAAGGAATTATATTTGTTTTAACAAATCATTTATTCCTTTAATTATTTGTCTTATTACATATAGCAACTAATATGATACAGAAATTAAATACATAAATAATAAAATAACTAAATCTATAAATAAATACATACATTTTAAATGATGGTTTCTTAATTTGGTTCTTTTTGTGCCAATACTTAACACGGTGTCAAATATGGTGACACATTGCAATGTGTAAATGAGCTACAGCACACAGGTGTTAACATTAGAAAGTCATACAGGTTTGACAACATGAGAGTAAAGAAATGATGCCAGAATTGTTATCTTTTTACAGGATCTCACTGAGGGCATCTGGCTGTCACTTTCTTTCTCTCTACAGGACATGAATAGCAGGATCCTCCTCTCGGTTTGCTTTCACTGTCCCAGAGATCACAGCTCCTGCTCTGCCCCGGTTGACTTAAAGAGAAGAGACCAGGAGCATCCAAACAAGGCTGGAGTATAAACCGCTCTTTGTTCCTCTTCTGTAAATAATAGTCTTGTTTTCTCTCGTTCCCTCAGCTCCCTCCCCCTCTTGTTTTCTCTGTCTTTTGGCTCCGAGAGCCCAGGTTTGTGTAGAAGCTTTCGATTTGCCCCGCGACTGGCCTTCCCCTTCCCCCATCTGCCTCAAAGCCAGATGCAGATGAAAAATTTATGGCAAAGTGCCTTGAAAAAAGCCCCCTTCCAATCTATTTGAAGTGAAGCTCTTCCTCTGAAGTTGCCCTCTCTGATGACGGCCATCTTTGCTCCTGTTTTCGACCCTCTGCGTGTCAGTTTTCCAGTGATAAAAGACAAGTAGTGTTGTCCAGCTGGTGTAATTAGAGAATTGATCCAATCGACTATTGACTGGCATCTTTTCAATCAAGTCAGTCGTCCTTATTATCAGTTTTATAATTAGCGATGAAGTGAATCCCAAGTAAATTTACATAGATAACCCTTCCCTCCGATTTTCCCCGCAAGGTCAGACGGAACGATCTGGATTTATTATTCATAAGCGTCTCATTATTTGGGCATCAGATCAAAAGGTAGAGAAACATTAGTACAGTGTCTCTCTCTCTCTCTCTGGGAAAAGCCTCCAGCTACTCAAATGCAGAACAACAGCGAGATGGATTTACAATTCAACCTCTCATTGCAAATCGACAGCACTCAAGGCATTTAATGCACCACTCAAAGAGAGTTTTTGCATGTAATGGCATGTAATTTTGTTTAAAACTATTAAAAAACCTGTAAAATGTGGATATCCTGTGCTCTAGTGTTTGGAAAAGCACCAAAAAAGCTCCACACGATCATAGGATGATAGTTATTTAAAGAGCTGTGCTGTAATATATTTCATTAAAAAAAAAAAAAAAAAAAAAAAAAAAAGGTAAAAGGAGATATATTACACCTTGATCTAAAATTGGAACAAAAAATGGATTTATGATATTTATGGGTTTCATGTTTTTCCTTCCATTTTTAAGGGAAAGTAAAATACTCATATTCAAAATAGCAATACCATATTTAATACTAGCAACACCAACTACAATTTCTTAAAATGGGGATCACATTTTTACTTCTTACTAAATAACATTCACGTTTGGAGTATTTTTTTAATTTAATTTAAGCATTTTGAAAGAATGTTTTAAAAGAACTGTTCAAGAGTTACTACTGAATTTTATTCAAATCAAAAGTGACTGCAAAGACATTTAAAATGTTCAAGATTTCTATTTCAAATAAATGCTGTTCTTTTGAACTTTCTATTCATCAAAGAATCCTAAAATAAATGCATCACAGTTTCCACAAAAATGTGAAGCAGCACAACTGTTCTCAACATTGATAATAAGAAGAAATATTTCTTGAGCAGCAAATCAGCATATTACATTTACATTTAATCATTTAGCAGAAGCTTTTATCCAAAGCGACGTACAATATTAGTATGATTAGTAATGATGCTGAAAATTCAGCTTTGCATCACAGGAATAAAATACATTTGAACGGATATTAAATTGAAAAGAATATTTCACAAAAGACACTTCTTTCAAAAACTCTTACTGACCCCAAAAGTTTTAAACCAAAATCAAATATTATATCATACTTGATTCAATGAGAACATTAAAAAAAATAATACAATCATGCTATATAAGGTTAACAGAATGAATTCAAATCCCATGATGGTTTTTGAGACCATTTCAAGTTCTGTTTTTTGTCAGACAATTTGCCTGCAAAAGCAACAATTAGAGCACAGACCAGGTGACATAAACACATGCCCTGTTCATGTCAGATGGTGTCATCTAGTTGGCAGTGAATCATTCATGTGTCTTTGCTCACACAGATGTAGACGCTGCAGCATCTCTTTCAAGAATTCATGTGTCCAGCCTGCCGTGCGGATATTGCCCAACATGGCATGAAGCTTGACTCGCACCAGACGCTAAAAGCACCATTACACAGATCAGTCCAGGTGCGTGGAGAGCTGGAGGTCAGGCTCATCTCACCACAACCTCAGCCAACATGCTTCAGAAAGCAAAAACAATTACACTTAAATGGCCATCAACTGGCAATTCAGCAAATCATTCATGTGCTGGACAACACGAGGTTCAGACGGATCAGCACGAGTTTGTGTGTTTGGTGTAAGAGATGAGGCTTTCCTCAGATAATACGTCATCTGTATTACTAAAAAAAACAATTCACAAAGAGGCGGGGAGTGTGAGGGCTCATCAGCCAATCAGGTGTGAGGAAGGTCATCCAGGTTACTTCAAAGGTCAATAAGTTGATTCCAGCAGCTTCACTACCTTCCCCTTACCATGTTGTAACGAATGGTTTCATGTCAAAACAAAACAAAAAATAATAAACTAAGCTAAGCTCAAATAAAATAATAAAACAAAATAATTATGGTATTGTTGCAGAAAGAAACTACCCCGTAGGGGAAAACAGACTGGCAAGGCAGGGCAGGACATAAGGCACACACAATATTCGACAACGAACTGGTGCAGGACTGCAACCACAAGGAGAATAAATAGGGAGCAAATGAGGAGGGTAATGAAGAACACACAGGTGGGGAAAATGAGCCAATAATCAGGTAACAGGAGGGGTGGGGTCAAGACAATAGACATGAGAGCACATGGCACACAGAACCAAACAAGACAAGCCATATGCTCATGGCCAGCAAAACAAAATCACTAGCCATGTGCAAAACAGGACACGAACACGCAGCTAATGAGGAGACTCATGAGCCACGTGTTCACACAAAACATGACAAACATGAAAGCATGCAGCCAGTGAAAAACACAGGCTGTGTGCAACACAGCACAAGACAAAACATAAGAAACCAACAAAACAAGACAACGAAAAAGCAATACACTGAACAAAACACAACACACGCTGACTGAGGAGCGCACAGCCAGAGCAAACTCTAGACCGCACGCTCCCACAGCAAGACCGAACATGTAGCGTGAGTGTCCCAACCCCGACACGAAACCAAAACAGAGCCTGAACAAGACATGAGTGCCGGGATGCGAACACTATGCTCAAACATGAAACAAAGCACGCAGACGAGAGAGCGTGAGCACACTTGAAGCCGCGCGCTCACGAGAAAACAAGACAAGAGGGGAATGTCCACAAATAAACTAGACAGAACAAGTGACAGAACCCTGACAAAAATAGTATTATCATGGTACCATTAAAAAATAAATAAATAAGTGTTATTAGCATGGTATCATATTAAAGAAGAAAGTATTACCATGACACAATGTCCAAAAAGTACAGTATTAATTTCATGACACTATTTCTAAAAAAAAAAAATGCATATGTATATGTACTTTTATGTACCAAGGTATTACCATGGTCTCATATATATATATATATAAAACAACTATGGTATTTTTCATTGTACCATGTCCAAAAACAAAACAGTAGTACCATGTAGTTCCAATTTTAGTTTTTAGCCCTTCACATGTTAGGTGAAACCACTGTGTTCAGAAATCTGATAGACTTTAATGCAAAGAGCTTAATTATTCATGAACAGCTTGCTAATTATTCTTTATACGGTTAGGCAGATGGCATTTCCAACAGAGCAAAACTCATTAGGAGAAACACGAAAACCTTACACTGATTCTGACCTGTAGACAGATCTTACAAATGATGCTTTAACTTACCACAAACACGTTTTGAGGTGGCCTGTATTTTATCTAATCATAACACATAATTATGAAAAATAAAGACTGCTTATTTTGCGTGACACTTGTCATCAGTGTGGAAAAGAAAGGAGTAACATGCACGACTCGTTTGGTGTAATTCTGGGATGTTGTTTCTTACACAATAACAAAAGGCAGCGGGATGCATCCATCACTCAAAGAGGGTGGATTGATGGCTCTATGGCTCTGCCCCTGGGCGGGGCACATGGAGATCAGGAGAAGTGGGCGGAGCCTTCTGCAGTCAATGGATACTCTGGTTCAAAACAGTTTAAAAAAAAAAGTACAATAGCAAGATGTGAAGGCTTGACTGTATTTGAAAAATCATCAAGAGGGTGTTGTGGGTGGTTGCTAGGTCTCTATGATATTTGGTCTCTAAATAGGTCTTAAAGGGATAGTTCACCCAAGGATGAAAATTACCCCATGATTTACTCACCCTCAAGCCATCCTAGGAGTATATGACTTACTTCTTTCAGACGAATACAATCGGAGTAATATAAAAATTCTGGCTCTTCCAAGCTTTATAATGGCAGTGAATGGGTGTTGAGATTTTGAAGTCCAATAAAGTACATCCATCCATCATAAAAAGTGCTCCACATGGCTCCGTTGGGTTAATAAAGGCCTTCAGAAGTGAAGTGATGTGTTTGTGTAAGAAAAATATTCATATTTAAAACTTCCCTCTTTTTCACGCTTTCCTTCGCTTTTAAATAGCTTGTAAAAGCGGGGTGCGCATTTTACTTTCACTTTCAAATTAGCGGCAATTCAGCGTAAAGCACTTGTTAGTTCGTTTGAGTTTTTCCTCTTTTCCTCACTTTCCTGAAGCGATGTGCGCATTTTACTTTCACTTTCGAACTAGTGGCAATTCGGCGTCAATTCAAGCATCAACAAAATGCAACTTCAAACTCAACTTAGCCTATATATAAATCATAGAACTTTTCTTAACAAAACGAATCAAAATACACCATTCTATAGGCTATGCCTAATATAAAATAACAAATAACTTACACAAAGATTAAATAGCCTAGATATGCCTATACAAAAATGAAAATCAGCAAACACTGTGGAACCAATTAAATAAGAAAGGAATGTTTTAAAAAAAAAAAGCCTTAGATAAATGGCAAAAGTCAACAGGCTTTTCAAAATGCAAAATATTACCAAACATGCGCTTTTGTGTTTCGTTTTGAAACTAAATCTTCTGCGATCATCTTGTCTGTCTCACCCACTCTTCTTGTCAGTCAGCTCGACTCACTCTCCACGTGAATAAAATCTATGATGCGACTGTTGTTCGGCATGCTGTATTGAGCTGCCGCTTTCAGTTTTTAATTGTAGTGTCTGTTCTCTAACTGAACTAAATGATTTTTAATAAAAATCAAAACGACGGTGGGGGACGGTGCCGCAGTGGGCAAGTGACATAACAGTGTTGTGGCTTAACATCGGTATCACCGTCAACACTGTCTGTCTATCGCAGCAAGCCTAATGAATGGATGCACTTTTTCGGCCTTAAAAATCTCGGCCCCCATCACTGCCATTATAAGGAAGAGTGCAGGACATTTTTAATATAACTCTGACTGCATTTGTCTGAATGAAGAAAGTCATCTACACCTAGGATGGCTTGAGGGTGAGTAAATCATGGGGTAATTTTCATTTTTGGGTGAACTAACCCTTTAAGTTCCTCCTTCAGTAGTTTTTTCACCTGATTTATTGCTCACCAAATTAAAATAGCAAATACAAACGTTTAAAAAAGTAATATCACCTTTCCTCAACTCACACCCACTTTCAGGACAAACGGTGTGGGATGGGATACATGCGGAAGCTTAATACTTAGGGGTTTGAACAAAGCAAGCACCGCTAATTATGCTAAACCAAGGTTTCTTTGTACAAAGAATAACAAGGAGACCTTGACTAAGCAAGAGCCGATCCATCCAATCATAGTGGTTCCTAAGCAACAGGTAATTTCACAATAGACGCAGCTGTAGTTTAAATGGCTATTCACAGCGTGAGCCGTGCGCGACTCCTGTGGAAGTCAATCTACCGCTGCATCGCACTGCAACCTTGAGGCGTTTCATATTGTTCACAGCACTAGGCTGATGGCTGCCGCTTTCAACCGAAATAAAAGACAAGAAAAAGTCAAGATAATGAAACCACATCTCTCATGTTTGCCTGAGATTCTGTGGTTTTCAAGCACAGATCTGAAGTTTGATGGAATCAAGGTTTTTCAGGTCTGCCTCAATTTTTCATCTTCTTATGAAATAAGCTTCTTAAATGTAGGCAGGGCAAAGAAAACTGCTCTAAGGCACAACAGTATCAGTAAGCCGGCGCAGTGCAGTGTGACGCTGTTCGCAACCAAACAAGAGCTCTATTCAAAGTTGCTCACCTTCAGTGCTGAAAATGCAATCGCCATGAGACGCAATAATCAGATGGGGTATTTCTGCAGCTGAACCTTTGCTTTTGGGTCATGAATGGCTGGCTACTTAAACCATTATGCTCATTGGTCATGTGACTACTGAGAACTGTTGATTTGTATTAAGTTGTGCATATTTTTAATACACAAAATTGTTAAATTCTTGATTCTGATTGGTTGAGATCAGTTTTTTAGAGCCACTAATGATGAGTTGGGCTGTTTTAAGCAAGATGTGTAAAAAGTAAATAAAAGAAATTGTTCTACCTGAGCATTTTAGGTCAGGGCAAAAACCTGAAAAGATGTATATAGAGTAGTGCTGTCAATCCATTAAAAAAAAAAACTACATTTTTCGCGATTAATCGCGATTAATCCCACCTAACATTAAAGTTTTTAAACATACTTTAAATATACTTTTATATTGCAATAATTTCACATTCAATCTTCAAATTAATGTACAAACAACATACAAATATTAATATTTGTTTAATGGCATCTTTTTTATGACTGAAGGCCAGTATCACTGACACCAAGTAATACTGATTTCCCTAAAAAATAAAATTTCCCTAATATTTGACCATTGACTATAGTCATTCAACATTATATTATAATTAAGAGGCATCAATTTTAACATTCATTAGACTTTAAAAATATCTTCTAATTTAAGTGAACTTAAAACAATCTTCACATAAACCCATTATAATAAATGTTATATTTACCTAGGCTACCTGTGCCTCTCAGCAGAAATATACAGAAATTGAATAAAGTTATCAAACACTAAATTCTGAACTAAATACAGCTAAATACTTACAGCTATATAAAAGTTATAGATTTCCTGCTTTTTCTTTTGTTCTTGATGAACAGACATCACAGCAGCTGGTTATAAGGTTGTTTTGGCTGTTATTACTTTAAGAGCTGTCGCTACCGAACCTGACGCAGGTCTGACAGGCATTGTATTTTCTACTTTTTACCTTTTACCTCTATTTTTACCTTTTCTGACTCATTTCAGTCTCTTCTAATGAGCTGACGAGTTGAGGCGAGTGTGTTACATGAGGGAGACAATGCTAGGATGCTCCAGGACAGTTTTGAAAACCATTTCAGAGACATGTTCTTAATGTAACTCGTATATAACATTATATGCATACACAGTTGTAAGGCAGCTTCAATCGCCTTTTTGGTAACTTCATGCCTTAACTGACACCACATTGCATGCACGTAGTTTATTTCGTGCTTTGATATGAATTGATACAGGCTTCGACTCGCGCCTGCCGCTGAAGTGAAGTTGAAGCGCGCGTCTGAACTGTCTCCGGATTGATGTGATCGTAAAGACGTTGGCGGATTTAACCAATAAGCGAGGTAAGCGGCCGCTTAGGGCCCCGGGGAATCAGGGGGCCCCATCTGATATTGGCGAAACATATCTGCAGCGTTGAGCAATGTAGCCGTTCACAGACATGTGCGCTGATTTCTTGAACGCAGTGACCAGAAGTGTTTACGTTAGAATCCACTTACCGATCAAAATGCCGAGTTTTTGTCAAGTGCTGCGAGTTCTGCAAGTTCGGGGATCATCTCATTATAACAAAGTGTAGATACGATGTAAACGAGAGAGTCATTGTGCAGTGTAGAGCTTATTACCGGAACGTCGTGAGATCGCAATGAATTGAAGTGAGAGACAGCTATAGTGATTATGAGGAAGCGCTCGTTGCGCGCATTCTAGGCTGTCTTTTACTGTCTCAGAACAGAGATATTCACCTCAGTAAAGAAAGTATTGTGTTTCAAGGCACAATTTTATGTATATTGATGTTTCAAAATGACTCTCTTGCGTGCTTCTCCTAGGCGCACCGGCGCGAACTGCCGCGTACTTGTATTAATGCACGAATGCAATGACTGGAGATTTTCCCTTAATAATAGGTTTCATTTTCGATTTTTTTTTTTTCTCGGCAAAGCCTACAGTATGCCTTCAGAACACTTGGAATATATAATGAGTTGCCTGGGACAATTTTATGTTTGTAAAAAGATTGGAATGGTTTACAATTTATTAAATGGACAAGTGCAAGTTTTTTTTTTTTTTCATTTGTAATCTCAAAAAATAAGGTAGCCAAATTTGGCTTTAGAACAGCATCAGGTTGACAAATTACTGGTTGTGACGGTACAAATAAACTATAAACTAGAGCGAGCAAGCAAAATAAGGATTATAAACACTTGGAATATGGAATGAGTTGCAATGGATAGTTTTATGTTTGTAAAAAGATTGAAAATTTTTACAATTTATTAAATAGACAAGTGCACGCATTTTTCTTTTCTTTCTTTATTTATTTTTTGATAATGTCTTCCTTTTGTGATCCAAAAAAAAATAAAAAAAAAAATAAGGTAGCCTAATTTGGCTTTAGAACAGCAGCAAGTTGACTAATTACTGGTTGTGAAGGGATAAATAAACTAAAAACAAGAGCGAGCAAGCAAAATAGGGGTTAAAGGAACACTCCACTTTTTTTGGAAATAGGCTCATTCTCCAACTCCCCCAGAGTTAATAAGTTGAGTTTTACCGTTTTTGAATCCATTCAGCCGATCTCCGGGTCTGGCGAGAGCACTTTTAGCATAGCTTAGCATAGATCATTGAATCCAATTAGACCAGTAGCATCGCGTTCAAAAACGATCAAAGAGTTTCGATATTTGTCCTATTTAAAACTTGACTCTTCTGTAGTTATATCGTGTACTAAGATCGGCGGAAAATGAAAAGTTGCGATTTTCTAGGCTGATATGATTAGGAACTACTCTCATTCCGGCGTAATAATCAAGGAACTTTGCTGCCGTAACATGGCCGCAGCAGGCGTAGTGATATTACGCAGCGCCTGAAAGTAGTGCCCGGTAGCTGCATTCTGCGACTGAATGAATGCACTGCTTGTCAAGAAAAAAACAGACAGAAACAGCAGTTATGAGTGAGGTGGCCAACCCTAGGCTCCGCCCCTGCGTTAACGGCATTAAATAATTTTAACGCGTTAAACTGAAAAAATTAATCACCTGCTTTAACGCGCTAATTTTGACAGCACTAATATAGACACATGGTTTAAGGCAAATGATTGACACTAGACTGTTGAATTATTGAAAAATTAATGCACTATACTTTACATTTTGGCCATCACCCTAGTTGAATGAAATCATTTTAAATTATTCAATGGTCCCTTGTCAATTATTCCTTTTTTAATATTAACATTCGGATATTTATATTAATCCTCCAAGTTATAATATATTCCGTAGATGGTTGATGGAAAAGATTTGCCTCGATTAAGGATTAAGGCTGTAGTATTTGAAACACCATTTGAGGTGCAATTAAACTGAAAATCTTTGAAATGGTACCAAAACAAATGACTCAATTTTTTTTTTTTTTTTGCTTGCAATGTCACTCATAAAAGAACTGGAAATCTTTAATCACTACATTAATAATAATAAAAAAAAAAATGGCATAGTCGTTTTAGAAAATAGGGTGGACTGGAGTTAGATGCAGTGTCATTTTAGTATAACTGATATATATTGATATATATACTGATATATATTTAGTATAACTGATTATATTTTCTGTTTTTATTAGATTTTTGTTTGTTTTAGTAATTTGTATTTTTTTTTCTCATATACATACACACACACACACACACACATTTATTTCTATATATACACATATATATTTATTTTTGTTTACTTAGTCTGAGTTATTTTAGCATTTAAAGTTAAACTAAATGAAATTGAAAAATGCTGCCTTGGCAACTAGCTGAAATAAGTTTGATTTTCTTATTCATTCATTCAATGATTTTTGTGTGTGTGTGTGTGTGTGTGTGTGTGAATTTAGTTTTAGTTAATGATAACCCTGATTAGTTAACCTTGCCTACTCCAGTGAATTATTTTTTAAGGAAATTTCTGTACATACACATACCTTAATGGACTGGCTACATAAAACAATTTCCACCCTTATTGTCCTTAAAACCTGAAGTTCTTCAAATACACATAGCAGAGAATATTATGACACATTTTGGGGTAAGTTGTCACAACTGAAACCGTTAAATGCCACTTTAAACATTTACAGTTTAAATATAAATAAAAATAAATACATACAATAAACATCACAGACATGTCCATATTTTTTTTTTAATCTATTTTGGTTCAAATAAATTGTAATTAATAAACAGTATAAAACTTGAGACAGTTTTGTTCTAGGTATTTCACATACTGATCTACAGTAAATGGACCTCAGCTGATTGTCCAAATAGCAATTGTGTAACAACCATAGCTACTGACAAATAACCCTTGTGACAACTAGCCCTGGTCTCCCTTATTTATTTCTTCACCTAAAAAGTCATATTTCTATTGACAGAAACATGTACAAACATCTCAAAAACAGTAAAAAATTAAAAATAAATATGATATATATATATATATATATATATATATATATATATATATATGACTATCAAGAACTTAAAAACAATGGGAAATAAAACTGATAAATATCACTGGAAACATTGCCACTGAACTGACTGATATACTTTTTCTTCTTTTTCTTTAAAATCCACGCTCAGCATCTTGGGCTTGACTGAGACCTGGATTCGTCCAGAAGACTCAGCAACCCCAGCTGCTCTCTCTAATAATTTCTCTTTCTCTCACACTTCGCGTCAAGTTGGCCAGGGCGGGGGTACTGGCCTGCTCGTTCCAAACAATTGGAAATACTCAACCCGCTCTCCCCTATGCAATTACAACTCATTTGAATCTCATGCCATTACTGTATCAGCTCCGATAAAACTCCAGATTGTGGTAATTTACCGTCCCCCTGGACAAATTCTAGCCACCTTTCTAGAGGAGCTGGACGGGTTGTTGTCCTTTTTCGTGGAGGATGGCACTCCACTCTTAGTCTTTGGTGATTTCAACATTCATCTAGACAAGCCTTATGCTACAGACTTTCATTTACTCCTAGCTTCATTTGAACTCAAACGCCTTACCACTACTAGCACGCACAAATCAGGCAACCAACTTGATTTAATTTATACACGCAATTGTACTGCAGATAACATTCTGGTACAACCGCTACGTATCTCTGACCATTTCTTCATTACATTTACATTACATTTTGCTACCCGTGTGTCACCAACCCCCCTACCGGTTACTTTTAGACGAAACCTACGCTCCCTTTCTCCTTCCCATCTTTCCTCTGTAGTATCCTCCTCTCTTCCCTCACCTACACATTTCTCATCTCTGGATGTAAACGCAGCTACTGACACTTTATGCTCTACCTTAACTTCTTGTCTAGACGACATTTGTCCTCTCTCCTCTAGGTCAGCACGGGCTGCCCCTTCTAACCCCTGGTTATCTGATGTTCTCCGTGAACATCGGACTACACTCAGTGCAGCAGAGAGAAAATGGCGCAAATCAAACGATCCATCGGACCTAAGTAGGTATCAGTTTCTGCTCTCATCTTTCTCTGCTGATGTCCACACTGCCAAATCCTCACATTTCCATAACAAGATCAACAGCGCTCCAGACATAAGTAATCTCTTCAGAACATTTAATTCTCTACACTGTCCCCCTCCACCACCTCCCACCACTTCTATTACAGCTGATGACTTTGCAACTTTTTTGACAGACAAAACTAGATCGATCAGTGATCAGTTCTCACCTCCACGCACACAAGACCCCCAACCAACCACATCCACTGCTAAAACTCCCATCTTCTCCTTCTCCTTCCACAGGCATCTTCCCCACTGCATTCAAGCAGGCTCGGGTAACCCCACTGCTCAAAAAACCTACCGTACATTAAACACTTCTCTTATAGAAAACTACAGACCTGTCTCTCTCCTTCCATTCATAGCGAAAACACTTCAATGTGTTGTCTTCAACCAGGTCTCATTGTTTCTTTTACAGAACAACAAACTGGACACTAAACAGTCAGGTTTCAGGAGTGGCCATTCAACTGAGACTGCACTTCTCTTGGTCACTGAAGCCCTGCGAATTGCAAAAGCTGATTCCAAATCATCAGTCCTCATTCTGCTGGATCTATCTGCCGCCTTTAACACTGTCAATCATCAGATACTCCTCTCCACCCTCTCATCACTGGGCATCGCTGGAATTCCACTTCGCTGGTTTGAATCCTATCTCACTGGTAGGTCTTTCAAGGTGGCCTGGGGAGGGGAGGTATCCAAAGCACATACACTGGTCACTGGGGTTCCTCAGGGATCGGTTCTTGGACCCCTCCTCTTCTCCACATACACTACATCGCTGGGTCCCATCATACAGGCACATGGATTCTCCTACCATTGCTACACTGATGAAACACAGCTCTATCTCTCTTTTCAACCAGATGATCCAACGGTAGCTGCAAGGATCTCAGGTTGCCTGGAGGACTTATCGGCATGGATGAAAGAACATCACCTTCAGCTCAACCTAGCAAAGACTGAGCTTCTTGTCTTCCCCGCTGCTCCGACTCTACAGCATGACTTCACGATCCAGTTAGGTTCATCAACAATTACCCCATCAACTTCAGTCAGAAATCTTGGTGTAATCTTTGATGACCAGCTGACCTTCAAAGACCACATTGCAAAGACTGCTCGATCTTGCAGGTTTGCACTACACAACATCAGAAAGATCAGGCCCTTTCTGACGGAGCATGCCGCACAACTTCTTGTCCAGGCCCTTGTCATTTCTAGGCTGGACTACTGCTGTGCTCTTCTGGCTGGACTTTCATCAAACCTCTACAAATGATTCAGAATGCGGCGGCACGACTGGTCTTCAAGGAACCCAAAAGAGCCCATGTCACACCTCTCTTTATCTCATTGCATTGGCTACCAGTCGCAGCTCGCATCAAGTTCAAGACACTGATGCTTGCTTATAGAACAACCACAGGCTCAGCACCCACCTACATGCACTCACTATTAAGAAACTACATCCCCTCCAGAAGTCTGAGATCTGCTAGTGAGCAACGCCTCGTGGTACCATCACAAAGAGGCTCAAAAATCACTCTCCAGAACATTCTTATTTACCATTCCTGGCTGGTGGAATGATCTTCCCGCCCCTATCCGGAGTGCTGGATACCTGTCAATCTTCAAGCAACAGCTGAAAACTCATCTCTTTTGACACTACTTGACTTCATCCTAAACTTAAAAAATAAATAAATAAATAAATAAAAATATCTTTCTCTTTATTTATTCCTTCTCTTGCTAGCTTGTACTTATTTGAACAATGCCTGAGACTTGGTGTTACAAGTCTATCTGATTGCCTCTTCAAGATCGCTTTATGTATTCCCCAATTGTAAGTCACTTTGGATAAAAGCATCTGCAAAATGACTAAATGTAAATGTATATGGAGGAAGGGTCTGCGTTCTCTTCAGCGGCTTAATACAACCCAACATTGACTCAAGCTATCCACGTTCCCTTATCTCCAGAGACGCCAGACTAGTCAATAATTCAGAAGCCAAGGCTGAAATGATGTAAGCACGAATGGACAGCTGGAAAACAAAGAGAACGAGTAGAAAAGAGGAGCGAAAAAGGGGTCATTTTGAAGTTAACAAAGCAATATATACAGGACACAATAAACCATCAGCATTAAACAGGTTAATAGTGCTTCACAATTTTACCAAAAAAAAAGAAAAAGAAAAATTTATTAAAAGATGGATATCATTTCTAAGAAAAACACTAATAACACTAATACTAAACACATTTATACATTAAAAAAAAAAAAAAAAAAAAACACTAGTCAACATGATAAATAACCGTCTGATTCACTTTCAGATGATAAACATTCTGGTCTCTAAACAATATCCTGCTGCTGTAATTCTGCAGAAGACATCAGTAATGCAGCTGCAGCTGCTGACAGCAGTAGTTTCACACAGCAGACATCGTACATGTGTAAGAGCGATGATTCAGGCCATTATCACTTATCAATGATGCTGCATCAGTTATTAGATCGAGTGGCTGGCAGACTAACTTCATTTACGGTTTAATTATTCGTCACACTGTTATTAATCTCAGCTGCAGATAACACGTCATTTGTTAAATCCTAATTGTTCCCTTCATGTTGTGTTCTAGTGAGATCTGTAATGCTGGAGCACATGAGTGAGTAATGAAAGCTGCTCTGTGAAGGTGGATTTATTGTAATGAGTTGGTGTGTGAATGTCATAAAACATGTGAACATATGCAGGTCATCTTACCATCATATCCCTCCAAAAAGTAAGAAATCATATTTTGCATGAAGCAAAAGCAGCTTACATTTATGAGCATTGAGGAGCATTTATGAGCATTGATTTTTTTTTCTGGCACTGCGCTGTAAAAAAAAAACAGTTGAGCCAACTTAAAATTAAGGCAACCAGCTTCAGCAGATTTTTGAGTTTTCTCAACTTGTCATTTTAAGTTCATACAACAAACATTTGAGAATCTCCCACAAAAATGGTTGCCTTAAAATTTTAAGCTGGCTTTTTTTTTTCTTTACAGTGTGTGACAGTTTTTCCTGATTAAAGATGACTTCTCCATAACTATTAGTATGACAATGAATAATAATAATAATAATAATATGTAAAAAGTTAAATCACTGACTAATTTCAATAAATGATCAATACTAATATTATTGATGATATTTTTACATTTAAATGATTTATCATTTAACTAAAAGTAGCATATATTAGGCAGTTATATATTTTAATACAAATTTTCATAATACAAATGTATTATTAATAATTTTATTTACAAAAATTTGCACAGATTCCCCCAAAATGATCAGTATGACACTGTGTAATAATAATAATAATAATAGAAAAAAGATGTCACTATACCAATGCCTAAATTATACTAATTAAATAACAATTAATTATTTAATTATTCAAATTATTATTATTAATAATAATTAAATTTACATAAATTAGGCAGTTTAATTTAAAATTAAATATTTTCATTATTGTTCTATTCATAACCATTATTATTATTATTATTATTATTATTATTATTATTTACTAAAATCAGCATACACAGTGATCGTGATATATTTTAATATGTATTTCCGTTTATTATTTTAAATTATAAACAGAATAAATTAATTAAAATATATCACTATATCACAACCTAATTTATGCTACTTAATACATAAATTATTCAGTCTCGTCTTACAGTAATGTTTAGCATAATATGTACATGCCCAAACTAAATGAAGGTAAACCAAGAGAGCCAAAGGTTTACCATGGTTTCTGCTATCGTTACTATTATTATCGTTACTATTATAAATCTTGATATTAGAAACAACAAAAAGTACAATGGGATTTGTTAAGACACTGTACCAGGGTAATACTACAGTGTTTTGGACATTAACATGATGGAAATATTATGGTATTCTTAGATGCAAATTGCAAAAAGTCCACATATGGAAACACAATGTGCATCTATTAAAATACTATAGTATTACCATCTGAACCATCACAGACCACGGTACCAATACATCTTTGGTACTGGCTTCAAAACAAAATAAATACAAACAGAAAGATTCTAGAAACACCTTAGGCCTACATTGTGTGAAGGAGATACTATTTCAATATATTCTGATTATAGTAACAGTGGATCTGCTCAGTTTGTGGTCATATAAAAAGAATTAGCTTCGTAACATTGATATTTATGGCCAGCTTTGTTGAAGACTCACTGCAGTTACTGTGAGCTCCTGCATGAACAGAAGCACAATGATGTAAGCGCACCAAAGCAAACCCTAAAACAAGAAAGAACAAGATGCTGAGGCCTTCAGTTGTTGATAAAAGCAGAACAAAGTCTGATCACGCTGAACACACTCGACAGCGCAGCGCGTTTGAAAACTTGCACAAACAGCCGAAGGGTCGGAGCTGCAGAACGCGACTGACTGGAGGAGAGCGAGGCGCCTCACGTCTCCAGAGGAAAGAAGTCGCCCGGCAGGATTTAAAAGCCTCGTCTTTATCAGACTCCTCTTGGCGCTCCGGCTTTGAAATATAATGACACTCGTTTGTAAATCTCTCTGTGAACGACTGGAAAAATTCCAAATGCCACAAAATGCCATTGAGAAGATATCTTGTAGGGAGGGTTTTGGATTTGCACATAAAGCTTTCAAAAGAGATTCGCTTCTTTTATTGCGTTCCTCAGTTCATTAAAATCAGACTAGAGGAATGTGTTTCAGGGAGGTTATAGTAAGTATTAAATTGAACACTGGAACTGGCTGCACCTTAAAGGACTAGATCACCCAATAATTTAAATTTGCTAAATATTTACTTATCATCAGGCCATGCAAGATGTAGATGAGTTTGTTTGTTTTTTTAGGACACAGAAATGTAGCATTGCATCACTTGCTCTCCAATGGATCCTCTGCAGTGAATGGGTGCCGTCAGAATGAGAGTCAAAACAGCTGATAAATACATCATGATAATCCACACCACTCCAATCCATCAGTTAACATCTTGTAAAGTGAAAACTGAAAAGCTGGGTGTTTATAAGAAACAAATCCATCTTTAAGACGTTTTTAACTTAAAAATTCAGTGAGAAACCTGTCGTCCTTTCACATCAAAATCCACTGACATATTTGTTTAGAGCTTTTTTTATTTGTAAACAGTGCCTGATCTGTGCATTTTTCTCCCCTGATTCAGGCGAAATGACATTTTCACCGGAGAAAGCATTCTTATGGATTATGGACTCATATGTCAAGTTAAAAATGCCTTAATGATGGATTTGTTTCTTGCAAACACGCATCTTTTCACTTCACAAGACTCTCATTCTGACGGCACCCATTCACTGCAGAGGATCCACTGGTGAACAAATGTTGTAGTGCTACATTTTTCCAAACCTGATGAAAAAACAAGCTCATTACTACATTTTGGATGGCCTAAGGGGTTAAATAAATAAATAAACATTTTAAAAATTTATATTTGTGGACAAATTATCACCAGCCCACCAAATGAAGGTATTATATTGGACAGGACATTATACAAACAATTGACTTGTGCTCTTTCTATATCCGTGTACTCAAATACAGCATTTTTCAGCTTTCGGACACATTTCTCTTAACAGTTTGTATGTATTTTGTATATAAAATCAAAGTATCAAACAAAAGCAACAGAGAGAAGCATGACAAGAAGGAAATCGACTGATAATGGGAGCGTTTAAAGTGCTGGAGTCTCTGTTGGTGAAATAACACCAGCGGGGATTGAAACTGCACATCTCGTCTCAAAGGAAAAGGCACGTTTGTGACTAACAGGTTTAGTGACGGCTTCAACCATTTTTTGAACAGCAGATCATGCTGTCTTTCATATCTGAAATGATCTTGTTTGAATTATAACAAGCAAATCCACTGGATCAATGCTGTTTAGCAGAGATTAACCAACCTTCATAATTAATTCTAAAAAATTATGCGTTTGTTCCCCTCCATGGGGGAGCATTAAATATGAGACGCTTCACATTCACTCATAAACAACAACACAAGTGACCTCATCTCCATTAGAGGAAGTCACTTCAGATGCTGAAAGGCAATCAACACCTTGCATAGTAATTAGCAGCAATATGAGTGTTTTACCAATGACTTTCTCTCTCCGAGGCCTGTTCAGGATCCAGCATTAAAGGGTCATCATCCCCAACCCCGAAACACTCACACACACTCAAACACCACGTGTCTTCCTCTCACAGGGACCTGTGCATGCAAATGACAATCTGTTGTGTTACTAATGAAGGGCTGGTCATGTGACGCACTCGTATCCTGAGGGTGAAGAGTCCCTGTACAGAGAGAGGGGGGAGGTGCTGTGGAAAGACCTGCCTTTAATCCCTGCAATTAGATGCAACGTCCCCATCCAATTTGTTTCATAAATGTCATTCTATTAACAGCCATACCTGCATTAATAAAAATTCTTGACAAAAGAATCATAAAAGTAGTTCTTATGACATATATTCCAAGCTTTGTGTGAAGAACAGACCCAAATGTAAGTCAATGTCACACGGATTTTCAAATGAATAAATAAATTTATTACTAATATAGATAGATAGATAGATAGATAGATAGATAGATAGATAGATAGATAGATAGATAGATAGATAGATAGATAGATAGATAGATAGATAGATAGATAGATAGATAGATAGATAGATAGATAGATAGATAGATAGATAGATAGAAATTAATAAATCTATGATTAAAAAAAAAAATTAATACATAAAAATTAATAAATTTATAAATAAATTAAAGTAAATAAATAAACCTAACTATATGAACAAATGAATGAATGAATGAACATAATGAAACTAAACATACATGATTAAATAAAACAAATTAAATAAATTAATAATAAAAAAGCTACGGCATGGGGAAGATTTTTAGAGAATAATGACTAAGTAAATAAATATTTTTCTAACCTATTTTGTTGTATGGGAATTAATTAATAAAAATAAATGAATGAAATGGATGAACAAACAAACAAATAAACAACTAAATAAGTAAGTAAATAAATAAATAAAAGTAATTAAATAAACTAACTAAATAATTAAATTAAATTAAATAACTAAATAATTTAATTTTAAAAAAATAATAATAATACAGCTATGGCATGGGTGGGTTTTTAGAGAATAACAACTATATAAAAGTACATACATTTTTTCGTTGTATGGAAAAGAGCTGCTTGGATGTGCTGTGAAATATCTGCTTTTTTGTTCCACTGAATTGAGTAATTGGAGCGGCTGAGTAAATGACAGAATGTTTAATATTGGTTAAATGATCCCTTTAAATAGCTAATTCTTTATAGCGTTACATTATCCATTTATTACTCTATAACAGCAGTTTGATAAAACAAATTTCATCTATGTTCATGAGCAGAACGCCATAATATATCTCTGAGGAGAGCTGAAGAGTAATGTAACATGCTTCCCGTCATTGATTTTACACACAATGACAGTAGCAATCAGACATTATATTGTCATTAGTTGGCTATCAGTTTCATAAACGAGACACTGAACATAATACTTTGGGTGCAAGCTGTATCACTGAATATAAATTTCTTCATAAAACTAGATGAGCACATCCGTCCCATGTCCACTGGGCTTTCTGAGACGACTCATATCTGGTAATAGAGATGACTCAGAGACTGTATCAGTCTTCACCAAAACAATGAGATCACTATATTTAAAGAAACTGTTGCCAACTAGGTATTAAACCGGCAATCTCTCTGACTAAAATCTGTCTTTAACGAGGAAAAAAGTCTCTGCCTGCAAATCCTCCACTACAAAAGTAAACAATTTAATATGAATTCTGGTGGAAAGACTTTTCTGTAAAAATAGAGGGGAAATGAAAGAGTGAGAACCGCTGTGTCAGACAGTGGGGGATTTATAACTCTTATCAGTGAGGCTGCAGTGAGAGAAGTCAGAATTAAGCAGTTATTCATAACATTTTGTTAGGGCTGAGGTACAGCGTTGGGGCACATGAGGGCCTCAAGTGGGTGACATAGGTTCAAGTCTTGCTTGCAACGCTTCCTGATCCTACAGTTCCTCTTATTCTTCAATAATAAACCCACGATTTTCTGTCATTCTCTAAAAAAGAATCAACAAAACACACACACACACTCAAAAAATAAATAAATAAAATAAACAGAACAAAAAAACAAAAGAACATAAAAAACACCAAAGAAAAAACAAAACAAATCAAAACAACAACAAATGGCACAAAATACAACAAGACAACATAAAATAAAAAAAACACCACAAAGCAAAAAAAACTAAACTAAAACACAATTATACACAACAAAAAATAAAACACCACACAACAACATATCACAAACACAATAGAAAACAACAAAAAAGCCACAAAA
Organism: Acrossocheilus fasciatus; assembly: GCA_036784905.1. NCBI lineage: Eukaryota > Metazoa > Chordata > Actinopteri > Cypriniformes > Cyprinidae > Acrossocheilus > Acrossocheilus fasciatus. The sequence continues at coordinate 17,602,660 of CM071962.1, read as the reverse complement.
CACAAAATAACAAAAAACACCACAAAGCAAAATAAAACAAAAAAATACCACAACAAATGAACAAAAAAAAAAACACAACAAACCCCAGCACAACAAAACATTATAAGACAAAAAACAACAACAACAACAACAAAATACAACAAAAACCACCTCAAAACAGAACACTTACAAAGTGAGCTTAGAGAAATACAAATAATGTCATATATAAATATAAAGGCACCTATATTATATTATATATATAACTATTGTTTTATTGTCTTCAGTTGGATTATTTTTTTATATTTAGTCATAAAATTAAATAAAAATAACACCGTTTTGTAGTTTTGTATTGTTTAAAATGGTGATCAGACGTGACTAATTTCTGAAAAGCTGTGGGCTAATTTGAAGCGGTTCCCAAAACAAGCTTTAACTGCTGTAGTGTGTTTATGTGGTCTGGCCGGAGCCACATGTCGGATTTGTTGCCAGGCATTTCTCTGCATGATCTCAGTGAGGGAAAGGGAAGGAATAACACCATGCAGTTTTCCTTATGTCTGACAAAAATAGTCCGAAATTACTAAATTCACACATTACCATGCTTTACAATGGCCCCATACATTACACTCTCAGAAATAAAGGTACAAAAGCTGTCACTGGGGCGGTACCTTTTCAAAAGGTACATGTTTGTACCTAAAGAGTCCATTTTTGGTACCTTAAAGGCACATATTAGTATTTAGAGGTGTACACATTAGAACCTAATAGGTGCAAAAGTGTACCTTTTGAAAAGGTATACCGCCCCAGTGACAGCTTTTGTACCTTTATTTCTGAGAGTTATACGTTACTTCCAGAAACTACTAGTGGTTGTAAATTCATAATGTTAATATATTTTAATATACTTTCTTACCTTAAAAAGATCATACTGCTTTTTTTAGACCAGGTACCATGTCAATACCTTTTGGATCTATTTGGTCTCACCGCAGTATGGTGACACAAACGCTGCATGTAAAATCAACAGTGACAAATTATGACCGTTTGCCCTTAGTTCATTTACAACTCGCGCAACCAGCCGTACGTGGCATCAATATCTGTCGCTGTGCGTCTTTGTTTTCTCAGAGAGGGGTGTAATGAAGGGGCGCGTCATTGATCTCCGCAGGGGGCTGAGAGGACGGTGGGTTCCTCTCTCTCTGTGGGACTCTCAGATGAAACGCATCGGCTGTCGGGTCATTTGTATCTCGATGACGTTCACAAACATTGCACCGACTGTTCTCTGGCTTCAAAGCATTGGTTTCATGTCTGAAAACAGCTGTCTGGGTCTTCTCATGGTCAGCTGGAGCTGAACTGAAGATGTGTTGCTTCTTCCAAAGCCATTCACGACCTGTGTGCTATACTTCTAGTTTTCTGAAGTCATATGCTATTTCAGCTATTTTCTTGACCAAGAAAAAATAAATAAATACTACTGCATGGGTAAGACTTTTTAATGTTTTTAAAATAAGTCTCTTGTGCTCACCAATGCTGCATTTATTTTATCAAAACAGTAAAAACTGTAATATTGTGAAATATTATCACAATTGAAAAAACTTATTTTTAAATGTAATTTATTCTCGTGATGCAAAGCTGAATTTTCAGTCTTCAGTGTCACCATGATCCTTCAGAAATCATTCTAATATGCTGATTTGTTGCATAATTATTATTGGTGCTCAATTATTAATTATTATAAATTGTGAAATCAGTTGCTACTAAATATTACTCCTTTATTACCTTACTTACCCTAAACTTATGAATGGTTACCCAAAAAAATAAAATAATAATAATAATAAAAATTACATATAATTAGATACATTTAAAAAAATACTGTTTCTTTTAAATTGTAATAATATTTAAAATTTTCTGTTTTACTATATTTTTTTGGATCAAATAAATGCAGTCTTTCAATTTTGAATACATTTTTTTTATGTCAAAAACATTTTTTAAAAAATCTTAATTATTAATAATAATGCTAACCTTTGGCTGATAGCATGACATCACAAAATATTGACTAAATTAAAAAATATATATATATTTTTATATATTATAATTTATAAAAATATTTTCTTTGACTATTAAACCATATACTTTTGCAGTATGGAAAAGAGCAGCATGAACATTGTTCAAAATTTCTTCTTTTGTGATCCAAAGAAAAATGTTGTTCCAAATTTAACTTTCTTTTTGGGGTGAATTAATAAGTTTATGATGATGAACTTTATCTTTGGTCTGTTCTATGCAAAGTCCATGGGAAATAACAGATTAGAATTATTTACACAGAATTATGTAGTTTCAATGAATTGTTCCTGCCATCTAACCTTTGTCTGAAGTCTGTCTGAAGACGATAAGCCCCTTCCACAAGGAAAGACTTACACAACACTAGCTTTCTGAACTACACAAAATTACAGCTTTATGGCTGATGTCGAAATCCCACAGAGATAAGACTCACACAGCCTTATATCACTGCGAAATTGGGTCTTCTTCAAACACTGACAATAAACTCCCAGCAAACCGATGCCAAGATTTAATTCGGACCGTCCCAGATGGCCAAAACAGAGTCCACAATATTGTGCCAAATCAATCATATAGCAGTCATATGTTCAGTAAATGAAATTTTCAAAAACTAAATACTGAGAATATTTCATTTACCTTTAAAAAAAAGTGCATTAAAGGCTACAATACAGTATATGGATCCCGACTAAACCAAATAAAAATAAATGCAGTAAAAATCTCACAATAAAGTTCATTTAAAGGGACAGTTCAGTCAAAATCAGTTAAATTCTGTCATCATTTCCTCACCCTAATGCTATTCAAAAGCTGAATGACTATTTCTAGCTAAGATATTTTAAGGAGAGTCTTAAAGGGATAGTTCACCCAAAAATGAAAATCGTGAATGTGCATACAACAGTTAGCGGAATAAAATTTTAGATATGGATATCTTTCTTACAAAAACACATTGATTCGCTGCAGCAGGCCTTTATTCACCCTGCGGAGCCACGTGAAGCACTTTGTTTTTTTTTTTTATTATTATGGATGGATGCGCTTTTTTTGTACTGTTGAAAAATAACAGCCATTCACTACCATTATAAACCTTGGAAGAGCCAAGACATTTTTTTTTATGTAATTCTGATTGGCTTTGTCTGAAAGAAAAAAGTCATATACACCTAGAAGGGCTTGAGGGTGAGTAAATCATGGGGTGATTTTCATTTTTGGGTGAATTAATGCATTAATTGTTTTTGTACATACAATTAAAAGAATGGGTCCAAAAAATTTGACCCCTTTGACTTCACTGTATTGACTTCTTTACAAGTATTTGCCCTTAAAATCCAAGCAAAAATGTTGGAAAAGCTCATTTAAGATCATTATAAAACCAGGTATTTTTTCAGCACAATAAAACAGCCTCTCTTTGTAAGGCTCTGGTGCAGACAGGGCAAAACGTAATTAGTGAGCATACTCCAAATACTGCAACCACGCTTCAGTCTCCCTGGTGAGTTTCTGAACGATCCCTACAGAAATCAGGTTACTACGGTTCACTATTTCCATCTTCCTCTCTGCCTTTCCTTGAGAAGAATCAAAAGATGGCAGAGAGCTTTCATTTGACTCCAACCATGCATACATGAAAACCTTGATATTCCTTATATGTAATGATGAAAATATGATTTGATGAAAAACCCAACTTGGTGTTTGATCAGAGGTCAGATGTATGCAGTCAGAGACGATTAATGTTTGGACTCCCTCTGAGATTTGTGATGAAAATCCCAGTCAAACAGTAATATCATACACAGATGATGTAAATTAATATAATTAAACTATGAAAAAAAAAAAAAAGTATTGGTAAAATTATCATACCATCTTTTGAGACGTTGAGTCTTTAATCTAAAAGCAATTATATTAGACACACTGCATGGAGAAAATCTTAGTAGAAAAAAATAATAGTTGAATTTTCCCCATGTGGAAGAGGCAGGAAAATCAATATTCATAATTGGCCCAATGTGTGCATGCATAATGTGCCATATTTGCATAAACAAGTGAAGATTTTGTTATTTTTGTACTAGAGAAACATCATTGCAACTAATTACACTGATGTAGAATGACTGTTCATTAGTTTAAATGTGAGGAGAATATGAGATTAGCAAAAATCCAGAATGTCACATTTTAATTTCACAAATTGATTTGCCATTTTCAATATCATTCACATTTACTTTCTTTCTGAAAATTAGCAGAGGTGCATAACAGTAAACTTGGTTTCATAATAAATGAATAAAATATTTCATGAAATTTATTTATCAGTCAAAATACTATATTAAAAAGGTGAATTATAAATATTTTTTTCATAATTTTACATCTTCCTAAACATATTTTGGTCCATAATTGTTTTTTTTTATTTTTATTTTTTTGTTTACTAGAAAATGTTTAAAGTTTTGTTTTACAATGATAAAATATTTTAAATCATTTTCATTTGAATATATATATATATATACATACATACACACAAATAATATTGTATATATTTTTCCAATTTTAGTTATTTAAGTATTTTAAGTTAAAAAAAAGAAAAATGATGCTTTGGCAACAAGCTAAGATAAGAAGCAGAATTTATATATATTATTTTCTTGCAGTTGACATTTATATTTTTTAAAAGTTTTAATTAACGATAACAACATTGGTATGTATGGAGGACCTCAGATGATGCCAACCCTGAAACAGCACATAGAACTACCAAATTTTGCTATAAGTTTGATTGCAACATAATCACTGCTGTTAATAGTGTTCATCGTCTGTTTGAATATGTCATTAACCGATTTTTACCGTACATTTCTGCCATATGTACATCAACTCGACATAGTCACCACTGATAAGCTACTACTAAATATGTTGTAGAAACTTAATTTCCTGTAAAGCTGCTTTGCAACGATTTGTATCATGAAAAGCGCTATACAAATAAACTTGAATTGAATTGAATTATATAAACTTCTATATAAAATTTATACGTTTTGTGTTAAGCTTTTTTTTTTTTAATTGTAATGATACTGAGTTTATTTTCTTGTACATTACTCAGCATTTTTCTAATGTAATAAATGAGCTAAAATGACTGCAGCTTGACCCCCAAATCTCTCTCACACACGTTCACAATAAAAGCCAAATCCATCCATCATCAGTTTAAACCCGAATGCGCTAATGGCAAAGCCACACACAATCAGTCCACGGCACAGCTTTCACACAAAATACTCCCTGGGCTGCCATCAATCTCAGCCATTAATTACAGCACTAATTTGCTGGAGTACATCTTTACAGCCGGTGTATATATGCAGCTACAGACCTCCACAGAAACGCCTATAGATCTTATTCTGTTCAGGAAAGATCTTATTAAAATGGCTGCAAGCTGTGTTTGAAGGAGCTTAGAAAGAGGACCACAGGCCAAGGTCGAGACGACCGTGAAAACACAGCAAGAGACAGACAATCACCTTACAGACCTCCCTCAGTGCTGTGGAGGAACGAAGATGTTCAAATGTAAAAAAGTGTAATTGACGTGAAAATTATATACTCTGTTTTTGTGAATATATATTTTGCAAGTATGAATTTCTCTCTTTCTCTCTCCATTATATATATATATATATATATATATATATATAAAAATACACTGTAAAAAGTGATGTTGACTTAACTTAAAAAAATTAAGGAAACCCGTTGCCTTAAAATTAAGTACATAATTAAAAAAAAAAAAAAAAAGTTAACTGACCTTGAGAATTCAATTAACTTATTTTTTTAATTATCATTTTCCTCAATTTTTTTTTTTAAGTTAAGTCAACATCACTTTTTACAATGTGTGTGTGTGTGTGTGTGTGTGTGTGTGTGTGTGTGTATGTATGTATGTATGTATGTATGTATGTGTATATATATATATATATATATATATATATATATATATATACAGTATATATATATTATATATATATATATATATATACACACACACACTGTAAAAAGTGATAAGTTTCAGAACATTAAAAAAATTAATTATACAATGTAAAAGAAATAAAATATATTTTAAAATCTAATTTATTCCTGTGATTTTTTTTTAACCATTCAAATGTTTAGTGTAAGTAGGGTAATATAGGGTTAATATTTATAGCAACTGACTTCATCATTGATAATAATTGAGCACCAATAATAAGAGATACTCTCATTAAAAGATACATAAAATAGTATAGTAATATATAGTAAATTAATAATATTAACTCATAAAAATATAACTTCATATTTATTAACTTTTTAGTTTTATACGTAGATAATATGCATCAGTGCTATTTTAGTATCACTGATACTGTTTTATAGTCATTATTATTTTATATAGTTTTCATTACTATTTTAAATTTGTTTTCATTTTAATTTTAGTTTTCTTGTGCTATTGTAATTTTTGTCAGTTAAGCTACCTATAATGTTAATTTATATTATAGTTATATATAAGTCTTAGTTATTTTTATACATCAAATTAAAATTAAATGAAAATGAAAAATGTATATATTTATGTCTATATGGTTTTTCTTAATTTATATATTTATATTAGTTTTAGTTATTTTAGTACATCAAATTAAATCCAATTAAATTTATTTAAGTATAATAACCTTAATTTGCATTAAATCAAATAAATTGTAAAAATGTTGCTAAATATATACTAAATAAGTGAAGTGATTTCTTTGAGACGTGTCATGGTTTAATGAAGTGATACAGTATCTGTGTACCACGCCACAGTTTTTAATTAAATTCGGCTTGTTCCTGTCATAGTGTCATCATGCTCTGTTTCCTGCCAGTAAGTCTTGGCAGTAAGATGTGTCACACACAGCTCACCAATGCATTACAGACGAGAGCTGTGCGTTTACAGGGGGCCGAGCACACGGCCAAGAACAAAGAGTAATTAAAGAAAACGTCAATTTCAATGTTCTTCAGCCTTTCCTCGTTAAGGAGCCTTAACCTCACACTCTGACCACTCAAGTGCATGAGAACAACGCTTCACCGCAGGTTGAAACTCAATTAACTTGGCATTTATAGCTCGGTACTCAAATCGCAATCTGTGTGAAAAAGCAATACAGTAATGTTTAAGAGCATTACAATTTTTTTAAATATCTTGTTTTAAGGCCAATTTTGTTTTTAAATGACATATGAAGGCCTGTAGAAATTATGGGTTAGATATGATCCGGATGCATTGAGCTTTGGTGCTCATTTGGGAAAAACTGGTTTGAATCCAGCAAGCAATATATCCTAATCTGATTCCTTGCTCCAATATCTCTTTTCACTTTTCAACAAAATAGTCCCCAAAAATGCATCCACAGCACAAGCTGAATAAAAACGGAGAGTCTGACATCTCTATCAGCCCAAACCGAGGTCTAGTTAGACGGCGAGATGTGTGCTTTGTTAGTAAAAGCAGCTGTCAAACTCTGGCGGTGAGGATCTGCGCTGTCACACGTCCGCGAGCGAGAGCGATCGTATGCGTATGTCTCTGTGAACGCAGACTGCTGCTGTTTTAATAAGCAGTGAGTGATTTGTACATGTCAGAGAGAGTCTAGTCTGTAGATCCTGACCCAACTCAGGCTTCATTACACAGCGGTGCCATAAATCCACACTCGCGCCCTCCGTAACAATGCTAAATCACAGAACAAATCATCCCCACTGACTCAAATTGATTTCCCCTCTTTTATGTCTAGAGACCATTTTGAAAATGTAATCAACCTCGGCTGTCAAGGCAGCTAGATCATGTCTGGAAATGTCTCTATGCACTGCTAACATCACGCAATTTAATCCCACCGGTCACAATAGTGACCGTAAAAAAGTTTTTCATTTATAAAGCTCTAAAAATCTTACCGACTGATGTTTTAGTGCACTTCCTGCAAATATGGAATAAATAAAGGGTCTCTCAATTAAATATGTGCAGTTTCACGTGATTAGTGCAAATTGTCGAAAACTAAACGAAAGGCTAGTAAAGTATGTTGACATAAAGATATGACAAAGATTTTTGGTACACATTATCTTTAGGGTGTCTAGTATTAATATATGCATTCGCAAATATTCAGTTTTGTTGAGTGTGGTCATAGAGTGAGTAAACATGTTGATGGTCACAATAGTGACTAGTGGGAAAACAGTGACCTTAGGTATGCAATACAAATCCAATTGCAGTTGCTAGTGAAAATGACAATAAAATGTTGCAATGACAAAACATTGCACTAAATTATAAATTGAAATGTTACAAAAAATGTACAATAATGATGTTGTAATACTCGTAGCATTGATATGAAAATTTGATGTTATATTTTACAAAAAAATTATTTGGAAATGCGGTGATGGTTGAATTTTTTACCTCAGTGTTCCTATCAATAAGGTTTTTTTATGCATAATAGAATGGTGACCCTAGAATGTGATCGAACAGTTTAAAATAGCTGAGCTAAGATATATAACAATTTTTATGACTGCAGAAATATGTGATTTCAATACTCGCCTTATCCCATTTTTTATATATATTTATGGTGGGGTGGGCCTACACTGTAAAAAATTACTGTGATTTTAACTGTAAAAAAATCTGTGAAAATGCTACAGTAAAAACCTGTTAAATGGTTAACGGTAAGTTCCTGTAAAATTTACAGGTGAAAAACGCACACTGACATTCCCAGAATTCCCTGCATTGCATTTCAAATTTTGTTTGAATTTGATGTTTTTTTCTTTGAAATAACTATGTTGTTTCTTAGTTTTTTCTCATCAGTTATGTTTATTAGGGTTGTATGTTACATCTAATATTGTTAAATTAATGTTTATTGCATATTTCAGTTTAATAAGACTCACCATGATGGTGTTTAGTGCTTGTGCGAATGACACTGTGCACCTTCTATAAATGTTATTATTTAAAAGCTGCTTGTGATGGGCTTTGGTTCATCATGTGACTTTCTCAACACCACCTGCATTTGGCAGTTATCAGTGTAATACAAAGGTACAAAACAGATTTCAGTACTTCAATAGGATGGTATATTAACATTATATCAGTTAATGAAATTACGGTATTTAACTGTAAATTTAATTGAAAACAGTAAAACCAAAAATGTTGTTACCGTATTTTTTATGGTAGAATTCTGGCAACCACAGCTGCCGGTATTTTACCGTAAATTTTTCTTACAGTGCATATGTTATACATGCAGTTTAGAATTGATTAAAAATCAAAAATAATCACACAAATTTTATTTACACTAAAATTATGTAGAATATCTGTCATGAAGCTTCTTTAGGAGAGTACTACATAAAATAAAAAATAATTAAAATAAATAAAAGTAAAAAATTATGTTGCAAAACAGCTAAATATCTTACAGATTCCGAAAGCAGAGTGTAATGAGATATGAGAGAGCGCTGGTACAACGAAAGTGTGTGTAAGTGGTGTTTATCCTGACACAAGCAGCAGCTGCGTCAAGCTCTGTGTGTTACACTTGTCGACAGTAATAATCAGCTCTGTCTCCTCAATTGAACAGGGGACTGACAGTTTCACCAGGAACACACACCAATCCAATTAAGCCCTAATTGAGTGTTGCAAGGTCCATTGATTACAACTGCCTCTGAGTAATAGAAGGAGCAAGCAGCGAGACGACCTCAGAAATTAAGCACGCAACCCCGGAGGTTTCAGGGTGTCAGAACGTAATGTTGAGGCCAATGAGGGTGAATCTGCTTTGGAGACTCTGATTGCTTTCTTCTGTCAAGACTCCACAACCATTCAATGTCACACAGATGAGTACTTTCAGAAAATAGATGTTGTTAAGCTACATATGGAAGAGGACAGAGAATGATACTTACACGAGTGTGAAAAAGCCGCTCTGGTCAAGTTGTTGGTGTGTCTTCTATTAGAAAGATTGGTTTGACACTCAGAAAGGGTCAGGAATGATCCTGGGTTGTTTTGTAAGCAAAACAATTTCACCTCGAGAAGAAAGACAAGGACTATCATTAGAAGTGTGTGATTTAACCTCAATGTTTTGATCTGGATTATCTGCGTTCATATTGCCCATACAGTCTGAATCTGGATTAACCAGGTCCACATTGTCCTTAAAAGGCATACAAATACTATATTATAAAATGCTATATTATTTTGTATTGTATATTGTATTTATTGAATCCTTGATATGATTGAAATTTTTGAATGTTTTTGAAAACTTTTATGCTCACCAAGGCTGCATTTATTTGTTTAAAAATACTGTAAAATTGTGAAATATTATTATAATTTAAAAGAACTCATTTCTATTGTAATATATTATAAAATGTTATTTATTCCTGTGATGCAAAGTTGAATTTTCAGCATCATTACTCCAGTCTTCAGTGTCACATGATCCTTCAGAAATCATTCTGATATCCTGGTTTGCTGCTCATTTCTTATTATTATCAATACTGAAAATAAAAAGTGCTGTTTTTGATATTGACAATAATAACCATGATACATTTTTTTTCAGGATTATTTGATGAATGCAAAGTTAAAAAGAACAGAATTCATTTGAAATCTTTTGTAACACAATAAAATTCTTTGCTGTCCATTTTGATCAATTTAATGTGTCCTCACTGAATTAAAGCATTAAATTATAAGGAAAAAAATCCATTTTACCATCTGTTGCAAGGCTTTACAAATTCTTCATTAGAACATTCCTCAGCTCCAGGATGGTCACAGTCCCAAAGCCTTTCCTGGCCTGATGGAAAGCCACAGAGTAAACATGCGTCTGCAGTGCACGGCCAGGTAGTCGTTCTGGACCTGAAGCAGGGTCATGATGGTACTGTGGCTGCAGAGCTCCTCATCCAGCCCTGTGAAGAGGTTCATTCGATGAGCGTTGGTTCATGGGTAAATGGCAAAGAACCCCTCTCCTGCTTTCATGCTTGAGTCTGACACACAGATGGCTTCAATTTTAAGACAATTAGTTGCTAGATGTTCTCCCAGCTGAATCTTTTCAAAATGTCTTGCTTTTTCAGCCCTTTGTTGCCCCTGTGCCAACTTGTTTGAGACCTGTAGCAGGCATCAAATTTGAAATGAGCTCATTTTATGCATTAAATTGTAAAATTTCTCCGTTTAAACATTTGTTATGTTATCTATGTTCTATTGTGAATAAAATATTTGCTCGTGCGATTTGAAATGTAAATTTTATTCAAATTTAAAAAAACGTCCCAACATTTCCAGAATTCGGGTTGTATGTACAAATGTCATTTTTAATGTATTTTTTTTTTTAACTGCGTAATATCATTGACCCATAAATGTGAAAGACTATTGGGGCTCTAAAACTGGTCTACCACTGAGTGAAGACAAACTTCTTGTGTATGAAAGAATAAACCTCAACCAAAATGGCCTGTGTGATGGTATCAGTACAGAATGAACTTTCCTCCAAAACATCTCCATCTTCAAGTCTCAGACGCTGGAACCAGAATCTTCTAGTAGAGGATTTTCTACGGTCAAAACCAGCTGATACTTACCAACCTGATTAAACCGCACATACACTACCTCAAAAACAAAATCCAGCTACTTGTCTTCAGTCCTGATCCATTCTCGCTGCATAATGAGAGAAGATTAAGAAAAACAAATGTTGTGAGAAAAGCTATGTTAATTAGAATCCAATTATAGCACTGCAGCTGGTTCGCATTGGATATAGAACATATAGCGCATATATAGGTTTTGTTCTGTTGTTAACTTGCTATAGCTTCAGTCAGAAGGTTTTGCTTGTCTTAAAGAGGTTACTGATTCCCACAGACAATTAAAGGCATTATAAAGCTTCATCCTATGGTATACACCTCATGTTTCTGTGACATGCATGCAATGCATGTGTGCATTGGTGGGTTCAGCAATAAAATACAAATGTTTTGTATGGTTTGCATTCTGTTACAGAAAACTTTGCTCCTTTACTATGTGAATGCAGAGCAAAACATGTATCAATTTCCCTTGATGTTTCGTATCAGTGATCAAAGGCCACTGCGCTGAACTTCAGCCAAGAGGTGTCCTATCTTACAACAGCACTTTCCTTGTTTCTTTTTTCTTCCGAAGTTTGTTACCAAGATATTGTGGCCACTGCAAAAAAGGGTCAAAGTCTGCAGAGACAGCATGCAGTGTTTATACAAAACCTCATTCAAAACACTGAGCATATGGTTATTGCAAAGCTGTTAAGTAGGAAACACAAGTGTGTGATACCCAAAAATCCACTTTGCTGAAGAAACTTGATTTCTGAATATACAGGAGTTTGCACACTGCAAAGGGTCTCAAGGTGGAACTGAACTTTGGGATCTCTACGAATCAAGGCAAGTCATTCATAATTAAATTAAATTATAGTTAGATTAAACTGTTTTCATTTTTGTGACATAGTTGTATTATTATTATTATTTTTTTATTTAATGCTAAAACTATTGGGAAATAATAATAATAATAATAATAATAATAATAATAATAATAATAAAAACCTTTGTACTTTTCACACAAAAAAAAATAAGATGAAAACAGAAAATAAAGTAAATAGAGCAGGATATAAAAATGAAATGTAAATATACAAATTTAACAGACAAGCACATCCAAATATCATAAATGTCAATAGAACATTTGCATAATTCAACTAGATTAAAAAAAAAAGTTTGTCAAGTTTTTAGCATTTGACCATTCCGACAGTGCAAGTCTATGGGATTTTTATGATTTTTAATATTCAGTTTTATGAAAACTATAAGTCTGATCAGTTAGAAAAGATAAAGCACACTATGTCAGATCAGTCTGAAGAGCTGGGCTGAGTTTGGTGGTTCTAGCTTGAAAGCTCTAGGAGGAGCTTTCAGAAATTAAGTCTAATAATAATAAATATAAGTTTTAGTAGCAGATAAGTAGGTTGGCTTGAGAAAGTTATCGATTGTCATGTATATGAATGCATCAGAGATGCACGTATGATGGATCAGTACATATTGTACATAATTGTTCGTAAATGTCATGTGAATTAACGTGCGCGCGCGCGTGTCAGGTGAGCGCTTTTATCTGAAGTCAGGAGATGGTGAGTTATCAAAATAATTTGCGTTTCACACATGCCATTGAAAAACCAGCTAATAAAACTGCGTGCTTCATTCATAAAAATCCATTACTGATGTGAAGTAGGCCTAACGTAACCTAACCAACGTTAACCTCCTCACGCGCTTGTTGTTAATACGCAAAAGCAAATCAACAACATTTCGGAGTGTAACAAACCACTTGCACCTTGCGTGCGCTTCGGGGAGAACTAATTAGTGGCTTTTGACTGTCTCTCTCTCTCACACACACACACACACACACAGAACAAACCTTTTAAAACTTCGGCGTCTAAACTCACTTGGTACCGTACAGACATGATGATTGAGTGCCGTTACTTCCACGCTTACGATTTTCGACGATAAAATGTTGAGAAATCCCATAGACGCTGAAGGAGGAACCTGAGCTACGCGCTGTTTTTTGGTGCTTGGGCCAGTAACCCACTAACACACCTTAGCAACTGCATAACAACATGCTAAAAGTCTCTGAGAAGACTTTAGCAACGCCCTAGCACTGCGGCGCCGACTAGTGAAGCGTTGAAAATTGCTTTTTGGCACGGGACAAAACAGACCATAACAAAAGTATGTTTTTAATTCATACCACACCTATTTTGTACAGAATAGCCTAACTCACAAATTAAATCTGAATGTGATTTAACAATAGTCAAGTCACTTTACTGAAATTTGGTATAGGCATTTCACTTTAAATGAGCATGCGGGTAAAGTTGGATATACATCCAGCATTATATAGAGAGCTGTACAATATTTGCAAGGATAAACTATCAAGTTGAGGCTATAATAGCAGTAAATAATTTATAGTTTTAGTGAGTGTGCATATGCAAATAAAGTTAGTTTTACGATCATTTTGGTTTCTACACATAGGCTATAGTTATTTTGCTAGAACACCCTGTGAACTTAATAATGGATATAATATATATATATTTTCCTCTTTTTTTTCCTCCCCACTTTATTTTATATTATACACTAAAAATGCCTAGCGATAGCAACTAGCAAATCATGGTTGAGTCCTGTGATTTAAACTAAAGCCCATTGGCTATTTTAAAAGGGGAGGGTTTTCTGATTTATACCACACCTGTATTTTCTGTTTAATTTGTATTGATGAGTTGGGAAGCCATAATTATGACTCATGTGTGTTCAAATCACTTTGGTCAGCACAAGAAAAAAAAGAACAAACTCTACTTCTACAAAATGACGTTGTGTGTTTTATCTTAATTGTGCAAAGCTATTTTGTACATGCAATTTAGCCAGTTTTATGGTAAATGAAAACAAACAAATAAAATCTATATTAAAGGTGGGGTATGTATTTTTTCAAAAACGCTTTAGAAAAGGAGTCGGAGCCGAGTACCAAAACAAACTTGTAGCCAATCAGCAGAAAGGGGCGTGTCTACTCATGATGCAAGGAGAGAGCGCTCAGTGCACATGACAGACATTTGCCGAGCCAAGCGACGACAGAAAGATAGAGATTGTGGATAGAAAACATCTGCGGAACAAATGAAGGCTTGTCTACACCAGACTAGACAGTTGTGTTGCTGCGCTGCACCAGCTAAAGTCTGTCTACACTGGACGCAACAAAGCGACCATTGAAAATCATTTGAAATGAACGCGGCAGGGATCCAATGTGACAGCATCACTGATTCTAATGAGTTCTATAGGATTTTGCCGCACCGCTCGCGTCCGGTGTAGACACGGTATTACGATAAGGCAAGAAGTAGTACCTGTGTAAATATCGGATCAGCTTTCCAGCGCTGGAGAGAACTGAAGGAGCAGGAAGGCCTGCGATCAGACACCGAGTTTGCTTTGTTTCCTCTTGATAGGTGAGTAACATTGGTTTTGCTTTGTTTCACAGAACTAATCGTTGCCTGGGATGCGTACGTATGTGAGGGGCGGAGCTATCAAAATAGGGGCGAGACCTTTTTGGGGTAGGGGTGTGTTTGTTTCATTGGCTACCAGAAATTGCTTACCCCACCTTTAATTTAATACATTTCAACGAATATATCATCAATGCTGACTTGCTGCATCTGAAATCACATACTTTCTTGAGTACATACTCATTTTGAATAACTGATTACTTCTCAACTGACAAAAAAGTATGTTCTTCTATATAGTTATGAATGTAATCCGGACGTACTACATTTGCCATGTTGTTGTTGTTATTATTATTATATTACGTGACCTACCATAATGGAATATGGGAGTAATGATTGTGTTTAGATGTGCCATTTTCAGTTTTCATCATTCATTTCTCATGTACTTTATCTTTATTAACTTCAATTGCATCCCTTCTCCATGTACAGTTAGAAAATCATTGTCAGCTAATGCAACGGCAGTCTCAGGTTGTCACCTGACCTTCTTTATCCTCCACTAAAAGCTTCGCTGTCAATGGCACGGCACCATGGAGACCGTTTTCTTGGTAAATGGTGACTGGAGGTCGTCCCCAGAGCCCTTGAGTGATGGTGGCTCATATGAAGTCATTACAGGCAGCATCCATCTTGGGCCGTGTGCTCAATGGTGTTGCCTCCTTAATCAGTTTCATCCTTGTCAAGAGCTCCTGTGGACACTGACAGGATCCCATTTAGGTTTAACCGTGCCAGCATGAATTTCAAAGGCCACCCACAATGGTGGTCCATGATGCTGACGGGATTCACAGTGTAATTTTGTTGGGATCATTTGTTACGAAAGCACCAGTCCAGTATGTAAGGGTGTGAATGTAACTGTAGGAGGGATATTACACAGATCAAGCTTCTACATGTGTCAGCCTGACTCATTATGAAAATAAATAGAGCCGTGAGATGGTTCATGTCTCCAGTGAATGGTGCACTGTATCTTTTTTTGGGGGGAATGGCTGCATTGGATTCTTTGAAATAGGAGAGGAGAGATAGGATAGTCAAAGATCGAAAAGGTGTTAGCCTTATAACTGTCAGGTAGATCCAAGTAGGTTTCATAATTCATTGTCAAAATTATTTGGAAATTAGATGCGTCAGAACCAACCATTGACCTTCTCCAAACCAGATATAAGCAAACTTTCAGGCACACTTCCATGATGTAATCAAAGCTCTTCAAAGCATTCTTTGTTCTGCGACCTTTGTTTGTAAATCCTGCTTTGCTTTTTTCTCCACGAATGTGGTTTGAGAAGGTTTGCCCTTTCTCAGGTTCTCAACATTGTTATAAATGGATTTTTGGAGCTTTTCTTAACCGTCTTTGACTATAATCCCAGCATAATGAGGGTAACAATGCAGCTGAAGTTTGCGAATACCTCCAAGTTCCCTCATACTAAAGAAGGAACGTGGTCATTTGGTGGGCGTGGCAACACACCTTAAAGGTATAGTTTACCAAAAAAGTTCTGAAAATGTACTCGCCTTCAGGCAATTCAAGTCGTAGAGTTTACTTCTAAATGAGAATAGATTTGGAGAAATTTAGCACTGTAACATTTGTTCACCAATGGATCCTCTGCAGTGAATGGGTGCCGTCAGAATGAGAGTCCAAAGAGTTGATAAAAACATCACAATAATCCACAAGTAATCCACACCACTACAGTCCATCAATTAACATCTTGTGAAATGAAAAGCTGTGTGTTTGTAAGAACACCTTGGCAAGTTGGCTGGTGTTTTGAGTGATTGTTAGTCTACTGTTATATGCGGTTATTGGTTGGTTGGTGTTTGTACGTTCATTCATATCATAAATGTCTTATTAGTTCTTAGGTATGAAATCTACAAAAATGACAATGTATTAGGTTTAGGCATCTTAAAAACACTTTAGGTTAAAAATATTTGAGATTGTGTTAGAATATCAGTTTGAAAACCTTATTGTAATCATTTTATCTTTTGAAGATAAAATTCTGCAGTGTAACCTGTACTGCGTCTGACTTGATTCCTCACGTGTGTGTCAATACGTGAGTGTGGTTCATGGAAATGACTTCCTTATATCTCACGCTTTGAGTCACCATTGGGAATCTCCACCTGATAACTGGAACGACACTCTCACACATGAATTTCCCTGTTATCAGGGTGGAATATGTCAGCATTCGGCCCCCACACAGTTCCAGTCTGATTTGACTCAGTTTTATAAGTCCAGTTCTCATTCGGACTCTCAATACCAGCCCATGGAAGTCCACCTAATCTCTCTGAACTACAGGTGGCAGGAGAGAAAACCTCTCTCTGGATTGCTTTCACAGCCCCTCTTTCTCTCTCTCTCCATTGCTTTGCTCTCTCTCCTGGTTTCCAGTGAGGTGGTAATCCCCCATCTGAAAAGGAGATCCAAGCTGAAGCAAAGACGTTTTGGGTTGGCATGCTACAGAAGGGGACCCGTCACATTGCTCCTCACAGCTCTCAGGCGCAGTGGTAACAGGGCACCTGACCAAGGGGCGAGAAAGGAGGAGAGAAGGAGACTTTAGGGACAAAAACTGAACAATTAGGGCGTTTTGTGTCTCACAGGAGTGTGGAAGAGTGATTTCGGCTGCTGTCTAAGTTATTGGAGCTCATTGAAACTTCTGTTTCATCTGTAGGTTGGCACCATGAGTGCTGAAACTGTGAAAGACGACTACGACTACTCAGACTGGTACGAAAATGCATTGCCCACCAAACCTCCTGTCGAGTAAGTACTCTTAATTTGTGTCTTATGACTGTTTCGTTACTTTGTTGTGTTTTGTTATAAGTGGAAAAAATGAATGAAAAAAAAGCACTTTTTTAAAAATATTTGTAATATATTTTGCATCATAATAATTTATTAATTATGTCAAATGTATAAATTCTATAACATGACAAACAATAATTAACAAATATTAAAAACAGTGTAAATGTTTATATATATATATATACATACATATTTCAAATCAAACCATATATAGTTCAATGTAAAATTTAGTTTTTATAATTATAGTTAATATATATATTTAAATGTTAAAGCTTATAATCTTGTATAATAATACACACAGATACATATATTTATTGTTATATGTATTATTGTATATGTATTTTATATGTATATTAGATTATTTATATTAATTTTAAAATTAAATCAAAGTTTGTTGTGATTCATTGTAAGTAAAAAAAAAAATCACGAATATTTGTCATATTTTTGCATCCTTATAACAACATGTAAAATGAATACATTTTATAACTTGACAAACAATAAATAACAGATTAAAAATAGAATATATAATATAAACATTTATGCTATTTTTAATAAATAGCTACACATTATATATCATAGTAATATTTTATTTTATAGTTTATATATATTTAAATGTGTTATCCAAGTGTACTATCTTGGATGATAACACATATATATTTAAAAGTAAAAAATATATACACAATATTACACATTTTAAATTATATATAATTGTTATTTATAAATAATTTTATAGTTTATTTTTTAAAACATACATGATAAATAAATGCATTTATGGGATCTCTGGGTTTAGACATTAACTGCTGTGATTTCAGATAGATATCATGGTTAAGGTTGTCAGATATTCATTAGATATTATCTTTATTGCTGCTCATCATAGTCTGTTGACATCTCATAATGCACTACCCAGAACATTTATACGGTTCCAAGTCTACAGGTGTGCAAACATACCTGATCATATTTCTGCCGAAATCGATATGCACATCCA
This sequence comes from Acrossocheilus fasciatus, assembly GCA_036784905.1. Taxonomy (NCBI): domain Eukaryota; kingdom Metazoa; phylum Chordata; class Actinopteri; order Cypriniformes; family Cyprinidae; genus Acrossocheilus; species Acrossocheilus fasciatus. The sequence goes on along the minus strand of CM071962.1, from coordinate 17,583,999 downwards.
TCACTACGATTCATGTAGAGATTTTCTGACTTTGATCTCATCTTTTATTCTTTTCACATATACAAGAGACTTTTCGGCTGGATTTTAGGTAACAAGACACCAAACTGTGAATCTAGAGTTACTTCAGTGCGTCACATGTTAGCCTCGTCCAAGACTTCCTCAAACCAAACACAATCAGGATCTTTTCATTCATCTCTGAGTTTCTTTTATCATGGACTTTAGTAGTCGTAAGTCCATTGCAGCATTTCAGTTCACTCAGAAGCGTGAGCAGGGTCGGGTGCTGGCATTTCTCGTCAGTCACATTACCTACAACAATCGGTTTAAATGAATAATCTGCTCTTGAAAAGGTTCAGTAGAAGTGCTCTTGTTAGTAATGGTCTATTGCTTGGGAACGGAGGGGAGGAAGGGAGCGCGTGCAGGCTGAGTAATCGGCCTGGATCTCACCAGCTTATGATAAATACTCTGTGTTTGTGAAATTTTCAGAGTTATCCCACCATGTGACCCCACAGCTGATGAAGGCCTCTTCCACATATGCATTGCTGCAATATCTGTGAGTTCCTTTCAGATTAGACATACTGGTTTCTTTATACTCTCAATTTTCTTATTTCAATTTTTCTCTTCTTTTTTTTCAGTCAGTACCATGATATACTGTAAATCAGAGTACTAGTGATAGACCAATATGCATTGGCCAGGACAATGAAGCAAACGATATTTGGATATTTTAAGATGCACCTTAGAAATCTGAAAATAACCTTGTGAATAGATAATAAATTATTTATGTTTTACATTTTTTTTCTAAATCTTGAGTTAATAATTTGTAAAACAAGTCCTTGTTTTGAATTATTTAATGAAGAATTAAATATTTTATTTATTTATTTATTTTTCATTTTAAGACTAGTGTCTCCAGTGTTATTTTAGTATCATTGATATACTATTAGTTTTTATTCATATTTTGTTTTTATTTTAATATTTTCTGTTTTCATTATAATTTTAGTCAGTTTTGTAGTTTTATTTATATGTCTATTTTTTTTTATTAACATTTATGTAAGTTTTAATTGACTTGACAACAAGCTAAAATAAGAGGTTGTTTTATTTAAGGAAATTGTAAGTAATGAAAGTTTTTATTTTTATTTATTTATCTATAATAACCATGCCAATCTCTACATTGACCACTGCAAAATACCATAGTATTTCTACCAGATATCATGGTACTGTCATAGTAATTTTGTAGAAAAGATTCAAACCTGCTTATATTATTTGTTGTCACTCATCTTGTAACTCCCGGACATCCCACTGAGTTCCTGGCCCTTTGATATTTACACAAAAAGCCATATGCTTATTGACTGTGATGGACCCATGTGGACTCAGAGGTCACCTTTGGCCATGACGCTTCCTAAAAGTGTTACAGATCACTGCAGGTCACTGATCCCAGGCCTGTGCTCTCTGATAGTGCACTTACTCATACCAGAATCAGAGGCAGCGTCTTTGGAAATGGGTTCTGCTCTTGTTTCATAGGGGTCCGTGGTTTCATTTGAACCGAGAAGCTATGATGCAGAAGGGGTTAATAAAGGGTCAAAGTCCCAGCTGCACCGGCCTCTGGTGGGTCTTTAGAGGATGTGAGACTGACATATTGTCCTCTCTTTATGTCCAAAGCTGGTGGTCATGCTGGTGCTCGCCATCCTGGCCAGACGACAGAAGCTGGGTGACAATCAAAGGGGACTTACAGGTTTACTCAGGTCAGTTTGACAGTTTGACATCTGCCAGTAAATCACCCAGAACCTCATGCTAAAATCAGCCTCAGACCATTTTAGCCATTATCATGACAGTGAGTTTTGCATGAGAAAAACCACTCTCATATTCATTTTGTAGTTATTTATAATTATGTCTTCTGTTCTTTTCTTCAGCCCAGTAAACTTTTTAGACCACACACAGCACAAGGGTCTTGCTGTAGCCGTGTATGGCGTTCTCTTCTGCAAGCTGGTTGGAATGGTCCTCAGTCACCATCCGCTTCCTTTCACTAAAGACGTCACGAACAAAGGTATGGTGACAAGATTTCTTGTTTCGTGAAGTGGTGAAATGCATTTATAGTGTGATTATGGCAGTATTTATTTCGTTTTTATGCTTCATTTTATGATATGGTCTAGTGGTAGAGGGCCCTATCATACACCCGGCGCAATGTGATGCCAGGTGCGACGCAAGTTTGCTAGTTTCAGCCCAACGCAGTTATCATTTTCACGTCCAGCGCCATGTTGTTTAAATAGCAAATGCATTTGCGCCCATTTGTGTGATCATGGGCGTGCTGGTCAGAAAACGAGGTGTGTTCAGGTGCATTGTTGGCACGTTGCTATTTTGAGGCAACTGAAAACGATTGCGCCATTGACCAGTTGGCGCTGTATTTTCATTTATTTAAAGGGAGTGTTAGTAATATGCACCTATAGGCGGGTGCACAACTCGCAGCAGCACACAAACATGCCAAATATTAAAAATAAAAGGATTACAATGTAAAAGATTATTATTGTGTATGCTTTAACCTCGCACATGAGCAGATTCGTTTCCTCTCTGGAGACGCATTCGGTCTTTGCGCTTGCAAATTCTGCCATGTAAATAACATCCGCCATAGTGCAAGCGCAACTGGATTTTAAAAGCAATGGGAAATGAGACTCTGATTGGTTTATTGCACGTTACGTCCAAAACACACTCATTAAGAGAATAGGTACAACCTTTTTGGACCATGCATTTGGTGCGCCGAGCGTTTTTTCCATCATTAAACTAGCAAAAGTGGATTTGGACATGCCCTAAGCACACCAGCGCCTTGCGCTTCAGACCATGTGCTTAGATTGTTAAAATAGGACCCTAAGACTTAGGACTAGCAAACGGAAGGTTGTTGGTTCGATTCCCACGAGGAATGAACCTTGAGTCACCACCAATGTGCACTTAAACCGGTTTGGTCAAGGATGGTAATTTATGGTAATGTTATAAATTCTTTATAGATTCAAAAAGAAATCATTCTTTTCTATCATAATGTAAATCAAAGACTCCGGGCCACCAAAGAGTTTGGGAAATTCGCCGGGTTGGAGGGGTATAGTGGCTCACCCTTCACCGGTGCTATCAAATGAACACTCTCTCTATTCACCAGATGGCAGCTATCCAAACTAGGCTCAGTTCACACAAGAGGATGAAAAGTAGCACCCTACCTGATCTTTTTTTTTTCCTCTGAACTGCTAGTCCTTCTTAGTTGGGTTTTGTAATTGGATTATCGCCTGCATTTTTTATTCTTTAGCAAACAGGGCCTCGGACAAGGCTGTGTTTGTGTTATGTAACTGTTTGCTGCTTCAATAAATGAATTTTGACTCATAAGTCTGTTAATGTTGATGGCCCACTGTTGTTGTTATTCTCCTCCTCCTCATATGACATTTTTTGCTGTTTTCATAGTTTAAAAATCATATGATCAAGTAGCATGTAGTCATTTTAGTCAAAATAACTTACAGTACACTTCAGGGACAATCCTGCAAATCTGCATTCAGAGGATAACAGCCATTCAAAAACTGATTTATTTTTCTTGCGTTGAAGACAAAAGAAGAAATGGAAAAGACTTATGAAAGCAAATAGAGACTCAGAGCGTCAGGCTAAAAAGCGCCGTTATTCTTAAACAGTTAGAAGGAGAAAGATAATTGTTTTGACCAGTTTTTATACTGGTCAACAGCAATTTTTTGAGTCAAATGGCAAAATTTGGTAGAAATTTTGGTAGAAGTTCTACGTCATCCGCTGGAACGCTACTCTCTCATGAAAACGCGTACGAAAGTTAGCAGAAGCTAGAGATTATAAAGTTTTAAATATGGAAATGTTTCTTTCACAAACGCATCGCTTCACTTCAGAAGGCCTTTATTAACCCCTCGAAGCCGTGTGGAGCACTTTTTATGATTATGCACTTTATTAAGCTTCAAAATCTCAACAGCCATTCACTGCCATTATAAAGGTTGAAAGAGCCAGGACATTTTTAATATAACTCAGACTGTATAACTCAGAGTATTTTTATTGATATTCAGATTTTTTAACAGTTATTGGCTCTTCTGATAAATGGCATCATTTGGTAGAATACTCTAAAGAATAAAGAGATTTTGTCATCTTTCAATCATAAAAAGCAACACTGATCAGTCTTCAAAAAAAGAAATCCATATGATTTTTACACAATATTCCAATTATTCTGAAGCCATCCAAATTTAAATCAATTTGCACTTATTTTTTGGGTGATTTATTCATATAAGAATATCTTGCTCCGAGTCACAGTGGTAAGATATCATAGATTGCACCATTAAGGGTTTGAACTTACAACCTTTCGACTTTATATGCAAATATAGACCGTGCTGTGCTCTTTTAGGCTACGGAGAGCAGAGAGATGTTTAACTGGACTATATTATTTTGTTCTTTATGTCTGTAGAGTTCTGGCTGATCCTGGCTCTGTTGTACTACCCCGCGTTGTACTACCCTCTCCTGGCCTGCGGTACGCTGCATAACAAGGTGGGTTACGTCTTGGGCAGCCTGCTGTCGTGGACGCACTTTGGAGTTCTGGTCTGGCAGAAGGTGGACTGTCCCAAAACGCCACAGGTACGACTTCCCATGAATATATGGATCTGAAACATCACCTGTAGGGTATAGTAAGCATAGTTTATGGGCTCTTACTTCATTTCCCACTGAGTGTTGAATAAGACTTGCAGAAACTTTTCTGTTGCAGCTTAAGTTCATTAACCTTATCCCCTCAGTCCTCCGTTTTGTTCTCATTGTCCTCACATCTCCTAAATGAATAGTCAAACCTCAAAACAATTTGTTCTGCTACTCAGGATCTCACCATGGAGCTTTCCTTCAGTTAATCACTTTAGTTTCTGTCAGAACCAAGTACCATATTACACAAAATGCACAAAAAAATGAAATATTCTAGTTTGGCTTGATTGTACTGCCTGCTACAAACAAAAACAAGAGAATCAAACCGCAAACACTGGCCATTCAAGCCATTCAGTTATTTTTGGCCAAAATAAAGAAAACCTTGTTAGGTTTGTAATATAAATTCTGAGTGAAATTTCATGATTGATTTGCACTGACAATAATGGGTGGGTATAGCCAGACTAAGGACTGCAAACATTTGATGTTATTTGACATTGATTTGTCTTGTTTTTCTCCTTGTCTGCAGATCTATAAGTACTATGTGCTGTTCAGCAGCCTTCCTCAGATTGCTTGTCTGGCTTTTCTTAGTTTCCAGTATCCGCTGCTTCTGTTCAAAGGCTTACAGAACACTGAGACGAGCAACGCCTCTGAGGTACCAACTGTCCAAAAGCTATATTAAAAAAGATGAAATTCTTAAAAAATATATGAAATGGGTCAAAGACGAAAAGAGGGTTTCAAGCATCAAAACCATAAAGGTTTAATACAGTTTATTTAAAAAATAAAACAAAAACGTTTAATAATCTTTGCCATCATCCTTCAAACCATGAGGTTTTGCCCATTTATCAACGTGCTTTTAATCATTTAAAATATAATAAAAATTTAGTATGATCACTTTTTCTTTTCTTTATTTATTTTAATAAGTACAGGTCAGAAAAAGTTTTTTTCTTTCTTTACATAAGTATATCTGTTATGCTGAATAACAATGAAACATTTTCACCCATATTTTGACATAGTATTTTCCCAAAAGTTATTTGAAACATTAAAGTACACACTTTACTTGCATTTTATATGCGTATATAAAATCACGTTTGTAAATTTCATTTGATGCGAACACCAAAATGGGACATCTCATCTTCGACCCATGTATGTAAATTTATATATAAAAGACTGCAAGACTGCTTCACTTATTAATATCTGAAAGGTTAGTTCAGGTTGTAAAATGTCAGCTTCCCCAAAAATGAACGAAAATTATGAATTAGTAATTCATGATATTTGTAACCAATGTCTCTGATGTCTAAAATGTTCTGATATCATAACATATATATGTATATATATATAGATATATATAGAAAATATATAAAAGATTACCATAGAGAAATATAAATTAAAAAGGTGAAATTATAGCATAATCTAGTCTAATTAAAGCATAATCTTGTATTATTATTTATTTAATGTAACTGCATATATATATATAGATAGATAGATAGATAGATAGATAGATAGATATTACACACACACACACACACACACACACACACAGTGCTGCTTGAAATTTTGTGAACCCCTTGCAGAAAGTGTGAGCAATTTTAACAAAATAAGAGATCATACAAAATGCATGTTATTTTTTATTTAGTACTGTCCTGAGTAGGATATTTTACATAAAAGATGTTTACATTTAGTCCAGAAGACAAAAAAAAATAACTGAACTTATTAAAATAACCCCATTCAAAAGTTTGTGAACCCTTGGTTCTTAATACTGTGTGTGGTTACCTGGATGATCTACGACTGTTTTTTGTTTTGTGATGGTTGTTCATGAGTCTCTTGTTTATTCTGAACAGTTAAACTGCCTGCTGTTCTTCAGAAAAATCCTCCATGTCCTGCAGATTCTTCAGTTTTCCAGCATCTTTTGCATATTTGAACCCTTTCCAACAATGACTGTGTGATTTTGAGATCCATCTTTTCACACTGAGGACAACTGAGGGACTCAAACACAACTATTGAAAAAGGTTCATACATTCACTGATGCTCCAGAAGGAAACACGATGCATTAAGAGCCGGGGCGTGAAAACCTTTCAACAGGATGAAGATGTCCAAATTTTCCTTATTTTGTAGAAATATATATATTTTTCCATTTAGTACTGCCCTTCGGAAGCAACAGAAGATACTTGCATGTTTCCTGGAAGACAAATTAAGTACAATTTACCTTGATCTTCAAATTCAAAATTCACGCCCCGGCTCTTAATGCATAGTGTTTCCTTCTGGAGCATCAGTGAACGTTTGAACCTTTTTTAATAGTTGTGTTTGAGTCCCTCAGTTGTCCTCAGTGTGAAAAGATGGATCTCAAAATCATACATTCATTGTTGGAAAGGGTTCAAATATGCAAAAGATGCTGGAAAACTGAAGAATCTGCCGGACATGGAGGATTTTTCTGAAGAACAGCAGGTAGTTTAACTGTTCAGAACAAACAAGAGACTCATGAACAACCATCACAAAACAAAAAAACAGTCGTGGATCATCCAGGTAACAACACACAGTATTAAGAATGGGGTTATTTTAATAGGTTCAGCTATTTTGTTTTTTTGTTTTTTTTTATCTCTTGGACTAAATGTAAATATCTTTTATGTAAAATATCTTACTCAGGACAGTACAAAATAAAAAGTAATATGAATTTTGTATGATCTCTCTTATTTTTTTTTAAATTACTCACATTTTGAAAGATTTTGCAAGGGGTTCACAGACGTTCAAGCAGCACTGTGTAATGTGTATATATATATATATATATATATATATATATATATATATATATATATACTTTTTTCAAAAGTAACAATTACACTCACAGGTCAAGGTGTAAAGAAAGTATGTAAATTTTTACTTTTACTTGAATATGGTATTAAAGTTTTGAAAGCTACATTAAACCATTATGAATACTTGGCATATAACTAGATTTTTTAAATATTCTTCCTTTTCTTTATCATGGACCAGCGCGAACAATAAATGCAAATGAACTATAAACTAAAAACTCGTATAAATGCACAAATGCAATGACTGGAGATTTCCGCTTAATAGATTACATTTTCGATTTGTGTCTCGGCAAACCCTATCATATGCCCTAAGAACACTTAGAATATGGAACGAGTTGCATGGGATAATTTTTATGACATTTGAATCCTTTTTGGAGAGATTGAAGAAATTTACAATTCAAAGTGCAAGCATTTTTTTTTTTTTTTTAATATAATGTCTTTTGTTATCCGAAAAAAAATAAGGTAGCTTAATATGGCTTTAGAACAGCATCAGGTTGACTAATTATTTAGTCTACTTATTAAGTTGTGAAGGGGTAATAGTTACATAAATAATAGCTATAGCTATAATGAGAGAGAGCTAGCGAGCAAAATAAGGGTTACGCTTAAAAGAGCATTATAGTTATTTTGTTGGGGCCCCGTACCTGAAATTTGCTTAGGGCCCCCAAATCACTAAGTCCGCCCCTGTTACAACAGACCTGTGACCCATTTTCGGGTCACGACCCGCCAGTTAAGCACCGCTGTGTTAATTCATAATGAAGGGACTTAGCAGCATGGAAAGGCAAGAGGGGAGTTTGTAAACTCGCACCTGCATTCCAGAGCTCTAATCATTGTAAGCAGCTCAGTGGGATTGGGTTATGTTTGACTCACAGGGCACATTACACAAACAGAGTGTTGTTTTCTCATAGGAAACGCACAATACCAGTGTTATTCAGCTATAATCACTATGACGAATACGTTCGGATGAAATAAGAAAGGAGCGATCCCCTCATAACACATTTTTTAGAATTAACGAAACGGCAAGCAATGTTTTTGTCACATCACACTGCATTATAGACGGGTTTTTTTTTTGAGATGTCATTTAAAGATTCAAATCAGCATGAACAGAATGAACGTTACTATCAAAAGATTTGTAGTCAAATTTTTTTTTTTTTTATCTTTCTTGCAGGACCTCAGTAGCAGTTATTACAGAGATTATGTGAAAAAGATTCTCAAGAAGAAAAAGCCCACCAAAATCAGGTGATGCACACTTATGTGGACAACATTATTAACCCAAAGGTTCGAGAAGCTAAAAACAGCAGAAATTATATTAGTAACCCATAACATGAATTTCATAGAGAGCTGATGCTTTCCTAGAATATTGTAGACTTTTGAGTTTCACATTAGTGTTTATTTTGATTTATTATTTTCATTATTATTATTGTCACCTCATCAGTGAAGTAACATCACATTGACCCTTTTTACATCATGACGAAAAGAAAAGTAAATCAATTAATTTTTACAAATGTTATGTTGACTCCACTGGTTATACGTTTAAAAACTTTTTACAAAATGTAAATTATTTATACAATTATTTTAAATATTATCATGAATAAATTATTACTTAAATTAAATGAAATAATTTAAATGATTATCAAATCATTTTATAAATAACAATTTCATAAATGTTATCAATTTTTAATGTTTTTTTATAAATTTTATTATGATAAATTAGGGTTTTCAAACCCCCCTAGAATGAATAAAAAATACTATAAATACTAAATAAATACTATAAATAAAAACTACTAAAATAACACATTTCAGGCACATTTTGTAGCATATTAAAATGCTTGACATACTGCAATGTGAACTAATCTTGTTAAACCCTTTTGTTAATTGAATGGATTCCAGTTGCAATGAAGGCAAGGAAAGGTGAGGTATTTTCTATTGTAGCATCAGTCCACTGTACAATAGCCAGTCAGATGGGATATTGTCCATAGACTACTTCCTTCCTCATTTCCATTGACTGGCGGTGAATCACACCTACTGTAAATTGACTTATGCAAAGATTGGTAGATAGTGATCCGCCACTGTCCCAGAGTCTGAATCATGAGCTAATGCCATTCATGCTAATCTTCTTTATGCAAAAATATACTGAGTGTCTGAAATGTCATTGATTACAGTCCCGTGAGCAATGTGAAGAAATGTTTCCTGTTGCGTGGAAACCCCTTGATGTCAGTATGATATAGTCTACATAGGAATACAGTGTAATGAAGGGAAATATCCATTGATAAGAGTGGCAATTATGTAGGAAGGTATATGGAATAAAGAATATAGACAAACTTCAGATATGCCTCAGATATCAAGAGGCCATGAGGTTACAGGTTCAAATCCACTGTGTAAAGGGCAACTGAACCTGTAATAAAGCATGTATTATAATTGTGCATTTGAAAGCATATGAAGGGCTATTATTTTAAAATTAAATTCAATTGTTATTTCTTTTTGTTGTTTTTGACTCTTGCTTTTGCAGTTCCAGCGCATCAAAACCCAAACTGTTTGAAAGACTCAGAGATGCTGCCAAGTCTTACATCTACACACCAGAGGATGGTAAAATAAAATTAAACAATGCCTAACGTCAAAAATATATACAGATGAGGTCAAAAGTTTTTATCCCCCCTTTCAGAATCTGCAAAATGTTTATCATTTTACCAAAATAAGAGGGATCACGCAAAATGCATGTTGTTTATTTAGTACTGACCTGAATGAGATATTTCACATAAAAGATGTTTACATATAGTCCACAAGAGAAAATAATAGTTAAATTTATACAAATGACCCCGTCCAAAAGTTTACATCCCCTTGATTCTTAATACTGTGTTGTTACCTGAATGATGTTTTTTGTTTAGTGATAGTTGTTCATGAGTCCCTTGTTTGTCCTGAACAGTTAAACTGCCTGCTGTTCTTCAGAAAAATCCTTCAGGTGCCACAAATTCTTAGGTTTTCCAGTATTTTTGTGTATTTGAACCCTTTCCAACAATAATTGTATGATTTTGAGATCCATCTTTTCACACTGAGGACAACTGAGGGACTCATATACAACTATTACAGAAAGTTCAAACGCTCACTGATGCTCCAGAAGGAAAACCCATGCATTAAGAGCCGGGGCGTGAAAACTTTTTGAATTTGAAGATCAGGGTAAATTTAACTTATTTTGTCTTCTGGGAAACATGTAACTATCTTATGTAGCCTCTGAAGGGCAGTACTAAATGGAAAAAAATATGATATTTAGGCAAAATAAGAAAAATGTACACATTTCCATTCTGTTCAAAAGTTTTCACGCCCCGGCTCTTAATGCATAGTTAATTTACTGTAATTTCTTTTCCATCAGTTTTTAGGTTCCCTTTGAAACTAGCGATCTCTGTGGTTGTGGCGTTCATTGCGATTTATCAGGTAAACGGTTCAACAAACGAGCCCTTTTTAGATTTATTTCTGTCTAAAAGTATTAATTCACATGCTTTTGATTGATTTAATGTAGCATGATAGCATTTCAAGGCGTTCTCTCTATGTCTTAGATGGCGCTCTTACAGGTCTCAGGCGTGCTGCCCACCCTACACATCGTCCGAAGAGGAGTAGACGAAAACATTGCCTTCCTGTTGGCCGGTTTCAATATCATCCTGTCAGATGACCGTCAGGAGGTGGTCAGGATTGTAGTGTACTATCTGTGGTGTGTGGAAAGTGAGTCAGTTGTCATTCTCATACTTCTCATACTTAGGACTTGGATGTGATTTTAGAGAGAGAAATTTACTATTATACTATGTATATCTTGATTTACATGAGTTGGAAAGCCTATTTGCAATTTTGGATGATAACATTTTAAATCGCCAGTAATTTTGTTAATTGTGACAGGCACTCAATTTGCACAGGTTCGAGTAATACAATGTAATTTATTCTGTGGGACCTATTCAGTCTGCCAAATATAGTAAACGCTGGACAAAGCTAACAATTTCAGGACTGTCCCGCAAAATTCGGGACAGGTTGACACCTTACCTTATATAAATATCAATTTTTAAAAAATGACGCTTATGACTGGTTTTGTGTTCCAGGGTCACATATAAGTATTTATGAAATTACATATAAAGATGCACTTAAGTGGGTCAAAAAAATTACTTTAAAGTTAAAAGGAGCGGCATTTAATACACAGAGCTGTAGATCACTGACAAGCTACACAATATCGCATTCAAAATCAAAGGCGATTCATCTGCAATTATGAATGAGATATTGCGTATCTATTCAGTGAACTACGGCTCTGTTTATTAAATGCCGCTCCATCTGAAAGCAGGTGATGGAGATTACTACTAATCACAGAACCGGCTTTACTGACGAGATGCGCATGATCATCGCATGCGATTTATCGTGAAGCCCTACTAATTTGATTTCATATAAATTTAAACTATAATACATTTTCATTACATTGTAAATAACTCAATTATGTGTCTGAAAACATTACATCCAGTTCAAACATAAGTATATTCTTTTAAAGTATATTCATAAGCACACTTTTTGAAAATCTGCTAAAAATATTGACAACATTAGAATCTAAAAATATACGATATATTCAATATACATTTCTGTATTTACAAAATAGAAATATATATTGAAAATGTTCTCTTTTTTTCGTGCGTTTATTCAGTCGTTTTTCTTATTATTAGTGCTGTCAAATGATTAATCGCATCCAAAATAAAAGTTTTTGTTTACATTAATATATATGTGTGTGTACTGTGTATATTTATGATGCACATATATACACACATACTGTATATATTTTGAAAATATTTACATGTATTTACTTTACTATTTATATTATTTATATTACAGATAAATATTTAATATATAAACATATTTTTCTTAAATATATACATGTATGTGTGTGTATTTATATAGACATAATATACACAGTACACACATATATTATGTAAAAAAAAAAAAAATTACTTTGGATGTGATTAATCGTTTGACAGCACTACTTATTATTCAGTAAATATAAGACAAACAGATTCATTTAAATACTTTTTTTAGCCCGTTACACAGAACTCATTTCGATATACAGTAATTACAGTGAGAAAGTCATTTGGATCGGTTCAGTTGGCCAGCGCAGCTTTAATGTTGATTTCTGATAAGCTAATGTATGCCAGCACAGCCATGCAAATGCGAGCTTGCTTTGATCCAGACTGCAAGAGGTTTGCATTCATCACACAAACATCCACTTTCTCTCAGCTTTAAATACTCATGTAAATCAGCAGATGAATAATGAAGTGGTCAGCAAAGCCGACTGCTGAACTGTAGCTGGACTCGTTTTCCAATCAGTGAGTGAGGAAAAGTGCTGAGGCTGTGAGAGTGTGTTTGCAGCTCATGTGATTGTGTTTGTTTCAGTTTGCTATCTGTCAGCGGTGACCCTGTCCTGCCTGCTCAACCTGATCATGCTCATGAGGTCCATGGTCCTGCACAGGTGACACTAACAAACACACATTCAGTCCGGATAAAACTGCTCTTCTGCTGCTGCACTACTGTCACATGACTACCCATACGCAGATGTCATATAGATGTCATTTAGATTAATCGTGATTAATCGCATCCAAAATAAACGTTTTGTTTGCATAATATATGTAGGTGTATAATATATGTGTGTGTACTGTGTTTTAATATGTGTATATATATATATATATAAATACACACACACATACAGTATATATTTTGAAAATATTTACATTCGTACACAAATACATTATATTTATATTCGTATAGTTTACATTATATATAAATACATTTAATATATAAACGTAACATATTTTTCTTAAATATATACATGCGTCTGTATTTATATATGCATAATAAATATACACATATTATGTAAACAAAAATGTTTATTTTGGATGTGATTAATCGCGATTAATCGTTTGACGGCACTAGTTTTAGATGTTACGATCCTTGTTAGTTGTTACTATCCCGGATTATTATGCAGAGTAGGTTTGCGAGGTAAATTTAGGTATAAAAAAATAGATAGAAAAGATTACAGAATTTTTTAATGTCAGAATTAAAAGTTTATGATTGCTAATTGATTTACAGCACAGCATAGATCACTAAATTATTTATTTTATATTGTTTATATTTTTATATTGGTAGCACTTTACAATAAGGTTCCTGTTGTTAACTATAATTAATACATTAACTAACAATTAGCAATACATTTGTTACAGTATTTATTCATCTTTGTTAATGTTAGTTAATAAAAATACAGCTGTTCATGTTAGCTCTGCTAACTTAATAGATACAACTTTGATTTTAATAATATATTAGTAAATGTTGGAATCAACACTAACTAAGATTAATAAATGCTTTAGATGTAATAGATGCTTTAGTTTTTTAATTTAACTGCTTAATTCCAACTTCAAAATCAAAATAAAAACTGAAAATACTCTTAATACGTCAGTAACTTCCCCAAGTTTTCCCTAAGATTTGCTGTCATTATTGGTTATCACTACCGTATCTCCTGACGTCATGCACATATGTGAATGCATTAGTAATAACTTTATCATAACTGACTAGCTGGAGGTGAAACAGGAAAAATCATTTACTAGGCTAATGAGAACAAGGTAATTACAGTCAGGAATAGCATATTAAAAATAATGACTTTTCAAATTGAGTTTTTAAATGTCATTAATGGCAGTTTGACTCTGTGACCTGCAATTTCATCTCAGTTTCTTCTTCATAAAGAGACGCCCTCATTACTGTATTTCCGCAGACGCGGTGTGTGTGTGTGTGTGTGTGTGTGTGTGTGTGTGTGTGTGTGTTAGCGCACTGAAGGCTGTGTCTGTGTTCACTCAGGTCTAATCTGAAGGGACTGTACAGAGGAGACGTGTTTAATGTGTATAACTGCCACAGGAGCATCCGACCGTCCCGGCCCGCGCTGGTCTGCTGGATGGGCTTCACCAGCTATCAGGCCGCCTCTATCTGTCTCGGTGAGAGCACGCTTCTTCTCTTCTGTTCGAGAAGCCCCTCATTCTCACGCCAGAACTCTGCATTGTAGTGTAAAAGTGTGAAAGAAAGACAATCTGAAACGTTTTAACACTTACAATAAAGACTTTACTTAGTTTTTACCTGCTAAATGAAGCCTGAATTTGTGGACTGGAACAAACTCAATTTTAACTGACAAACATTTTTTTAAGGGATTAATGAGCTAATTTTTAATTGAATGTAGTGGAGCACAGTTCTGGATCAATCTGGATTTTTTTTTTTCTTCTGGACTTTTCCCTCCATACATGGCTTAGTACATTAGCACACAATAGAAATCCATCATAGATGGAGATTATTATGTTGTGATTTTAAAAAAATAATAATAATAATGTGCATTTATGAAAATAAAAAATTCTAAAAAAGGACATTTACTTAGAAAGTAGATAGGATGGAGTTTGTTCTGTTAAATATATAATTATTTGATTTATTTATTTATTATATTTATATTTATTGAAATTTATTTATTAATCATTTTGTTGTTCAGTTATTTTTATTTATATATATTTATTTGTTTAAATATATTAAAATGTATTACAATTTACAATTAGAACATCAACAGACAATAATAAAAATCCATCATAAATAAAGTTCTTAGATTTAGATTTTAAAAATAAATATATATTTAGAATAATGTGCACTGGGAACTTTTTTAAAGAAAATAAATAAGGCGGGTTTTGTGCTGTTCTTAAATGTATTTTATTTATTTGTATTCATTTATTTTCATTATTTTTATAACTATATTAAAAATATTATTTATAGTTAGTATATTAGCAGGCAATAAAAATCCATCATATATGGAGAAAGTTATGTTTTGATTTAAAAAGAAAATCTTTAGAATAATGTGCAGTGATGAAAGAATATTTGAGAAAGTAAACGGTGGGTTTTGTGCTGTTTGTAAGTAAATAAATAATTAAATATTATTATATTTTATTTTTTCATTTATTATTTCTATTTCTATGAAAATATACATTCGCTTTTATTTTTTTATGTCTTGATTTTTTCTATTTAAAAAATATAATATTTACAGGGTACATTTAGATTATATTTAAATATTTATTTTTGTTAATTGTTTTAATTATTTTGTTTTCATTTTATTAATATAATTATTAATTATTATTAATATAATATTATTTACAGTTTTTCTTGTGTAAACATGAGTATGAGCATATTTGATTACTCCCTCATGTGTGATTGTGTCTGTGTCCAGGCATGGTGATCCAGACTCTGGTGTTCTTCATCTGCATTCTGTTCGCTGTCTTCCTCATCATCATCCCCATCCTGTATGGCACCAATCTCATGCTGTTCCACATTATCGCCAACATGTGGTGAGTGGCTTGCTCTCCTCACTTTAGATGATGAGCGTGGCTCGTCCCTCTGCCCTGTGACTGCAGGGTCGTGACCCCGTGAACCACGAATCTCAGCTAAAGCCTCCTATCAGTCCTCGTGAGCCATAGTGTCTCTTAAGATGCTTCTCACTCTCATGTTCTCTTCTGAAGGCCCTTCTGGCTGATGCTGTTCCTGGCTGTGCTGATCCAGCATGTGACCTCCAGGTTTTTGTTCATCAAGAAGGACGCAGGAACAAGAGATCTGAACAACAGGTGCCAATTATGCATATTATTACAAATGCCAAACAAAATTAAATGAACGTTATGAACTTACGTAGCAGTCGTTAAGAATTTCATGTTAACAGACTTTTCAGATATTAAATGGTAAACCGTTTTATTTTTGCAACACCGTTGTTAATAACATTTTTACAATTACATAATCTGTCCATCCATCTATCTATCCATCCATCCATCTATCGATCAAATTAAATATTATATAAATTATTGTAAATATATTAAGATTAAATGTATAATTAAATCAAATTAAATGTTATTATATAAAATCACATTTATTAAGAAAAGTAAATACAGTGGATTTCATACTGTTTTAAATAAATAAATATATTTATTATTGCCGTCATTTTTTATTTATTAAAATAATTTATATTTAAATTATTTATACTTGCATCAGCAGACAATAAAGGTATTTTATTTTGATTCAATATGACCAGAAACAATTATTAAGAAAGTAAATAGGGTGGATTTTGTGTTGTTTTTAAAATTTAAAATAAACAAACAAAAAACATTTATATTATATATGTAAATATTTATTTATTAATTAATTATTTTGTGCTCATTATTTCATTCATTATTTTTGTTGTTCTTGTTAAATAATATAACATTTTATGTATATTATTATATATATTTTATTAATTTGTATCTAGTATTTTATTAATAGTATCTACCATTTTATTTTAGCAATGCACTATATGGTAACACTTTATTTGAAGGTGTCCTTGTTACACATATTACATTGATATTATAATAACAACAATAAATTATGCATAATTTCATGCAAGTAACCCTAAACCAAACCCTAACCATACAGTAAGTACATGTAGTTAATTCATATTACTCAGTACTTAAATGTAGAATTACACTGTAACAAGGACACCTTCAAATAAAGTGTAACCCACTGTATATATATTCATCCTTAACCCTGTATGAAGAATCATACCGTTTCCAGAGTTGGATAATTTTTTTTTCTCCTCCACAGAGGAAGTCTGTTTCTTCTCAGCTACATGCTGTTCCTAGTTAATGTCATGGTTGGTGTTATAGTGGGCATTTGGAGGATAGTCACCACTGCCCTTTTCAACATAGTCCACTTAGGACGCTTGGATATCAGTCTTCTCAACCGCAACGTCGAGGCGTTTGACCCAGGTACTGCTTTACAGAGCGACACTTTTACATTCAGACTCAAAACGAGTGCACTCATTTACAGTGCCTGTAGAGTATATCATCAGTGTTTAATATTTGTTCTTATATTTCACAAAATATTTGAAATATTTTAATTATATAACATATCCAAATATATATTTTTAAATATAATATATTTAGGGCTGCAAAACGATTAGTTGCAATTTAATCGATTCAAAATAAAAGTTTGTTTACATACTATATGTGTGTACTGTGTATATTTATTATGTATATATAAATACACATGTATTACATGTATTTGTATGTAAACTCTTGTATATCATTTATATATATATATATATATATATGTTTTACATATAAATCTAACATTTTTCCTTAATATATACATGTATGTGTGTATATTTATATAAACATAATAAATATACACAGTGTACACACACACATAGTATGTGAACATAAACTTTTTTTTTGAATCGATTAATCGCGACTAATCGTTTTGCAGCCCTTATTATATTATATTATATATCTCAGTGGTATCAAACAAGACTCAACCATTTAGATTTAGGCCGGATTTTAAGTTCTAAAGATAGAAATATCAAATGTGACTGTACTTCTATGTTTGATAAAAGTGCTTCCCCTCGGTCGTGTCTGGTGTTGGATGTGATTGTCTCTTCTGTGTTCGAGCTCACAGCGCTGTGCTTCTCTCTGCAGGGTACCGCTGCTACGCTCATTACCTGAAGATCGAGGTGAGTCAGTCTCACCCCGTGATGAAGGCCTTCTGCGGGCTGCTGCTGCAAACCTCAGGCCAGGACAGTCTGTCCGCGCAGAGGATGAGAGATGCTGAAGAAGGTCTGAGCTTTTATTTCTTTATCACTTCAGTTCATGACAACAATATGATTATATTCAGTCTGGACTCAAACTCAAAGCTTTTAGTCTTCAGAACTAATTCAGAGCCGCTTGACTGCGGATGCGGTTTAGTGTTTTAAAGCTGCGCTCGTTCAATTTGTCCAGTGAGATTTATCAGTGAGTTTGTGGAAACCATGCATTTCAGGCCAGTTTCCTTCTGTGAGTCTACCTGATGAAAATAAAGATGCACCGAGCTCATTTCAAATAGGTACGAGGATGTTTGCAAAGGTTTTTGGTTATTAAAAAATATATCTGTATTAACTTGACATTTCAGACACAATAATTATTAAAATAAATCATAACAATTATAAAAAATTATAATTATAAAAATATCTATTAGTAAAAAATTTTTTTAATATAATTGCTTAATATATTATTGTGTGTGTGTGTGTGTGTGTGTGTGTGTGTGTGTGTATATATATATATATATGAGAGAGAGAGCACCTAAAATTACTATACTTACTATTACTATAATTACTATACTGTCATTACAATAAAATGTGACAAATAATTGTATTAATATGTTTTTATACAGCTAAAATTCATTCTTTTTTTATGTGAAGTAATACATTTTATAATATTGTTATACAAATTCTTATATATGCATTGTTTATTATATGTAATATGTAAGGAATAATCCACAGCTAATTATCATAATTATAAAAACAATACATATAATAAAAAATAAAATATTCCAAATATTTTTTAATAATCAATAACCTTGTTATATATCTAACTGCATTATGGTTATTATATGTAGTAGGGATCCACAGCTTATTACCAGAATTACAAAATTAGAAAAATAGAATAATAAAATAAAAATTAATGAGTAAATTACCTTTAAAAATATTTAGAAATCTTGTGTTACAATATACATTACCGTTCAAAAGTTTGGGGACAGTGAACCTTTTCTTTGTATGAAATTATTTGAATTAATACTTTTATTCAGGAGGATGTGTTAAATGAATAAAAAGTGATAGTAAAGACTCATATTGTTAGAAAATATTTCTATTTGAAATAAATGCTGTTCTTTTTAACTTTACATTCAAAGAATCTTGAAAAAAGTAACAGGGTCCTAAAAAATATTAAGCAGCACAACTGTTTCAACACTGATAATAAATCAGCACATTATAATGATTTCTGAAGGATCATGTGACACTGAAGACTGGAGTAAAGCCTGATGAAAATTTAGCGCTGCGTCACAGAAATTAATTACATTTTAAATATATTAAAACAGAAAACCAATGTTAGAAATTCAAATAAAATTTCACAATATTACTGTATTTTTTTTTCTCTGTGTTTTTGAGCAAATAAATACAGCCTTGATGAGCATCACACACTCCATTAATACATTAAAAATCTTACTGATCCCAAACTTTTGAACGGCAGTGTATATATATATATATATATATATAAAATAACAATTATATAGGCCTACTGTACGAATGCTACATTATATTGCAGACTACAAACAGATTGAACTCCCAGTACGCAGGGAACAGATTAATTTCATCTACTTTTAATGCATTTCAAAAAAGAAAGCAGAGCAAAATGATGTTAGTTCATCTGTGTCAAATCTAGCCAAGATTCATATTGATCTGTGTTTGATTTCTCTTGGGTGATTCATGTCTATATGCACAGACGGTCGGTTGGCCTTGTTTTTGGAATAATTGATTCATCATGTAGCCCTGCACGCAGCAGGCGAGCGTTCCCGCAATCATTACATTTGTCAGGATAAATTGGGCCCCGATGTGCAATAACTCACCGCGGCCCTGCTGCTGCTCAATCAGACCTGTCAGAGAGACACGGCAGAGTCCACAGTGTGAACATCCTCTGTGCATTCACAGTTTGCATTGCTCATCTCTTTTCATATAGCGGAGATTAAAGTAGAGCTTTATGTGTCTGTCCTCTCACGTCAAAGTCAGATCTGCCAGCGTTTAAAGGGTTTTACAGAATGATAGGCAGCAGATGGTGTATATTCAACATTAAATAGCCCTGTCTTTTGTTGATTTTACACCTACAGATGTAGTGATGCTTGTTGCATTCAAAAACTGGAGGAATCTGATTTGCATGTTTGTATTTGCATACAATATTCATTATTATCTGAGGAGAATTGTTGGGTTCTGAGGAGAACTGGTAGGTTACACAGATTGAGCTCGGTAATTGATTGTTTCATATGTGTGTGACTCATAGTTTTTACACCCTCCATATGGTAATTACACATTGCGATATGTTCTAACTGTGATACTGTAGCGCTCTTTTACGTGGTCGATATTTATTGGCATCAAGTGCCTTTATTTTAGATGTCATTTTTTAAAGACTTATTAAAAAGCAAATATTTATTTTAACATATTAAAAAAGGAAAGACTACAAATTATTGCACCGCTTATGATTCTTCAGCGCCGCGTCAAAAGAAAAAATGCGCGTTATGAATGTGTTCGGCATCAAGTAAAGTGATTAACTATAAAATAAACGTCTTTAAAGTGCGTTGTTCTGGCAGGTCCCACATACAAAAAAAATATATACATCACGGACAGTGAAGTCCTAATCACGAACTAATTTCTGTTATGAGCCGGTTCTTTTTAGTGAATCAAAACGTACAGGTGTTCGATTCCCGAACGAATGACTCTTATGAGCCATTCAATTTTAGTGAATCATAAACAGACTGTGCTACTTTAGGTGCGTTCGACTTAACGCAGCGCTGCACAGATCGATCAAATTCTGACTTGAAGGCATTCCGGTTAGAAATTGTGTCCGACTTGAGACGGCGCCGACGCCTCGTGACTGTCACGTGTGGCATCGAAGTACCGCGAGAGCAGCCGCCGCAGTTTCTCCCGAGCGCTGAGGAGACACAGCTGTTTCACGATTGGCCAAACTCACCCCATGACAACAATTACATGCATTTCAGGTTTATTCTAACCTTTTCAATTACAATAATGGCCACAAATCTGTGTTTTTATAACAGTAAAAGCTTTTTAACTGTAGTCGCAATGTTGCATTGAGTCACGTTTTTCATAAAACACTAATAAAAACATATACCCCCTATTAGTATTTAAATAGTATATGATTGTTGAACGTTATTCTTGATTAAGCAGTAGGCCTATATAAAAAGTGTTTCTGTTGCTCATGAAAAGTTTGTGTATTTGACAAATATAGCATTTTATTCACTAACGGGAGCAGTAACTGCACGCGGCTACTCTCGTTGATCGCCGTGCTTCAAGTCGAACGCACTTTTTAGATTTCAGAAGGAATGACTCATATGACTCGGTTCTCTGTAGTGAATCAGAAACGCTATGGTTTGATTTCAGAACGAATGACTCATGCGATCCGGTTCTTTTTAGTGATCAAAATAAAGTGCGACAAAGCGAAATGTAACATTTTTGTGATTTTATTAATAAATGGATGACTTTTCAAAAAGATAATTTACCTGTCAGTCTGATGATTCATTCAGGGACTTAACAGCAATCGGTATATACATAATTACACATCATTTATTTGTTTTTTGAAGGGGGAAGTTAGGAGGACAACCCAAGAGCTTTGACACAATTGGAACACTGCCTAGTGTCCCCTCAAACACATTGTTTGAATTACACTTTGTCAGCTTTTGGCTTTATTTTCTTCTTCTGATTCCTCCAAGTCCTTAAAGCCAAGTTTTTCAAAGGGTTCCTTTGCCATTAACTGTCTGAGAAATAAACAAAACGTTTATAAATAGTTCCTGATGCATTTGTGATATTTCACAACTTCAGGTCAAATCAGTTTAGTTATTAAAAAAAAAAACACTCACCTGTCCATCCTGCACTCCAGATACTCCTTTGTCTCTACCCGACAACGCGAACTGTCAAAACGGTTGTCTCTAAGGCATCGCATATATGTCTCTTTAAATGATTTACATTCACCTGTGTACACAAAATATCATGTTGATTTGTGAACTCAAAGTCATTGGTTGTGACCGTGTTGCATGCGCACAATCACTCTTACCGAAGTGGTCCAAGGGAAACGCTCCTTTGTCCGGTGGACGCGGTCGGAAGCTCTTGGTTCCGAAGTTCATTGCTGTTGACATCGTTTTCTTATGTAAGGTTTCACTACTACATTTAGTTGTGAAAGGAGGCCCACTGTTGGGTTTTAACAGGCACTCGAGAGAAGCAACAACCGGACTGTTTACTTCCTCTGTATTACCTTCTTCTTCTTCTTCGTCTTGCTTAACGGCGGATCGCAGACTTATAAGCGCATTACCGCCACCTATCTCTCAAATGGACCATTGACACTCTATCTAACCCACATACAATATATAAAGCACCTATACTCGCTTGTTCAAACCAGGTCTTCCCAAATATTGTAACAATAATGATTTAATGTTCTTCCTGGATTTAATAAATTCTTAATTATAAACCACTGTATTACCCGACCTGGTTTTTCAAAATAAAAGTCAGCAAAAAAAAAAAAAAAAAATCTTAGTCTCACACCTATACATTTAACAATTTATATATATATATATATATATATATATATATATATATATTAGTTATTATATGTATATAGCCAGATTTTTCTCATCACTTAGAGATACTTACAGTGAAATTGAGCAATCTTTATCTACATGTTGGCTTAACCTGTTTCTTACATGTTCAACATTTTAAGGTATTCAGCTGGTCCAGCAAGAGAAGAAGCAGAACAAGGTGTCTAACGCCAAGCGGGCACGAGCGCACTGGCAGCTCCTCTACACGCTGGTCAACAACCCGTCTTTGGTGGGCACCAGGAAACATTTCCAGCGCCAGAGCTCTGAAAGCTTCATCAACGGAGCCCTCAACCGGACCTCCAAGGAGGGCAGCAAAAAGGAAGACAGCATCAAGGAGCCTAGCAAAGAAGCAGAAAGCGCCGCCGCCACCAACAACTGAGGACTGAAATCACCATGTGGAGAAGGAGATCGGCCCTCCCTGCCCCCAGCCTCTTCATACTTAATGGCTGCTGGCCAGATATTGATGATAGTATTATTTGCTTTGGTGTAGCAGAGAAGCACATGTGTTTTAGCTAAGTGCACTTACAGCTCAGTGCCTCAGGAAGAACTTCATGCAGTTGTAGTTAACGGATCCTTTGCACATGTGTGTGGATGAATGGATGGATGGATTGTCCTTTGTTGCATGTGTGAGTGAGACTATCTCTCCTTCTTGGACTTAGAGTATCAGGAAATTTAGTTTGGCACTGAACTCCCATCTAACCGCTTGATGCGAGGTTAGCATGTGTGACTATTTATGAATGTACAGGTTCTGCTCGTTTGCAAATTGACGAATTATTCATTTCCACTCAGCATCTTCAGTTTTGCACTCATTGGTGTGACCAGTGGTGAGAATGTTCTCATAGATGAAACCAATAATGTTCATTATGAGTTTATCTGTGTCTGTTCTCATTAAGACATCATCTGCTGTAATTATATTACAATTGTTTCCATCTCTGACTAAATATAGGCGATCTGTCTCACATTGACACTTAATTTTGATATTTCCCTCTTTTATGTCTTGTTCTGCTACCTACCGCATATTTGTGATTGAAATGAAATAAATATTAAAAATAAAAAGTATGCTCCCTCCCTGTGTTGAATTAAGGGGAATAGTGCCATCTCCAGCGTCGCGTAAAGACTTGTCAATCAGCTTGATTTTATATTTTAATGAAACCAAATGAAAACCATTTAAATCAGTATGCACACGATTTTTTTCCGTGCAGTGGTATGATTCATAGGGTTATTACGAATAGCCTATTTAAAATAAATAGCTATGACAGATGTTGAGAGAGCGCAAGTGTTCCGCAATCACGTTTTTTTTCTACACAATAGTTTTCTCAAGAATTCATTACAATATCCATAACGAAAAACAAGCAGCATTACACATTTTATTCTAAATGTAAAAGCAAATAATTTAAACGTTCAATAAATATCCTTATTCAGACTATTTATATTTGTTTTGAAATATTCGTTTCAGAAAAAAATAAATAAATAAATAAATGAATCATACATTACACGGGTCTTTGTTAGTTTTGCCAATTAAAATAAAAGCAAAAGCATGTAGATGTTGGAGTGTTTGTACCTGAGCTCCTTTCGCGCGGCGTTTCGCAGGACGTTCCCTCGCCAGCGTTCAATGTCCAGCGAACAGACTTCAAATTATTAATAATTTTATTAAACTGTGTGGTTTGTGCTGGAGAGCTTGTCTGCATTTATACAAACACTTTCTGCGTTTGCAAACAATGTCCAATACATTTGTTCGTTCAATATTTTATTAAGGTCACGTACATAAAATCATATCAAAATCTTTAAAAGGTTTGAGTATTTTTACAACATCATTGGACAGTTGGACATGAAACAAGCCACTATGCGTCAGTTTACAGGACACTCGATGTCGTTTTGACTGATGGTAAAAACGGACCATTAATATTTAGGCTATATAAAAAAAGAGAGAACATCTTCTCGGGTTACTTGGCTTACATCACAAATCGACATTTAATATACAGTCTATAGTATCCTAATAAAACACACTAGAAAATACTTTTGTGTGACATGCCACGAACAAGTAGGCTATCTCAAAGAGAAGAAAGGACAAGTTCAGTCAGTTCATAAAGGCGAGAGATATTTTTAAAGCACCCGTTCGCAAAGAGATTCAAAATCACACATTTTGGGATCCCACATTACACTTAACAAACTTTTTTTTTTTTCAAGGTGATCTGGCTGGTTTTCCAGACACACACATGCTGTGAAAAGAGTAACGGTGATTTTTTTTGTGTCTTTTTTCCCCCTCAGAAGCGCTCGATGTCCACTATACAACGCTTGTGCTTCGATGACTTAAAATGGATGCCACTTGAGACAATGTACATTTACGATTATGCTAAAGTGACAAGACTTACAGAAGGTGAATTGTTTTATGAGGTTTTTTGAAGATATATTTGTCCGTTTAAATCCAGTCCACTCGATAAATCTCAAAAAGCCTATTTGTAACAATGAACACTCATCTTATGCACTTACTGCTAACTTACTGAGGTAAAAATGAGCGCGCGGTTTTTTTAGTGTTTTCTCTTTTTTCTTCTTTTTTTTTTTGCGCGTGTCTGTATTACGTGAGTTGACAGTCCGTGTTCACCTGGTTTGTATTGTGTTTCAGAGCAAACGAACAACAAACATCTCAACGGGGTTGCTTGTAATTACCGTTGATCTCCGCAGATATGTTTACCGCCTCAGCCCCGAGCGGCAACCGATCGCTGTACTCGGACCCAACCTCAAACTCCTCCTGCGTTTTGGATTGTGATTCGGGAATGGACTCAGTCACCACGCTGCCGTCGATGTCCTCACCTTCTCCGTCTCCCTCCTCGCCATCAGCCTCGCCTTCTCCCTCTTCCAGCTCACTCGGGTTGAAGTTCTTCTCGGATCCCACATAAGACGCCCTGGGGTCGAAGTCCGTTGCTATTTGCTTTTCCATCTGATCTGGGTTTTGCGTCTTCATGATCAACTTGTAGGTCTTGCCTTGATACTTGTAGAGCAAATGGCAGCAGGTGGCACCCAGCAGGGGAACGGTTGCCAAGGCTAGCAAAAAAATGCTAACAACCACTATAATTAGCAAAGATGGGATTTTCTTTCTAGTTGTGAAGACCACTTGGACTTGACAGTCCTGGCCCCCATAGGTGAGGCACAGCGTGTAATTAGTGCCTGGCTTGAGGCCCTGGAAGCGATAGGTGTTGAGGCCCTCCTCTATCTTGGACCACTTCACCACTGAATGTCCATTGCCAGTACTGACGCAAAGGTACAAAATGTCCAGGGGTGACTTTTTGGTGGACGTCTGGAAAAGACTAAAAGGCTCTTTATTCACAGTTTGGAGGTCTTGTTGTTGGCTGAGGTGAATGTTTGACTTCGCGTTCGCCATCTGGAAAGGGTTCAGCTGAACTTTGGCCTCAGTTTCTGAAACTTCCAAAGCAATAACTCCGAAATCAAACGTGTACTGTTTGAGTTCGTCCAAGCTGAGGTTGAAAGCATGGTTGGAGATGTACTGCGTGCCATCATTTATTCCGCATTTGCCGACAAATGGCAAAGTATCGGTCCCTTCTGCCTCTTGCTCTTTATCCACCGTAATGAGAGATGTTCCGGTTGGAAGGCTCTTTGTCTTCTCCTCAGATTTGGGCCACATGCTAATAACGCTGTTTTTGGAGCCTTTTGAACCAAGTTTGTCTTCTGGTAAATGGCTGGATGCTTTTGGGTCCAGCATGGGATTGATGGTGTGCTTTTTGGTGCCTGCCACAACAAGTCTCACCGAGCGCTCGGCTTTCCCCATGTCGTTGACGGCAGAACATGTGTAGTTTCCATCTTCTTTCTTGCTAATGCGAGGGATGATCAAGGTGCCGTTTTGAAACACAAGGAACCTGGCGTTTGTAGGTGGTCCGTTAATCGGAATCTCAATTTTCTCAACAATGGCTGGCAAAGGGAATGTAATTAGCTGGTTTCCAGCGTATATCTCCCATGTGACCTCAGGTTTAGGGGTTCCTTTTGTTTCGCAGTAAAGCATGACCATATATCCCTCATAGAGTTCAGTTTTTTCAATGTTTGGCTGATATGTGATGGACACTGATGGGGCCTTGCAGTCCAGTTTGGGCATGCTAGTGACCTGTATACCTTTGAGGTGGTAAGGAGCATCGCAGACAATATTGTTTTGCTCAGGGATGGAGATTGAGGATGTGTTGATCCAGTCCCTGAGCCACTCAAGTTTGCAGGAGCAGGTGAAGGGGTTGTGGAAGATTTGAAGGTGAGACATGGCAACCAAAGCATCAAACGTTCCTTGCACGATGGTGGTAAACTTGTTATTGTTAATACGGACCGAACGCAGTTCCTTCAGGTTGGCAAAAGTATCCTTGGGGATACTGACCATCTCATTATTGTTCATCTTCAACAACTGCAGGGCAGTGAGATTGGTCAAGTCTTCCCATGGAAAATGCACGATTTTGTTGTGGCTAATATCCAAATTTTTCAGCTGAATCAACGGAGCAAAGGTGCCCCTCTCAATGGTGACGATTTCATTGTGAGCCAACCAAAGAGAGGTCACCTGCGTCACATTTATAAAGTTTTTGGATTTCAACACTTTAATCTTGTTCGCTGAAAGACTCAGGGTGGTCACACTGGATGGCAAGCCCACGGGTACTTCCAGAAGTTCTTTGTAGGCACAATCTGTAAACTGGTGGTTTGATTTATCGGAGCACTTGCACTGCTCAGGGCAACTGTGCGCACTGCCAATCACTGCAGTCCCCAAGGCAATAAGCATCAGGTATTTGGTTGCCATTTTCAGCACCTGCCAAGCACGCATGAAGGTGCAGATTAGTACAAATGATTTCTATATTTTTCATGCACAAAGAACAAATGCAAGAGCCATATGAGAAAAAAAAAAGTCAAACTGACAGCTTTGCACATTATGAGGGTGACTTCAAAATAAATGTGCATGAACGTCAAATGCTTTTTATAAAGTTACCAAATGCAAATGCTTTTGTATTATTTCTTGTCTCTTTTTTTTCAAGTTGTTGTCGACTAATTGAGATCAATGAGAGGAAACAAAAAAGACATCGGACATCCCCGAGCGTCCTGCTGTGTTGCCGAACGGCTCGAGAACGCTGTCCAGCGTTCTGAAAACGCTATTCACTTTTTAATAAAAACGCGTTTGTTTTGTAATTGTCTTAAACTTCTCGAGATTTGTAGCGACTGTTTCCTAACCTAATCGTTCGCTGAAAGTTTCAAGAAGAAATGCGCTTTTACAGCTTATTTGCTCATGATTCTACTTACTTTCTGAAAATGTGTACGCTTAAAAGGTTTAACTTTTTAATAATGCCTTACCTGTAAGTGATATTCCTAACACTCGCGCGGATTTCAGTCAACACGACACTTGATGAAATGTAATAACAATATTTAATGCTCAGATGTCAATTTATCCCAAAACATGATGCAGCATTTTATATCCCGCTGGAAATCTCTGCTGTTTTGGTTAGCAGAAGGCAGAGGATGCATTTTAGTGTCAGTGTGAAGCTGAGCAGTCCAGAGGCTGTTTTCTCCTCGCGCTAGAGTTTGGACAGAATCCACTGCGCGCTCCCGCCTCCACAGTGGAAGGGGAGGGATTGTGAACGCGCAGCCTCTCCCTTCAATTCCGCATTAAAGCCATAGGGACTTTGCCGTCCAGATGAAGGTTATTCATAATTCAAATACTGTTGATAATTTATATCATATGACCTATGCCCTTGTTTGTTTTTTCGATGTGAGTATTACCGATATCCGCATGATAGGCTACTTTTTCCATGTTACAACTACGAATTTTCTGTATAAATTTTACAGGTTAGTATTTCTAGATGAAAAGTCGCCCATCATAAAATAGGCTATACTGTATGTACAAGCAACAAAGAAAACTTGGTCATAAAATTCTGAATTTATTTCTGCTTTTATAGAATGAAAAGAGAGGAGAATGACTAAAAAGGAAGTCCAGCTATTCTTGTGTAGTGACCATCTGTTAAAAAGGAGCAGAAAACCGTATAAACTGTATTATTATTTGGTAGGCTATTGTTATTTTTAATGTGGAGCATAGGATATTTTGTCAGTGTCATTACAGATGTCCCTAAATGTCCCTAAAGTGAAATGTGCTGCTATGAGCAAACCAGTGGACATTAAAAAAATAAAAATAAAATAAAAAAATAAACGAACTGAGCTGCATTAACAATGGCAACATGATGGAGCTCAGCAACAGCTGCATTTTCTGCTTGTAATTGACTTTACAGTGGAAATTGCTTAATTTGTTGACATGTCTGGAGGGAGCCTCGCTCTTACGAAACTAAATACAATGAAAATGTGAATACACTTGACTTCTAAGGACACACAGACCTTGTTTATGTCTGTTCATCGCCTTTTATTTTGTTGCGGTTTGCGGTGGTGACCCACGAACCCTTTTTATATGCTGCCATCTAGTGGTCATTTTATATACTTGTGTAATTTTTGCGGTTGTTATCTATTTTAGTAGATTTTTTTATTTTTTTTTAACACGGGTTGAATACTTTACCTTATTTCAGAGAGAGAGAAAAAATATATACAACATAATGCATTGTTGGAAATTAAAGGACAGTCTTTATATTAACCAATAGTATACTGCACTTAAGCCAAGACCTTTCACTTTCCATTTCTGTTCTCTGCTCCACAAATTGCTCTTTATTAAATGGTAGGCTATGAGTTTTTACATCAAGATTTTGTTCGACTTTAATTAGTTAGTTCGGTGTTAACTAAAAAATAGTTTTTCATAACTCCGCAACTCTATTCTACAATAGAAATTCAGTGTTCAATGCATTTTCCCATTTGGAAGTAGTAGCATAGTAGGATGATGCTACCAATACATTTATTTATTTATTTAGTACTGTTTACAAAAACAACATAACATCTTGACATTTGTATCTCACATTAACTCTTTTAAAATCAGCCTACAGCAAAAATGTATTAAATATACACTCAGTAACTCTATATGGTGTGCTGACTTGTGGATGTAGCTTCAAAATACGTTTTATTAAAATATATTCATATCAGAAAAGTTTTTAACGTATAGAATCATGAAAAAAGGCCATTTCTGATTCTCCCACAGCAAGTGAAAAACAGTCTAAATCATTAACTTTCAATTTTAAATTCACCAATATAATAAATTCATCAACTAGAAAACATACAACATTCCCACATGAATACTATAGTGTTTTTGAACCATTCTGTAGTAAAGTGTATTATACTGTATATGTTATAGTATTTACAACACCTTGTTAATGAATGCTACAGCATACTGTAGTTTAAACTGATAAACTGTAATAAATACTGTACACTTTAGTTTTTACTACAGTAAACTGTAGTGTATTGTAGTATAATATACCCTATAGTTGTAGAAAACTTAGTACAGTATTGGGTAAAGTAATTTGTTTATATTACTATAGTTGTTATATTACCACAGCAACTATAGAATTACCACAACAAATTAATTCAAGTACTTTACTATAGTATGGATCAAAAACAATATAGGCTAGTATTTACTATAAATTACTATAGTATTTTTTCATGTGGGTTAATACACATAAATATGTTCTCACTGGAGTTACAGGAGAGACAAAAACATTTACCAAACTTCTAGAACACAAGGATAGGCCTAATTATATCAGTTTTGTAATGGGTCTTCTATACTAACCGGAAGTGTTTTATTTGTTGGTATTTCTCGCTGTTGAATGAATGAGTGAATCGAGTAGAACGCGCAGCCTGAACGTTCCATGAGCCGCTTATGTCGTCACAGTGATGTTTGTACTGAATCGTCGGTTAAACTTGTGCTGCTTCAGTCTCACATCTGTATCACATCTGCTCTGCTGGTGAGTCCCTGATAAACTCATCACTTATCTAATGTTTTCATATTGCGTTATTGATTTCATTTGCATGTAGTCGTTAACGGTGTTTCCGTATGAACTGAATTAGAGCCAAATCGCGTTTATTATCGTTATGTGTATTTGTTTCCATGACAACCGAGGCAAAGCTAGACCATTAACTATTGTTATTTGTGCTTTTTAATAAACATTTCGAAAATCACTTAACCTCCATCCAAAACGTTTCTTTGTTGAATCAATTGAAATGTAATATGAGTTGTGATTAAAACACATTTGCAGTGTGATGATACAGACACAAGGCTGCTTCTTTCAGCGTCTTTCTATTAACTTTACATAGTAAACACAACTGTGTTTTTGGGGTCCTTAGAGGAAAAATAGATCGAAAGTGTTATTGCCTTATAAAAGCAAACTTCAAAAAACTATTTATATATATATATTCAATGTATTTATTTACCAAGTTTCACGTTTTCATTCTTTTGCTGTAGGATTCTCCAGAAATGTTTCTGCGAAGTCAGAGATGTGCTGCTGAAAAGTGTTTAAGTGATTGCTGAGGGTTGCGTTGAGCAATTACTCTCATCAGAGAGCAGGTAAGTGCAAGTATTTCACTACAGCGGTGGATTTCAGTCCTGAGTGTCAGAGACACACACAAACGGACCACGATTGAAAAATACTGCACTGAAGGATAGAAAAATACTATAAGTAAGAGTTGTAGACTACAGGTAAGAGTAATATAGTACAGGTATGTGTTGTAGAGTATATGTAAGTGTTGTATAGTACAGGTAAGAGGTGTATATGTAATTGTACAGGTAGGTGGCTTCAATAGCCACTTAAGTTTAACCTCAAAGGATGCCGGACCACTATTTTTACCTACATCAGTGCTTCCCAAACCTGTCCTGGAAGCCCCAACACTACACTTTTTTTTTGTCTCTCGCAACTTTCACACCTAATTCATCTCATCAGTTCATTTGTAGACATTGTAATATCTGAACTGAGTTTGTCTGATAACAGAGACACATAATGTGCAGTTGTGGGGTTCGCAGGACAAATTTGACAAGCACTGACCTATAAATTTCTCAATGTAAGGTTATTATTCATATTAGAGGTTTGTCCTTGCGGTACCTGATTTGTCCGTGGCTTCTGAGATACCTGTGGTGGCTGTCACTTTCTGAGGTCCCTGTGTTAGCCAACGCTCCTTGACGTCTCTGTGACGGCCAATGCTGCTTGAGGTCTCCCCTGTCATGACCAAAGCTCCCTGAGGTCCCTGTCACGGGCTCAGTGCCTGAGGTCCCTTTCATTTCCAGCCTCTAATATGTGAAATTAGTAGTATGTATGTATTCATAGTATTCTAAATGAAAAGTACATGGACAACCTACATATTTATACTTTACAGAACGTCATTTTCTAATGGTCATGAAGCAGCGTATGTTGTGGCTACTGCCCCTGAAGTCTCTTGTTGTGTCCCTAATGATGTTCACTGTGCACTTATAGTACGTACTAAGTTTCTGCTCTCCAGATTTTAAAAGGGTCGTATCCTCTCAAACAGCACACTAACTTTTTTACTAACTGGAATGATATGGCCAAAATTATATCATGATATATTTCTTAATTTCGGTCGATACGATATAATTCCAATATCGATATGAACACTAATAAAAAAAAAAACTCATAAAAACTGCCAAGAATGCCCATAACAGATGCCTGTACCTACAAACTGGGGGGGGGTCACCTTAATGTTCACCTTTTATTTGTATTTAGCCTTCATACAAACAAGAAATGTGAAATCACTGTTAAATAAACATCTCAGACTCACCTTATTAATATCTTTAACTTCAAATTATAGGCTAACATACACTACCAGTCGAAAGTTTTTGAACAGTAAGATTCTAGTTTTTTAAAGAATTCTCTTCTGCTCACCAAGCCTGCATTTATTTGATCAAAAATACAGTAAAAACAGTAACATTTTGAAATATTTTTACCATTTAAAATAACTGTTTTCTATTTGAAAATATTTTAAAATGCAAGTTATTCCTGTGATTTCAAAGCTGAATTTTTAGCATCATTACTCCAGTCACATGATCCTTCAGAAATCATTCTAATATTCTAATTTGCTGCTCAAAAAACATTTATTATTATGTCGAAAACAGCAGTTCCCCAGTGATGGCTGTAATCAAAGCAGCTCCGCTCATGAACGCTACTTTATCAGATAAAATGAAAATGCCATCAAAACTATTCTGAAGACAGTCGGTTCCCTTCAGAGATAGGACATTCATATAAATCACCTGCGCCGCGTTTTGATTTTATTTATTCATGTTTATTCAACAAAGTCAAAAGCCTCAAATAAATCAATGTATTACACACTAGTAATGTATATCGAAATATCGGAAATGTGTTTAAAAATCATATCACTGTTATTGAAAAAATATATATTGTGACGGGAGGAGCCAACGACAGACACAGTGGGTGTGGCGTCAGGCCTCGGAGAGGTTTTTATTGAACAAAAATAATAAAATAAAGTGTCCAGGGGGAAAAAGTGTCCAAAGAAGGGGGGGGATCTGGTGTCCTCGTTGTGCTGCGGGGCTCGTGAAGGAGGGCAGTGTTCCAAAAGGGAAGGGTCCAGGCAAGGGGCGGAGTCAGGTGGCCGCACACGCTCCCGCGGTCCGGGGCACGAGGGGCGGCGGCTTCTCTGGAGCGGCGGCTCTTCCTCTTCTGCCTCTTACGGGCATTGGCGGGATGGACGGCCCGGCATCCTGGCCCGACGGCCGTTATACGGGTGCGGCTTGCACGATGACTCTGGAGGTTCCGCGGCTCACATCCTCGGCGGCGCGATGTCCCTCGACGCACCCTTCCTGGACCCACGAGGACACCAGCGTGCATGCACGGGGGAAGAGACCGGTCTCCCGAGGAGAGGCGCGCTCGGCATTTAAAGGCGGCGGTGATGAGGCTTAATTCAGTCCAGCTGTGCCTCATCACACGCCGCCAGCCCACATTAGTCCCACGCCCCTCCTCTCATCCACCCACTCCAGTCGGGAGCCTGGTGAAGGGCGGCGAATAAGGGACGGGGTGGTGATGATGATGAGGGGGAGGGCCACCGATCCATCACATTCCCCCCCCCCAAGCGACATCCCCGTCGTCGGTCGCCGCCCACGCAGGAGTGCTACCATCCTCAACCAGGCTCCATACGGTCGGAGTGGGCGGGGCAGGGATTCCTCTCCGGGCGAACCTCCCTCTCGCACCGCGCCGGAACAGGGACAGAGAAACCGGTATTAGTCGACAGCCTCAACCAACCACAGGGTAAGACGACAATTGACTAGATGTCACTTACCCCTTCAGTGGCTGGGAGGCCGTCTCCGTCGTTTCTCCGTCCCAAGCGCTTCTTCACGAACTTCAGCGGGCGAGAGGGGATGACGTCTTCAGATGTTGCCCAACTGCGCTGTCTAGGCTCCGCCTTGCCCGCATTCTCCACCACTGTGACGGGAGGAGCCAACGACAGACACAGTGGGTGTGGCGTCAGGCCTCGGAGAGGTTTTTATTGAACAAAAATAATAAAATAAAGTGTCCAGGGGGAAAAAGTGTCCAAAGAAGGGGGGGGATCTGGTGTCCTCGTTGTGCTGCGGGGCTCGTGAAGGAGGGCAGTGTTCCAAAAGGGAAGGGTCCAGGCAAGGGGCGGAGTCAGGTGGCCGCACACGCTCCCGCGGTCCGGGGCACGAGGGGCGGCGGCTTCTCTGGAGCGGCGGCTCTTCCTCTTCTGCCTCTTACGGGCATTGGCGGGATGGACGGCCCGGCATCCTGGCCCGACGGCCGTTATACGGGTGCGGCTTGCACGATGACTCTGGAGGTTCCGCGGCTCACATCCTCGGCGGCGCGATGTCCCTCGACGCACCCTTCCTGGACCCACGAGGACACCAGCGTGCATGCACGGGGGAAGAGACCGGTCTCCCGAGGAGAGGCGCGCTCGGCATTTAAAGGCGGCGGTGATGAGGCTTAATTCAGTCCAGCTGTGCCTCATCACACGCCGCCAGCCCACATTAGTCCCACGCCCCTCCTCTCATCCACCCACTCCAGTCGGGAGCCTGGTGAAGGGCGGCGAATAAGGGACGGGGTGGTGATGATGATGAGGGGGAGGGCCACCGATCCATCACAATATCGTGATACATATTGATATCGAATTATTGTCCAGCCCTGCGGAAGCATATGCCGTTTACCAGGTGACGAGAAATGACTATAAATGCACGTAATGTTGCATAATGCACATAATTTCTACATTTTACTGTTAATATTAAAAATATCCTTTTATGCCCAACAAAACCAGGCGCAATAGTCAAACTTTGCCTCAACTTTGTAAAATCAGTGTAGTAAGTTGATGGTGGTTGTAGTTGTATGTCTGCTTTCAATGTAGTGTGTTCCTGAGTCCACGTCACAGTTACTTGTCCTTGAGCCAGTGCTAGAAAACACAGTACAAGAGCCACAGCGCAGGGCCCCCTCAGCGCCACAGTCCAGACATCCCTCAGCGCCGCGGCCGCAGTACAGGCACCCCTCAGCGCTTCGGCGTCAGTCCAGGACCCCTCAGCGCCGCGGCCACAGGTGCCCCTCAGTGCACAAGCAAAGCCCAAGCAGCCCTCAGTTCGGCGCAAACAAATCAGACCACAGACTAACACAGGACCATCTCAATGCCATGGCCAACATACAGGTGCATTCAGGGCTGTTGCTAGGGGGGTTGTAGAGTACAGTTAAGAATTGTGGAGTGCAGGTGAGAGTTGTAGAGTACAAGTTAGTCCTGTGAAATACAAGTAAAAGTTGTAGAGTACAGGTAAATCCTGTGAAATACAAGTAAGAGTTATAGACTAAAGACTTCTAGACCAAAGGAAAGTCCTGTGAAATACAAGTAAGAGTTATAGACTAAAGACTTCTAGACCAAAGGTAAGTCCTGTGAAATACAATTAAGAGTTATAGACTAAAGACTTCTAGACTAAAGGAAAGTCCTGTGAAATACAAGTAAGAGTTATAGACTAAAGACTTCTAGACTAAAGGTAAGTTCTGTGAAATACAAGTAAGAGTTATAGACTAAAGACTTCTAGACTAAAGGTAAGTCCTGTGAAATACAAGTAAGAGTTATAGACTAAAGACTTCTAAACTAAAGGTAAGTCCTGTGAAATACAAGTAAGAGTTATAGACTAAAGACTTCTAGACTAAAGGAAAGTCCTGTGAAATACAAGTAAGAGTTATAGACTAAAGACTTCTAGACTAAAGGTAAGTCCTGTGAAATACAAGTAAGAGTTATAGACTAAAGACTTCTAGACTACAGGAAAGTCCTGTGAAATACAAGTAAGAGTTATAGACTAAAGACTTCCAGACTAAAGGAAAGTCCTGTGAAATACAAGTAAGAGTTATAGACTAAAGTAAAGACTTCTAGACTAAAGGTAAGTCCTGTGAAATACAAGTAAGAGTTATAGACTAAAGTAAAGACTTCTAGACTAAAGGCAAGTCCTGTGAAATAAAGGTATGAGTTGAAAAGTACAGGTAAGGATTGTAAACTCAAGGTAAGAGTTATAGACTAGAGTTTAGAGTTGTAGAGTACAGGTAAGTGCTGTAGAATACAGGTAAGGGTTGTAAAGGACAGGTAAGGGTTGTAGACTAAAGGTAAGAGTTGTAGACTAAAGTTAAGTCCTGTAGAATACAGGTAAGGGTTGTAAAGTACAGGAAAGGGTTGTAGACTAAAGGCAGGAGTTGTAGAGTACAAGTGGCATCAATATCCATTTTAGAATTGGGAGGTTATTTTGTTAATTATCATCTAGTCATAAATGTTATAAATCAAACAGGCAGTATTTTATATGTGCCGACCAGAGGAGGATGGGTCCCCCCTGCTGAGTCTTGGTTCCTCCCAAGGTTTCTTCCTGCATTTAATTTTGTAGGGAGTTTTGCCTTGCCACTGTTGCCTTTGGCTTGCTCGCTGGGGGTTTAAGGCACTGTAATACTGCCTTGAGTTTCTGTCACTATCTGCTTCTTTGAGGTCCTGTTCATAACCGCCAATACTTATTGCAATATACAGTAACATCAAATAATAGAAAAAAGATCTGCACACTGTTAATCTCCCTTTACTAAAAAAAAAAAAATTAATAGTGGCAATGTTTCGGTTAAAGACCTTCGTCAGGCAAACAAGTCATGTTTTGCGAAGGGGTCAAATACTTATTTGACTCATTAAAATGCAAATCGATAACTTTTTTGAAATGTGTTTTTCTGGATTTATTTTTTATTTATCGTCTCTCACTGTTAAACTAAACCTACCATTAAAATTATAGACTGATCATTTCTTTGGCAGTGGGCAAACGTACAAAATCAGCAGGGGATCAAATAATTTTTTTCTCCACTGTAACTAACATTACTATAACTAACATATACAGCACGACTAGTGTCTGATTCACAAGCAAACGACTCTTATGATCTGGTTATTTTAATGACTACAATGAGCAACAATGTCAGAGCCGCAGCCTAAGACTGATGATACTCAAGTCAACAACTTGAGCAATGGGCACTTTCCCATTGAGAATGGGTAAAAAACGTCTATCTGGATACTTTAGATCGGTCGGTTGTCCATTGGCAGCAACATTGCCCAAAGTTGCCCCATGTATCATCAGTCTAAGAGCCTCATACAGCTCCAGCTCCGGTCTCCAGCCGTGATCCCGATCCACCGCAGCGACATATCCAGTATCATATTACAGCAATAAAATAAACAATGCAAACGTATTTTTGAATAAAGTGTGATTCTTCTACAATACACAAGTCTCCACTGTTTTTTCCATCTTTTAAGGTTTCATAAGATGATTGATTGATTTCCTCAGATTGTATTTTGTTAACATGAGACAAATTCACACTGTATTACTAACTTGAGTTTATTCTGATTGAATTTTCATGGTATTCCAGAGTTGGCATCAGATATCAGTAACCAAAAAAGTTTTAAAAAAAATCACATTTATATTATTTTACTTTTTGTTTTGACTTTTGAATCTAAAATTGAAACAATGAGGTCAATGTAATTGCAGTCTCATAGTTACGTTGGGCATATCTTACATTCACTCTTTGGTCTGCTATGTTTTAAAATCCAAATTACATTCTCTTGTGTTCATAAAAGTGTGTAACACCCTTCCATACAGTGATCATAAAACTCACAAAACCTTCTCAGGGATTTGACATAGATGGTAATTTAATATATTTTCCTAAAGCAGTCAGTAGTAGCGTTAAAACAGACAGGTGCTGTAGACGGTGACTTTATGACTGATATCCAGAAGCAGTTCTTTCACAGCCTTCTCCAGATCCACCAGTTCATTGGCCTTGTCCTCCAGCAGCTTCTGATTTTCATCATAGCTATTCTCAAGATCTGAAAAACACAGAAATGTAGCTCATTGTAAGTGATAGTTCACCCGTTGTGTGACAGCTCTTTTCTAAAGCTGATGCAGTAATATTTTCTTCACGGGAGATGCAGTATTGACGTACTTTTCAGAAGCTTAAGTTTGTCGCTGGCCTGTAGCAGCAGATTTTTGGCTTCCTGTTGGAGTTTCTCTGCTCTTTTCTTGGCCTCTGCCACTCCTTCAGCCTTCTGTGTGATCAGCTCCTCAACACTACTGTACTTGTCCTTCAGCTCTGAATCCAGATCCTGCATAAACAGTCCACAGCACAGGAGGTTACAAACGCAAAAAAACTTAATACCAAAGATGACGTATCATGTCCAGGTAACTCATGTACCTTTTTGAGCTGCTCAGCCAGTGTGTTGATGCTATCAGTCTCTTTCTCTGTGCTTTTGGCGCTGGTGGAGGTGTTGAGAGCCTTTTCTTTCAGCAGAGCTACATCGCTTTCCAACTTCAGGAGCCTTCGGGTGGCGTTACTCAGTTTTAGCTCCGAGTCGGACGTCTCAGACTCCACCTTATGCACAAAAGAGTGACATAAAGTGGCTTCAAATATCAATTCCAAATTGCACCATATTGATAATGAACAAAACAAGTCTAAAATTGTTCCCTTGGAACAAATGAGTGGTAGTGTAAACTTATCTTTCACATCTGTCGCCTCCTTTCTGTGAAAACCAGAGAATATACAAACATGTTGTTCAACGAACTGACCAGTAGATGGCAATGCTACCACATTCCACATATATGGTACATTTTAGCGCAGTGGTTCTCAACCAGGGGCCCACTAGAGGGCCACAGGATGACTTAAAAGAATTCAAATCACAAAATTACACAGCCCTGCATCAAAATTAAATCCAATGCTTGTTTCTTGCTAATTTTGGAGTGCTCGTCCAAAAATAGGTTTGCTTTACGTTACATTTTCCTACAAATGTAAGACGAAGAAGTCTTGTATTATGCCTTAATCACCAGAAAAACTGCTATAAAGACATGATTCCTATCTTTTTGTTCAATTCTCAGCCAATTTTTCACATGAATGCTTCAGAAGACTATTTCATGCCTAATCTTGATTTTTAACATTTTGACATTTAACTGACTTTTTGTTCAACTTTTTTTTTTAATTTGACTTATTTTATAAATACATGAAGGCTGATACATCCATATAATTTGAAGGAAAAAAAAAAGGTACATGATGGAAAGTTTGAAACTTGGTATCATCAAATTAGGTAATAATGGGCCTTTTTTGCCAATCAGCAAAATTTTATCACTGATGTATTATACTAATGTCAAATATAAAATAAATAATAAATAAATAAAATCATAATATAATCCGAAATAATTTTTCTAATTTCCTGTTCTATAACTACTGTTTGTTTGTTTTTTACTATTATGGTTAATTAGCGTGTCAATACTCCCAGTTTCTGTTAATGCAAAAGTTTGAAAACTTACAGTTTTGTTATAATTACAGTAGAAATACTGAAAATATCTTACATATAATATGGGGGAGGGGAGTATTACCGATATCCGCATGATAGGCTACTTTTTCCATGTTACAACTACGAATTTTCTGTATAAATTTTACAGGTTAGTATTTCTAGATGAAAAGTCGCCCATCATAAAATAGGCTATACTGTATGTACTAGCAACAAAGAAAACATGGTCATAAAATTCTGAATTTATTTCTGCTTTTATAGAATGAAAAGAGAGGAGAATGACTAAAAAGGAAGTCCAGCTATTCTTGTGTAGTGACCATCTGTTAAAAAGGAGCAGAAAACCGTATAAACTGTATTATTATTTGGTAGGCTATTGTTATTTTTAATGTGGAGCATAGGATATTTTGTCAGTGTCATTACAGATGTCCCTAAATGTCCCTAAAGTGAAATGTGCTGCTATGAGCAAACCAGTGGACATTAAAAAAATAAAATAAATAAACGAACTGAGCTGCTTTAACAATGGCAACATGATGGAGCTCAGCAACAGCTGCATTTTCTGCTTGTAATTGACTTTACAGTGGAAATTGCTTAATTTGTTGACATGTCTGGAGGGAGCCTCGCTCTTACGAAACTAAATACAATGAAAATGTGAATACACTTGACT
Organism: Acrossocheilus fasciatus; assembly: GCA_036784905.1. Lineage (NCBI taxonomy): Eukaryota > Metazoa > Chordata > Actinopteri > Cypriniformes > Cyprinidae > Acrossocheilus > Acrossocheilus fasciatus. The sequence goes on along the minus strand of CM071962.1, from coordinate 17,543,937 downwards.
TCTAAGGACACACAGACCTTGTTTATGTCTGTTCATCGCCTTTTATTTTGTTGCGGTTTGCGGTGGTGACCCACGAACGAAAAATATATATATACAACATAATGCATTGTTGGAAATTAAAGGACAGTCTTTATATTAACCAATAGTATACTGCACTTAAGCCAAGACCTTTCACTTTCCATTTCTGTTCTCTGCTCCACAAATTGCTCTTTATTAAATGGTAGGCTATGAGTTTTTACATCAAGATTTTGTTCGACTTTAATTAGTTAGTTCGGTGTTAACTAAAAAATAGTTTTTCATAACTCTGCAACTCTATTCTACAATAGAAATGCAGTGTTCAATGCATTTTCCCATTTGGAAGTAGTAGCATAGTAGGATGATGCTACCAATACATTTATTTATTTATTTAGTACTGTTTACAAAAACAACATAACATCTTGACATTTGTATCTCACATTAACTCTTTTAAAATCAGCCTACAGCAAAAATGTATTAAATATACACTCAGTAACTCTATATGGTGTGCTGACTTGTGGATGTAGCTTCAAAATACGTTTTATTAAAATATATTCCTATCAGAAAAGTGTTTACGTATAGAATCATGAAAAAAGGCCTGATTCTGATTCTCCCACAGCAAGTGAAAATCATTAACTTTCAATTTTAAATTCAACAATATAATAAATTCATCAACTAGAAAACATACAACATTCCCACATGAATACTATAGTAATTTATAGTACTAAATACTATAGTGTTTTTGAACCATTCTGTAGTAAAGTGTATTATACTGTATATGTTATAGTATTTACAACACCTTGTTAATGAATGCTACAGCATACTGTAATTTAAACTGATAAAATGTAATAAATACTGTACACTTTAGTTTTTACTACAGTAAACTGTAGTGTATTGTAGTATAATATACCCTATAGTTGTAGAAAACTTAGTACAGTATTGGGTAAAGTAATTTGTTTATATTACTATAGTTGTTATATTACCACAACAACTATAGAATTACCACAACAAATTAATTCAAGTACTTTACTATAGTATGGATCAAAAACAATATAGGCTAGTATTTACTATAAATTACTATAGTATTTTTTCATGTGGGTTAATACACATAAATATGTTCTCACTGGAGTTACAGGAGAGACAAAAACATTTACAAAACTTCTAGAACACAAGGATAGGCCTAATTATATCAGTTTTGTAATGGGTCTTCTATACTAACCGGAAGTGTTTGATGTGTTTGTTGGTATTTCTCGCTGTTGAATGAATGAGAGAATCGAGTAGAACGCGCGGCCTGAACGTTCCATGAGCCGCTTATGTCGTCACAGTGATGTTTGAACTGAATCGTCGGTTAAACTTATGCTGCTTCAGTCTCACATCTGTATCACATCTGCTCTGCTGGTGAGTCCCTGATAAACTCATCACTTATCTAATGTTTTCATATTGCGTTATTGATTTCATTTGCATGTAGTCGTTAATGGTGTTTCCGTATGAACTGAATTAGAGCCAAATCGCGTTTATTATCGTTATGTGTATTTGTTTCCATGACAACCGAGGCAAAGCTAGAACTATTGCTATTTGTGCTTTTTAATAAACATTTCGAAAATCACTTAACCTCCATCCAAAACGTTTCTTTGTTGAATCAATTGAAATGTAATATGAGTTGTGATTAAAACACATTTGCAGTGTGATGATACAGACACAAGGCTGCTTCTTTCAGCGTCTTTCCATTAACATTACACAATAAACACAACAGTGTTTTTTGGGTCCTTAGAGGACAAATAGATCGAAAGTGTTATTGCCGTATAAAAGCAAACTTCAAAAAACTATTTATATATATATTCAATGTATTTATTTACCAAGTTTCACGTTTTCATTCTTTTGCTGTAGGATTCTCCAGAAATGTTTCTGCAAAGTCAGAGATGTGCTGCTGAAAAGTGTTTAAGTGATTGCTGAGGGTTGCGTTGAGCAATTACTCTCATCAGAGAGCAGGTAAGTGCAAGTATTTCACTACAGCGGTGGATTTCAGTCCTGAGTGTCAGAGACACACACAAACGGACCACGATTGAAAAATACTGCACTGAAGGATAGAAAAATACGTAAGAGTTGTAGACTACAGGTAAGAGTAATATAGTACAGGTATGTGTTGTAGAGTACAGGTAAGAGTAATATAGTACAGGTATGTGTTGTAGACTACAGGTAAGAGTAATATAGTACAGGTATGTGTTGTAGAGTACAGGTAAGAGTAATATAGTACAGGTATGTGTTGTAGACTACAGGTAAGAGTAATATAGTACAGGTATGTGTTGTAGAGTACAGGTAAGAGGTGTATATGTAATTGTACAGGTAGGTGGCTTCAATAGCCACTTAAGTTTAACCTCAAAGGATGCCGGACCACTATTTTTACCTACATCAGTGCTTCCCAAACCTGTCCTGGAAGCCCCAACACTACACTTTTTTTTGTCTCTCGCATCTTTCACAACTAATTCATCTCATCAGTTCATTTGTAGACATTGTAAGATCTGAACTGAGTTTGTCTGATAACAGAGACACATAATGTGCAGTTGTGAGGTTCGCAGGACAAATTTGACAAGCACTGACCTATAAATTTCTCAATGTAAGGTTATTATTCATATTAGAGGTTTGTCCTTGCGGTACCTGACTTGTCCGTGGCTTCTGAGATACCTGTGGTGGCTGTCACTTTCTGAGGTCCCTGTGTTAGCCAACGCTCCTTGATGTCTCTGTGACGGCCAATGCTGCTTGAGGTCTCCCCTGTCATGGCCAAAGCTCCCTGAGGTCCCTGTCACGGGCTCAGTGCCTGAGGTCCCTTTCATTTCCAGCCTCTAATATGTGAAATTAGTTGTATGTATGTATTCATAGTATTCTAAATGAAAAGTACATGGACAACCTACATATTTATACTTTACAGAACGTCATTTTCTAATGGTCATGAAGCAGCGTATGTTGTGGCTACTGCCCCTGAAGTCTCTTGTTGTGTCCCTAATGATGCTCACTGTGCACTTATAGTACGTACTAAGTTTCTGCTCTCCAGATTTTAAAAGGGTCGTATCCTCTCAAACAGCACACTAACTTTTTTACTAACTGGAACGATATGGCCAAAATTATATCATGATATATTTCTTAATTTCGGTCGATACGATATAATTCCAATATCGATATGAACACTATTAAAAAAAAAACTCATAAAAACTGCCAAGAATGCCCATAACAGATGCCTGTACCTACAAACTTATGAAAAATGAATTTGCCAAGTGTATGAACTCCTCCTATTAAACTATATAATTTTTTTTTTTTTTGGGGGGGGGGGGTCACCTTAATGTTCACCTTTTATTTGTATTTAGCCTTCATACAAACAAGAAATGTGAAATCACTGTTAAATAAACATCTCAGACTCACCTTATTAATATCTTTAACTTCAAATTCTAGGCTTACATACACTACCAGTCGAAAGTTTTTGAACAGTAAGATTCTAGTTTTTTTAAAGAATTCTCTTCTGCTCACCAAGCCTGCATTTATTTGATCAAAAATACAGTAAAAACAGTAACATTTTGAAATATTTTTACCATTTAAAATAACTGTTTTCTATTTGAAAATATTTTAAAATGCAAGTTATTCCTGTGATTTCAAAGCTGAATTTTTAACATCATTACTCCAGTCACATGATCCTTCAGAAATCATTCTAATATTCTGATTTGCTGCTCAAAAAACATTTATTATTATGTCGAAAACAGCAGTTCCCCAGTGATGGCTGTAATCAAAGCAGCTTCGCTCATGAACGCTACTTTATCAGATAAAATGAAAATGCCATCAAAACTATTCTGAAGACAGTCGGTTCCCTTCAGAGATAGGACATTCATATAAATCACCTGCGCCGCGTTTTGATTTTATTTATTCATGTTTATTCAACAAAGTCAAAAGCCTCAAATAAATCAATGTATTACACACTAGTAATGTATATCGAAATATTGGAAATGTGTTTAAAAATCATATCACCGTTATTGAAAAAATATATATCGTGATACATATTGATATCGAATTATTGTCCAGCCCTACAGAAGCATATGCCGTTTACCAGATGACGAGAAATGACTATAAATGCACGTAATGTTGCATAATGCACATAATTTCTACATTTTACTGTTAATATTAAAAATATCCTTTTATGCCCAACAAAACCAGGCGTAATAGTCAAACTTTGCCTCAACTTTGTAAAATCAGTGTAGTAAGTTGATGGTGGTTGTAGTTGTATGTCTGCTTTCAATGTAGTGTGTTCCTGAGTCCACGTCACAGTTACTTGTCCTTGAGCCAGTGCTAGAAAACACAGTACAAGAGCCACAGCGCAGGGCCCCCTCAGCGCCACAGTCCAGACATCCCTCAGCGCCGCGGCCGCAGTACAGGCACCCCTCAGCGCTTCGGCGTCAGTCCAGGACCCCTCAGCGCCGCGGCCACAGGTGCCCCTCAGTGCACAAGCAAAGCCCAAGCAGCCCTCAGTTCGGCGCAAACAAATCAGACCACAGACTACCACAGGACCATCTCAATGCCATGACCAACATACAGGTGCATTCAGGGCTGTTGCTAGGGGGGTTGTAGAGTACAGTTAAGAATTGTGGAGTGCAGGTGAGAGTTGTAGAGTACAAGTTAGTCCTGTGAAATACAAGTAAAAGTTGTAGAGTACAGGTAAATCCTGTGAAATACAAGTAAGAGTTATAGACTAAAGACTTCTAGACCAAAGGTAAGTCCTGTGAAATACAAGTAAGAGTTATAGACTAAAGACTTCTAGACCAAAGGAAAGTCCTGTGAAATACAATTAAGAGTTATAGACTAAAGACTTCTAGACCAAAGGTAAGTCCTGTGAAATACAATTAAGAGTTATAGACTAAAGACTTCTAGACCAAAGGAAAGTCCTGTGAAATACAAGTAAGAGTTATAGACTAAAGACTTCTAGACTAAAGGAAAGTCCTGTGAAATACAAGTAAGAGTTATAGACTAAAGACTTCTAGACTAAAGGTAAGTCCTGTGAAATACAAGTAAGAGTTATAGACTAAAGACTTCTAGACTAAAGGAAAGTCCTGTGAAATACAAGTAAGAGTTATAGACTAAAGACTTCTAGACTAAAGGTAAGTCCTGTGAAATACAAGTAAGAGTTATAGACTAAAGACTTCTAGACTAAAGGAAAGTCCTGTGAAATACAAGTAAGAGTTATAGACTAAAGACTTCTAGACTAAAGGAAAGTCCTGTGAAATACAAGTAAGAGTTATAGACTAAAGACTTCTAGACTAAAGGTAAGTCCTGTGAAATACAAGTAAGAGTTATAGACTAAAGAAATCTAGAAATACAAGTAAGAGTTATAGACTAAAGAATTCTAGACTAAAGGAAAGTCCTGTGAAATACAAGTAAGAGTTATAGACTAAAGACTTCTAGACTAAAGGTAAGTCCTGTGAAATACAAGTAAGAGTTATAGACTAAAGGCTTCTAGACTAAAGGTAAGTCCTGTGAAATACAAGTAAGAGTTATAGACTAAAGACTTCTAGACTAAAGGAAAGTCCTGTGAAATACAAGTAAGAGTTATAGACTAAAGACTTCTAGACTAAAGGTAAGTCCTGTGAAATACAAGTAAGAGTTATAGACTAAAGACTTCTAGACTACAGGAAAGTCCTGTGAAATACAAGTAAGAGTTATAGACTAAAGACTTCTAGACTAAAGGTAAGTCCTGTGAAATACAAGTAAGAGTTATAGACTAAAGTAAAGACTTCTAGACTAAAGGCAAGTCCTGTGAAATAAAGGTATGAGTTGAAAAGTACAGGTAAGGATTGTAAACTAAAGGTAAGAGTTATAGACTAGAGTTTAGAGTTGTAGAGTACAGGTAAGTGCTGTAGAATACAGGTAAGGGTTGTAAAGTACAGGTAAGGGTTGTAGACTAAAGGTAAGAGTTGTAGACTAGAGTTTAGAGTTGTAGAGTACAGGTAAGTCCTGTAGAATACAGGTAAGGGTTGTAGACTAAAGGTAAGAGTTGTAGACTAAAGGTAAGAGTTGTAGACTAAAGGTAAATCCTGTAGAATACAGGTAAGGGTTGTAAAGTACAGGTAAGGGTTGTAGACTAAAGGTAAGAGTTGTAGACTAAAGTTAAGTCCTGTAGAATACAGGTAAGGGTTGTAAAGTACAGGTAAGGGTTGTAGACTAAAGGCATGAGTTGTAGAGTACAAGTGGCATCAATAGCCATTTTAGAATTGGGAGGTTATTTTGTTAATTATCATCTAGTCATAAATGTTATAAATCAAACAGGCAGTATTTTATATGTGCCGACCAGAGGAGGATGGGTCCCCCCTGCTGAGTCTTGGTTCCTCCCAAGGTTTCTTCCTGCATTTAATTTTGTAGGGAGTTTTGCCTTGCCACTGTTGCCTTTGGCTTGCTCGCTGGGGGTTTAAGGCACTGTAATACTGCCTTGAGTTTCTGTCACTATCTGCTTCTTTGAGGTCCTGTTCATAACCGCCAATACTTATTGCAATATACAGTAACGTCAAATAATAGAAAAAAGATCTGCACACTGTTAATCTCCCTTTATTAAAAAAAAAATTAATAGTGGCAACGTTTCGGTTAAAGACCTTCGTCAGGCAAACAAGTCATGTTTTGCGAAGGGGTCAAATACTTATTTGACTCATTAAAATGCAAATCGATAACTTTTTTGAAATGTGTTTTTCTGGATTTATTTTTTATTTATCGTCTCTCACTGTTAAACTAAACCTACCATTAAAATTATAGACTGATCATTTCTTTGGCAGTGGGCAAACATACAAAATCAGCAGGGGATCAAATAATTTTTTTCTCCACTGTAACTAACATTACTATAATGTAGTAACATATACAGCACGACTAGTGTCTGATTCACAAGCAAACGACTCTTATGATCTGGTTATTTTAATGACTACAATGAGCAACAATGTCAGAGCCGCAGCCTAAGACTGATGATACTCAAGTCAACAACTTGAGCAATGGGCACTTTCCCATTGAGAATGGGTAAAAAACGTCTATCTGGATACTTTAGATCGGTCGTGGGCCCTGTGTCTCACCTGGTTGTCCGTTGGCAGCAACATTGCCCAAAGTTGCCCCATGTATCATCAGTCTAAGAGCCTCATACAGCTCCAGCTCCGGTCTCCAGCCGTGATCCCGATCCACCGCAGCGACATATCCAGTATCATATTACAGCAATAAAATAAACAATGCAAACGTATTTTTGAATAAAGTGTGATTCTTCTACAATACACAAGTCTCCACTGTTTTTTCCATCTTTTAAGGTTTCATAAGATGATTGATTGATTTCCTCAGATTGTATTTTGTTAACATGAGACAAATTCACACTGTATTACTAACTTGAGTTTATTCTGATTGAATTTTCATGGTATTCCAGAGTTGGCATCAGATATCAGTAACCAAAAAAGTTAAAAAAAAAATCACATTTATATTATTTTACTTTTTGTTTTGACTTTTGAATCTAAAATTGAAACAATGAGGTCAATGTAATTGCAGTCTCATAGTTACGTTGGGCATATCTTACATTCACTCTTTGGTCTGCTATGTTTTAAAATCCAAATTACATTCTCTTGTGTTCATAAAAGTGTGTAACACCCTTCCATACAGTGATCATAAAACTCACAAAACCTTCTCAGGGATTTGACATAGATGGTAATTTAATATATTTTCCTAAAGCAGTCAGTAGTAGCGTTAAAACAGACAGGTGCTGTAGACGGTGACTTTATGACTGATATCCAGAAGCAGTTCTTTCACAGCCTTTTCCAGATCCACCAGTTCATTGGCCTTGTCCTCCAGCAGCTTCTGATTTTCATCATAGCTATTCTCAAGATCTGAAAAACACAGAAATGTAGCTCATTGTAAGTGATAGTTCACCCGTTGTGTGACAGCTCTTTTCTAAAGCTGATGCGGTAATATTTTCTTCACGGGAGATGCAGTATTGACGTACTTTTCAGAAGCTTAAGTTTGTCGCTGGCCTGTAGCAGCAGATTTTTGGCTTCCTGTTGGAGTTTCTCTGCTCTTTTCTTGGCCTCTGCCACTCCTTCAGCCTTCTGTGTGATCAGCTCCTCAACACTACTGTACTTGTCCTTCAGCTCTGAATCCAGATCCTGCATAAACAGTCCACAGCACAGGAGGTTACAAACGCAAAAAACTTAATACCAAAGATGACGTATCATGTCCAGGTAACTCATGCACCTTTTTGAGCTGCTCAGCCAGTGTGTTGATGCTATCAGTCTCTTTCTCTGTGCTTTTGGCGCTGGTGGAGGTGTTGAGAGCCTTTTCTTTCAGCAGAGCTACATCGCTTTCCAACTTCAGGAGCCTTCGGGTGGCGTTACTCAGTTTTAGCTCCGAGTCGGACGTCTCAGACTCCACCTTATGCACAAAAGAGTGACATAAAGTGGCTTCAAATATCAATTCCAAATTGCACCATAGTGATAATGAACAAAATAAGCCTAAAATTGTTCCCTTGGAACAAATGAGTGGTAATGTAAACTTACCGAGACCAGCAAGTCTTGCGTTCCCTTGATGTCAGCACTGGCCTGTTTCAGTGCCTCGGTTACTGAACTCTGGGCGCGCTCAGCCTGCTGCAAGGCCTCCTTCACCATCTCAGCTGTGTCTTTCACATCTGTCGCCTCCTTCCTGTGAAAACCAGAGAATATACAAACATGTTGTTCAACGAACTGACCAGTAGATGGCAATGCTACCACATTCCACATATATGGTACATTTTAGCGCAGTGGTTCTCAACCAGGGGCCCACTAGAGGGCCACAGGATGACTTAAAAGAATTCAAATCACAAAATTACACAGCCCTGCATCAAAATTAAATCCAATGCTTGTTTCTTGCTAATTTTGGAGTGCTCGTCCAAAAATAGGTTTGCTTTACGTCACATTTTCCTACAAATGTAAGACGAAGAAGTCTTGTATTATGCCTTAATCACCAGAAAAACTGCTATAAAGACATGATTCCTATCTTTTTGTTCAATTCTCAGCCAATTTTTCACATGAATGCTTCAGAAGACTATTTCATGCCTAATCTTGATTTTTAACATTTTGACATTTAACTGACTTTTTGTTAAACTTTTTTTTTAATTTGACTTATTTTATAAATACATGAAGGCTGATACATCCATATAATTTGAAGGAAAATAAAAAAGGTACATGATGGAAAGTTTGAAACTTGGTATCATCAAATTAGGTAATAATGGGCCTTTTTTGCCAATCAGCAAAATTTTATCACTGATGTATTATACTAATGTCAAATATAAAATAAATAATGAATAAATAAATAAAATCATAATATAATCCGAAATTATTTTTCTAATTTCCTGTTCTATAACTACTGTTTGTTTGTTTTTTACTATTATGGTTAATTAGCGTGTCAATACTCCCAGTTTCTGTTAATGCAAAAGTTTGAAAACTTACAGTTTTGTTATAATTACAGTAGAAATACTGAAAATATCTTACATATAATATGGGGGAGGGGAGGCTTGAATATTATGTTGGACAACGGTGGACTTCGAGTCAAAAAAAGTCGAGAACCACTGCTTTAGTGTCTGATGATATTTTTGAAGCAGAGGCACGGATCCCATGTTTTTGTAAGAACTATCAAATAGACTATTGCAGAAAATGAAAAGAAAATTTAACCTAGCATGCAAAATACAAATTTTGATGTTTATTTGATGGAAATAATAATCACATTTGGTAATGAGGTTGCAAAAATCGTGGCAAGTGCCTGCTATATGAAACTGTTGTCTAGGATTGATGTAAATGACTGAATAGATCTCAGACCTGGCCTTGCGGGCTTGTTCCAGCAGGCTTTCTGCTCTCAGTATGTCAGCAGCACTCTGGTTGAGGATGTCCTCGACTTCTGTCAAGCTGCCCACACGCTCCCTGATCTCTGCGGTCAGGTTCTGCAGCTGGGCTGGACTGGTGGGCATCTGCATCTGTAGAACTTCATTGGCCACAGCCTCGATGCTTTCCAGGTCCGCTCCATCTTCTGTAGAACCAGACAGAGTAGTGATTAAAAGTCAAGGATCTGATCATCCAAGCAACCTATCCTCAGGAAACCTGTAAGCGTTTCTTACGAGTGAGGAAGTCTCGGATCTGTTTGATGAGTTGGCGTAGCTCCTCGTTGCTTCCATCCACACGCTTTTTGGTCTCATTGGTTTTTGACAGCACTTCTTGAGCATTAAGCTTTGCTTCATCTGCTTTTACCTTTGCCTCTGACACCTGAACACACAAAATTAAAGAAAAGAAATCCTTTAAATCCTTCTACACAAAAGCATTCAGCAGTTATCAAGTGCTTAACAGTGAGAAGATCCAAACAGAAGCATATCTCTACAAAAATGCATTGCAAAATCTTTTATCATATCAACAGCAGATACAGTATCAACTGAGAAACCTCACCATTTTGGAGAGCTTGTCCACTTCCTCCATAGCGCTGATAATCTCCAGGTCAAAGTCCTTGGCTTTCTGCCAGGCATTGTGGGCCAGCGTGGTGAGGCCATCGCATCCCTCTCCTCCACACTTCCTGTTTCCTTCCCCATCCACACAGCTCAGGCCTCCGCAGAGAGAGTCGGCACAGTTCTCTGAGCCAGCTGGACTGCCACATGTCTATCCGGAGAAAGATCACAAAGTTAAAACTAGGCTTTATATTTACATATGCAAAACTCACTTGCGAATTTAACTTCTGCGCAAAATTGCCTTGCTGTGCAGTTACTAGCATACATATGTATAGATAGATGCCACATTCGACCACTCCAGAAACGTCAACGCGTCTGCCATCTTGGAACGCTCAATGAGTCGTCACTCACAATTAAAATCAATGAGTTTCAAGTTACCACAACATTGTGCAGCCTCTGGTTGTAAAAAACACCAAAATTTAAATTCCTGAAGAAATTGTATAAACTTTTTTGACAGATAAGAATGTGTTGGTTTTTCTTTTTAATATGCATTAACTCAATATTACAGTTTTTTAAACTATAGTACCCTTTAAATGTTGCGTTAGCGAACGGCTTCGTCTTGTTGTATCGTGTTTTTAGCAAAATCATCTGCTGAAGTCTATTGCACATATAGATGTTGCGTACAGAGCAATGTACAAATTTTGGTCTGTTGCTGATTCCAAATTACATGACAAAAATTGTAGTTAGTAATTTAATCCATTACATTACACATTTCAGGTAATATAATCAGATTACTTTTTGATTACTATTAGATTACCTTTGACCTATTACTTAGGTTTTCACTTGTTTTATCATCCGCCAAGCAAAAACATAAGTCCAATCAACAACAATACACCTGTCTTCAATGAGCCGCACAACATGTAATAGTGACAAGAAACAAAAGCCTAAGGATCTCCAATGATTGACAAAAATATAACATGAAAGTGACTGCTGTTTCTGAAAACTAAACTTTGCTAATTAAAATTAATGTATGTCAGTGATCAGACCGTTCATCAATCTGTTGACTGCTTTACCTTCTCGCTAAGCTCAGACAGGTCCAGAGTCTCCAGCTGTCCAGCGAGGTTGTCCAGTTTCTTCGCAAACTCATCCTGCCTTTGAATGAACTCTTCTTTGGTCTGGTTCATCAAGTCTTCTGTTTCTGTTCGCAGGGTGGCAGACTGATTAACCAGGTTGTCCGGGTCAATGGTGGAGGCATTCGCACGGATCTCCGCATTCTGGGACTGCTCATAGTATTGATTCACGCTGGCTCTTGCCCCTGTGGAACAAAAAACATTTTGCATTGATGCATTGCCTGGGTCTGTTGAAGAAAAGGCTTTACAAGATACTGAGTGATGTTACTCACCTCGAATGTCTGAATTCTTCACAAACTCCACCTGCTCCTGAAGGTCCTTCACCGTCTGTTGCAGTTTCTGAGCTTCTTCTTTGAGGGACTTCAGTTTGGTGTCTGTGCTGTTGTTGTCGGATGAGATCTCGGACAAGGTCTCCTCCGTCACATTAAGGTTGGTGTTCATTTCAGCCATTAAGGCACTTCAGAGAGAAGATAAATTCAAACATATTATTCTCATGAGACCTGATGAGAAGGATCTACACTTGCTTCCACAAGCCTAGAGAAAGGCTTTAACTTACGTAGCTTGTTCGAGAAGTCCCTGGATCTCCGTTAGAGGCTGAGTGGCTGGATTCTGGGCCAGGATGTTGCGGATCGAGTTGGCGCTGCTTTCGATGTTATTGATGGTGGCCTGGTAGGGTCCTGTAATGCCGGTGGCTTTGATGGTATTGACCTTCTGGACCAGTCTGTGGGTCTGGTTGGTGAGGTCGCCCACAATTACATCCCATTCGGCGAAGCACTGGTGGCAGCGCTCGCAGTGTGGGAACTCGCCCGTGTAGCCTCGAGCACATGTGTCACATCGAGGCCCGGAAACACCTTCCACGCAAACGCAGTGACCTGTGACCTTGTTGCACTGCTGCTCCGCGATGCCTCTTGGGTCACAATCACATGCTGAAAATATACAGGAACACAGAGGTTTAAGTACAGAGAACTGAAGTTTAATGCAGACTTATCATTAACTAAAACTATTCAAAATATTTCTGTTAACTGAAATGAAGCTGAAATAAAATATACATATTAGATATTTTAAAAGACCCTTAAACTTAGCAATTAACTGAAATAAGTTTCACCTGAAGCACTAAAACTACTGCCTGGAAATAAATGAAAAATAAAACTGCATTGAAGCTAAAACATAAAAATAAATTAAACCTAAATAGCCAAAAAAAATGACAAAAGCACATAACCAAATGACTAAAATTAAACTGAATTAAATTAAAATTAACTGACAAAAAATAAAATTATTTTTAAAATCTATAATAATATAGAAATAATAAAATCAACAGAAAGAGACCAATTTTAGAAAAATAAAATTTGAAGGGCTAAAGGAAATGAACTGAGATGTTTAAGACAACAGTTCACTGACTGGCATTTTCTGTCAACAAGTGCAAACTTTGAGTTACCGTGACCTTATTAGGCTGGAGTGAGCGATGGAGTCAGGGGGAGGTGGTGGGAGTGGAAGGATGAAGGAAAAGATTGTTTGCACACTTTAGTGCTGCACTGCACTGCGAGTGTTTGGTGAACAAAAGCCAATAACTGCCCCACAATGACAGACGAGACACTTAGCAAATACCACGTTAGGAATGACTTAACATGAGGCCCTTAAAACAAACATACTCATCCACAGAAAATTCTAGTTTTAACGGCCTTGTTAACCTTCATCAAGACCATTTTCACCAGTCAAAGAAACTATTTCTCATATTCAAGTTTTTAACATACCATAGTTAACAAGCTAGCTGTCTACTGCAACAAAGATACCTTCATCCTATTTAAATGTGTAGCTTAAGTGACTGATTTTGAATGCTCTACACAGGCAGCGACTCTGTTAACCACAACAATAGTGCTCCTCATGCAACACGCAATTGATTCCAATAGAGTTTGGCATTAGCATATTGCTAAGCTAACAGTGTACTACTCTAATAAGCATACAAATCCATAGCACTCACAAATATTGTGTGAAATAGTCCATTTTAATTAGACTGAACTAATTTTTATCAATACTTTTCAGTAATGAGTGAAATATCAGCACAAATCATTCTGATGGTGCATTCAGGCCCTACTGAAAAGTTACGACGTCAGGTGCATTTAAATGAACTCTGGGCTCAAAACAAACATTGCATTCGCAAGGTTTCCCATTCATAATTCTGACTTTGTGGTGGCATTCATTTAGTTTGTAAATACAAAATCAGACAAAACTCACATCATGGATTCTTCTCCATGAAGGATGCTTAAAAATTTGGCCAAAACAAATTATCTTAAGGCATCTTTACACAAATTTCTCTGTAAAGACATAATGCTGTATAAAATCCAGATTTCATGCCTGCTCTGACCCACCTCATCCCCTCGTATCAAAGTATACAGTTGAAATTGCAGTGTAAATGCATTCATGCCACCTATGAGCAGCATTATGCAGTCTGTGTAAAGACACATAAATGCCAGATTAGAAGTGCTTCTGTGCCAACTTTGTAGTGTGAATTTGGCATTAGAGGGCAGGAAAATGAAGTAGGTTGGTAGCTCACTAGGATTTGTAACAGAGCGCATGTCTTTACGGGTAAATAGGTAACCAGAGAGCAGCACTTTTTTGACCCCCAAGGAGAATTCAGGACAATAGATTTGACACATACAATACGTGAATGTGGACCCTGTCTGGGACGATTTGTTTACATAAAACACATTCCAGTGTGACGCGATTAAACACACATTCCATAGGAAAAGACTCCTTCACCTAAGGCTGCTAATGCATACAAGGTACTAGAGATAGGGAATTATCTCGGAGGTTAATCCCTGCTATTATCCAGGGGGCCTGAGGCAGCACCGGGGGTGTTTCTTGTTGGGACAATGCAGTGAATGTGACCCCTGGAGACGGTGACAGGCGTAGGAGCTTTTGTGTTGGTGATGGGAAGTATTTAGTACTAGCAACTGACAAAAAAATTCTAGGATAGGCTTTTACTGCCTGAGGAACACATCTGCATTTTATTGTTTAAAAGGCAGCTTGAGAATTACATGAACCTTTTGAAAAGCAGGCCTAAATTAAACAAGACTGAATGCATTGCAGTGCATTTGTGTACTCAGCAATCGTTTACATAGATGTATACGGATAAGGTACGGGGATGTAAAACATATCAAACGCCAACTGAGAAGGAGAACCACTGTCTTACAGACTAAACCACTCGAGGGGTACTTCTGTAATAACAAAGTCCATTTTACTGCTGTTAAACATTCATGACAGTGTTAACAAGCTCTTGGAAATTATGCCTTAAAAAATGCACTAACTTCTGGGCTGGTGATATATTTGCCAGACCTGTGTAAACAGTAACCAGCCATGAGGTCAGCTGCCGCTGCATGACCAACATCCAATGTCGATCAAGAAATTTAGTCTCAAACCAACTAAAGATATTCAGTAACCTCGAATCTAACTAGGTTTTCATTTACAAATATGTTTTACATGGCTGCCTGATACAGGATTATATGCAGGAGTGCACGTAAGTGGTGTGCAGGTGTGCATGCGCGACCAAAATAAAAAATGCGTTAAGTTCAAACCGCTGATTTGTGCACTGACATGGTTGACGGCTGTTAATGCACAAGCACTGTTTTTGACTGACTAACTGTAATACTGTATAAGATTTCCATTCAAACAGAAAGCGTAAATCTAAGCTACGCGCTGCCGGTTTTGGCGCAAAACATGTAACTGAGACATTTCGTTAACTGACGCACTTCAGTCGGCAACGCTAAAACCGACAGTGCATATACTTACTTGCCGGCAACCCGCAAAAAATAAAAGCTTTCTGGTTTAAGGTTTGAAAATATTGAAAATTCATTGAAAAAAAAAAAGAAAGAAAAGAGTCCAAAAGAACAAATAAAATGTAAATATTATAGCATTGTATTTTTAAATGTAGTATAAAATAATTGTATTTTTTCTCTCATTTTTTTACAATAATATAATATTATCACATTTTACTTATTATTTTGTTTGTTTTGATTTTTAAAATAACCTAATTAAATAAAGCACAATTAAATTATTTTTACTATTATTAATTATTTTATTTTTTATAGTTATATTTAACGGGTCACACTATGTGCAGTGTCAGCACCAAACCAAATCTCTAGGTGCTCTCATGAGAACCAGACCTAAAAAATTTATGTGCACCCCTGAATATATGTATCCTTTCCATCTGTTTTTCATCACCATGCAGATAAGGTTATTGTAAAAATGCATGGGAGGAAACGTGACCTCTTGAACACAACTATGTATGGCTATCATTCCTTTCACAAGGAACATTTTACCACATTTATTTTACTGTTTGGCTAATAGAGCATGAACTTTTAATTAACTTTTAGGCTTTAAAAATTTATATTCAAGATATAAATTATATAAATTCAAGATTCCTCAGTTGTAAGTCCCTTTGGATAAAACTGTCTGCTAAATGAACAAATGTAAATAGAAATGTAAATGTAGCACCATAATTGATCAGAATTCAGATCAGACGACGCCTCTAGGCACAAAAAAGTTTTACTAATTATACAAAAAAGTTAAGCTATAACCTATAAAATCTCTGAGGAAACCAGTTGTGGTTGGACAAAATGTAAAGCTTGGGATTTCACAAGGTTATCGAACTAGTATTTAACAGGAAACCACATAAAGCGCTGCTCAAGCTGAACAAACGCTCAGTGCTGTGCTGGAAGAGGGAAGAGCATACTGAGGGCGAGTCAGCAGGAGGGTTATAGAGGGGTAACTGGATCTTAGAGGAGCACAGGGGGCTTCCTGCTCCATCAGGACTCTCCAAACAGACGGAGGGGTGTGGAGGTGGAACAGATCTGTCGGCACACCGCTTTATCTGCTCAAAGAGACTCCAAAACCTTCTCTGCTTAAGACCAAATGGCTTATTAAAGGAATAGCTTGTACCAAAAAAAAATCTGCATTTGATTACCTTCATGTCATTTCAAATAATGTACCATAAAAGTTGTTTATATGACTTGTGTGTGACTTTGTGTGAACAGACTGAAATGTTACTCACTGGAAATCTCTTTCGCCAACTTGTAAAGTGGTGGAAATGCTGATGGTGGATCATATTTTACATGCATCACTCTTGACAATGAGCTGTTAATTGGGCTGAGATTATAGTGAAGGTCTAACAAAACAATGTGTCACAATGATCTTGAAGGAGATCAGTATATAGTCGAAGCTCAATACCATCAGAGTCTTTCCTTGTGTTTAAGACCTCAAAAGCACCAGAAAATTCTTCATCAAGTTCAATATAGATTTCCAAAGATATGGTCTGCACAGCCGCAAATACAGTCAGAGAGAGGACAAAGCCTCTTTTCTGAGGAGGAGCACTGCAGCAGACACTAATAGCCCCATAAGGGGAAGCCCACGAATACAAAGGTGCATTGTGGGAGTAGAGAGGGTATTGCGAGGCTTCGACAGATCCCCTCACGAGCTCGTCATGGTCGTGCACATCTGGGGCGAATCAGAGAGTGGGCCGCGGACTTCTCCATTCTGCTAGACATTCCTACAAAACTGGGTTGTCTACAGATTTTATGGTTTGGGGTCCTGGCAGAACAAATCTGCAGTGTTTGCAATGTCAGCAAAATGAGCTCAGTTGTGTTATCTAGGTTTATTCAGTGTTCAGCAGTGATCATTTAAATTCAAGATTTACCTTTTAAAATAAAATTAAAATAATTACATTTCCCTGGTCTTATTGTGCATGTTTTATTGGTGTGAATTTTTCAGAATACAAAATAATAGTTTTCGAACTACTGTCATAGCCAAGACTACATAGGTGGGGGAAAATTACATAATAATACTATTATATATATATATATATATATATATATATATATATATAGGTATCTATGTTTGGGGAGAAGTTTCTCTGCTCACCAAAGCTGCATTTATTTGAACAAAAATACAGTAAAAACAGTAATATTGTGAAATATTATTGCAATTTAAAATAACTGTTTTCTGTTGTAATATATTTTAAAATGTAATTTATTCCTGTGATGCAAAGCTGAATTTTCAGCATCATTACTCCAGTCTTCAGAGTCACATGATCCTTCAGAAATCATTCTAATATACTGATTTGGTGCTTAAGAAACACTTATTATTATTTTCCATGTTTATTATTATCAACAGTTGTGCTGATTAAAATATGTTTTTTTAGGAAATCATTATACTTTTTCAGGATTCTTTGAAAGTTCAAAAGAACAGCATTTATTTGAAATAGAATCTTTTGTAACATTATAAATGTCTTTACTGTCACTTTTGGTCAGTTTTAAGCATCCTTACTGAATAAAAGTAGTAATTTCTTTAAAAAAAAAATCTTACTGACCCCAAACTTCTGAAATGGTAGTTTTTATAACATAATATAAATTTAATAATAATATAATTAATATTAAAACAAATATCACAGCAACTTGTCTTATATTAAAAATAAAATGAACAAAATAATGTACTGCAATAATTCACTTCCTAAAGAATATTCTGGTTCCCTTAGAAGTACATCACATTGCTAAAGTTAAATGCATTGCAAATTATCATCATAATTGACTGGGTCATTTATTGCATTGATATTTTTCAATTTTTCTGAACTCACCGTGGCATTTGACCTCAGGGTTTCCCCAGAACAGCTCTCTACACTCTCGGCAGGTTCTACCGCCAAACCCAGGTTTACAAGAGCACTGGCCCATAATCTACAGCACAGAGAATAAAAAAAATACAGATTAATCCATGTGAACTTTATTACGATCCCAAACATGACATATTAGTGTGAAGGTGGTCTGACCTCATTGCAGGACGCGCTGAAGGAATGGTTGAGGTCGCAGTCGCAGGCCTCGCAGCCTTTCCCGCTGGCCATATTCCAGGTGTCCGGTGCGCACTGATCGCAGTGCTGGCCCACCACGTTAGGAAGACACCGACACTGACCGCTGTTCAAGTCACAGTTGCAGTTACCCGGAGAGGGGCACGTCTCCTCAACAGTGCCCATATGATTACACACACACTCTGAGAAAGACCAGGACAAAACTTTAGAAACTCAGCGGCCAGGAGTCAAATGCATAGTTGTACTGCACAAAATGTACATTTTAAAATGATTTTATAATTTTTTTCTATACTAGTAAAACAAACTTTATCTAGACTTCAAAAGTACTAATCGTTTTTAATCTGTTTTAAATAGATTTATAAATCAGACATTGTATCGACAGTAATACTTGTCCTAACTACACTACCAGTCAAAGGTTTTTGAACAATTAGTTTTAAAAAAAAATAGTCTTCTGCTCACCAAGCCTGCATTTATTTGATCCAAAATACAGCAAAAGCAGTAATATTTTGAAATATTTTTACTATTTAAAATAACTGATTTCCATTTGAATATATTTAAATAAATAAAATGTAAAAAATAAATATAAAATGTAAAAATCATTCTAATATTCTGATTTGCTCCTCCAAAAATATTTATTAATATTATTATTATGTTGAAAACAGCTGAGTATCATTTTTTCAGGTGTCTTTGATGAATGGAAAGTTCAGAAGAACAGCATTTATCTGAAATAGAAATCTTTTGTAACATTATAAATGTCTTTAGGGTCACTTTTGATCAATTTAAAGCATCCTTGCTAAATAAAAATATTAATTTCTATAATTTCTTTTTCAAAAAAAAGAAAAGAAATTATACTGACTTCAGGATTTTGAATGGTATTTATTTCAGATAAATGCTGATCTTTGGACCTTCCTATTCATCAAAGAATGCTGAAAAAAATGTACTCAACTGAGTAATGATGCTGAAAATTTAGCTCTTTGATCACATGAATAAATTACATTTTAAAATATATTCATATAGAAAGTAGCTATTTCAAAATATTACTGCTTTTGCTGTATTTTGGACCAAATAAATGCAGGCTTGGAGAGCAGAAGCGAATTCTTTAAAAAAAATATTAAAAATCTTACTGTTCAAAAACTTTGACTGGTAGTGTACTTTGTACTACAATTTTATGATCATATTTTTGTAAACACAGTATTGAAACAATGAAACTTTTCTTCAAGAACTTACTTCTGCAGCTCTGGGTCAGTGCATTGCCGTAATAACCGAGCTTGCAGCGGTTGCAGCCCTCACCCTCGCCCTCGCCCTCAGTGTGGTACAGGCATTTGAGACAGGCGCCCGTTCGGGCATCACAGGACTCCGGGTCCATCATGTCGATGTTGTTGTTGCACTGACAGGGCCGGCATTCTCCGCCCACCTCGTGTGGGTTTCCGTAATAACCAGGGGCGCATTCTTCACACCTGGCACCTATGGGTGACACGAGACAAGAGGTGTGTTCAATTACAGCTCTCACTGCTACAAAATTACATATTACAAGACAAAATATCACCAAATTCTTCCACATACACTATCGTTCACTAAAGTTTTTTTGAAAGAAGTCTCTTAGACTCACCAAGGCTTCATTTATTTGATAAAAAATACAGTAGAAATCAGAAAATTGTGATAATATTTCACAATATTACTGTTTTTACTGTATTTTTAATCAAATAAATGTAGCCTTGGTGAGCAGAAGAGACTTCTTTCAAAAACATAAATCATAACAATTTCCAAACTTTTGAATGTTACAGTAAACTATATGACAAGTTCTAGCATGTGTCATGATACAGGAAAAGTACGGTGTTCCTGACAGATGCTCTTATAAATCAAATAAGATGTATGCTGGTTACCTTTATATCCCTGGTTGCAGACGCAGAACACCTGGTTGGAGTCGAGGCTCTTATAACACGCGCCGGAGAACTGTCTGCCGCTGCCGGGACCATCCGGACACATGCAGGGGCGGCAGTGGTCTCCAGAGCCCAGGATGGGGTCACCATAGTATCCATTCAAACACCTACAGAAGAGATTTTATAAATGAAAGGCTATATTTTCATGTAAACATCAATCTATAATGTTGAAGAAAGAACACAGGGACTAACCTCTCGCAGTTGTGTCCAGTGGTATGGTCCCTGCAGGACAGGCACTGTCCCGTGAGCGGGTCGCACTGCTCAGCGTGGCCATTGCAAGTGCAGGGGCGACAGTTAGGGAATCCCCAGTGTCCCGGCAGACAGCGGTCGCACTGCCGCCCATACGCTCTGGGAATACACTCGCACTGACCGGTGGCCTCGTGGCAAAAGGAGTGGACGGACCCCTCAGGACTGCACTCACATGCTAAACCAACAACAGACCACAATTATGCTTGTGAAAGAAATACATGGTGCAGTCTATGCTATTGACCATTTGTACTTACGCCTGCAGCCTTGCGGCCCAAAAAGGAAGGTTGCTGGGGCGCATTTGTCGCAGTTCCTGCCAACCACGTTGGGACGACACTGGCACTGGCCACCGCTCGGGTCACAAACCGTGCTGAGAGACCCCTGCGGGTCACACTGACAGGCTGAGAGAAACAGAAGAGAGAAAAAAATACAGGGTTAATTCAAGATAATCGGGGGATTTTCAATGGCAAACAAAGTGTTAGGTCGTCACGCACAGAAACCTTGCACACCGATGCATATTAATTAATCTGTTGTGAAAAAAACCACAAAACAGCACTAAATGGAGTCTTCAAGGAGTGAGGGTGATTTTGTTGTCTTCTCGCTTCTTAAAAAGTGAAAAAGTAAGGTAGAGACGGAGAGTTCCCCTCCTTATTAAGGAGCAGCGGGATTATCACGGGCGAATCAAGGTTTACTTCAGGATGTCTGGCTCAGTTTGATGCTTTGCTAGCGATACTAGAGCCACATATTAAAAAGAAGACCACCAATTTCTGTGAACTCAGTGTGCAAGGATCTTTATGGTGCTTTGTGCTGCGAGACGAAGTGGATGAACTTGACAGTTGCGTTCGCTTGTACGGTGGCTCTGAACTGTCAAAACATCTCTTAAAATGCTTGCTACTGATGCGAAAAACTGAAAAAAAAAATCAAACCCAATCCGAATTTATGACGGACGAAAATTTCGGAGGCAGTGTGTAAACATGATTGACATAATGTGAGGTTGTATTTATTTTTTAACGAGTGAAAATTTCGGATGAAATTTTCGGACTCAGTGTGCAATGACCTTTACGCGAATATCGGTTGTTTAATATCGGCTTAAATACCAGTAGACACGATTAACCAGCAGAAATTTGTCAAGCAGTAGAGATTTTGGCCTATCATCTCTATCGCGGTTACATGCTCATGTGATGTTGCTATGCTATGTAGTCACGAAAACTAGTTTTTAAACACTGCAAGTGATTTTATGCCATTGAAACGCAATCAGCAGCGAAAGAGAACTCATTTTGCTGTATGCTTGAGCTATCTGAGAAACTGTTTCTGAGCGCGGTCTGAGAGGCTTGTGGACGTGTATTGAACGTGGTGAGTATTGAGTTATTTTTACTGCTTTATAGGCCCTGAACGAATAAATACTTGTGTCAAAATGCCCATCTTTGCAAGTATCCTCGTAAACGCAGTAATTTAGGTCTTAAGTGAAAGTAAACAGCTGAGAAAGAAAACACATGTGTAACAGTATATTGGATCCGGGCAGCTCTTAAAGTGATAGCAGTCAAATATTCCTGCTGTCTGACGTTCATGTTAATCAAACAACAAAAGAGAGAAAATCTCTCACTGCTCTTGACTAAATCACTTTTGCAACTTTAATAAGAATAAATATATAATTTATACAGTGAAGAATATGTAGTGTTTTTATACATTTGATTACTTTATACAATGTATGTAGCATTTCTTATTTATTTGTTTTTTGTCCTATTGCTTGCAATTAGTTTCTTATTCTTTTTTAATCCCTGATTGTTTATTTGCCTTCAGTTTTTTTTTTTTAGGCTAGTATTAGTTTGTTTTTTTGTGATATTGAGTCTGATGACAAGAATTCTGACATTTCTATGATATAAACAATTTTTATACCATAAAGACCTTATTTAAAGCAAACTACATTGTGATATATATTGTTATCGTGAAATAAAATGACTCATACCATGATATCAACAGGTATTTCATAATCTAGGCCGACAAAAATATGAATAATTCTGACAACATGCCACTCAAAATGAACTCTAATGTAATCTATTTACCATTTTGTTTGTTACTTTCCTGACAGTGTATAACTATTCCAGTACACTCTTTAACCATATAAACAACACCTAAACCCTCATATCAAACTGTACATTTATATAATATTAATACATTTATATAATAAGTTTTATCGGTTATAAAAAATAAAAAAAACAATATCGGTTTCTCTTTCTACATTCATCCATTATATTACTTAATGGCTGTAAAAATACCTTTTGGCTAACAAAATTTTAATATCAGCAATAACAGGTTGGAGCTTGCATACAGTTTAGCATGGGCTCAAACCCAAAAAAAGCCTCTCTGTTGGATGTGCACAGCTTATAAATCACACTGAGGTAAATCACCGGAGTTCAACTTGACACCTCAGTGGCTCCAAGTTCAAACCACCTGCATAAAAATGCTTACTTAGGGACTTGGCAAGCCATCTCACCATGAAAGACCCACGAAAACCCATGAGACTTAGAGAAGTCACTGGTGCAGGCCAGAAGAGCCGGGAAATTTTACTTGTTCTTTAAACCAAACATCAGGCCTAGTGGATCGCTAAAGCAATGCTGAGGAGAAACTAAAGTAACAACACCACAAACCTTTTCAAAATAGTGTTACTTTTCTAGTTACTAGCTTTGCTTTCAAAAATATAGCAGGTCGCTGGCTTTTATGCCACATCATATTGTGCATGGAGCTTTACAGCCGAGCAAATTGAGATACAAACATCCATTCCTAAAATGTCAGATGGCATAGCTAAAATTGAAAATATTTAATGTTTTAAGATCTTTAATGCTTTGAAACAGCTTAATTTTTTACAAATCAGAGAAACATTTTTTTGACCAAACAACCATTTTTGCAGATTAAATGTTTTAAGTAAAAAATAATGTAGTTTTTCACTACATGGTAACTGATGGATGAATATTTTTTATCATTTTCATTTCTACAGCACAATATTAATACATAACAAAAATTAAACAGGTAAACAGATTGAATTAATTGATCTCACCAACTGTAACACCATTTTTTCCCACTAAAATTTAAATCAGGGACAATTAAAGCATCTGATTTAATACTCTGATACCTGTGATTACTAAGATGAAGAAGGATCATGAAATGCTCTGTTCATCACTAAAAATTTCAACTAGTTTTATTAGTTAGAATATATTTAATATTGTCCCCATACTTGAGTCTCTTCATTCAAAAACTATTGTTAATTCTGTGCCTTTAAACGGCTCTGTTAAAATTGTATCATCAGGTATAACTGTTATTTTAAAAGACTGCCTCCTCACATAGCTTCAGTATTGTTTGCTACTGATTAAAGTGTAGCCTTGAAATGTGGCCTACTTTTCCAAGAAGGGAGTTTGACTGTATTTTTTACATTATGTATCATATAAACCTTAACAAGTTAGCAACTTAAAGAATGACTTGAAGATGTCTTTTCAGTAGTAGTGTATGCTGTGTTTAATTTCATCATGTGGAAGTCAACATTTCCACACTGATATTTATAGTCAGCAAATCTTGCGTTCTGATTTACGCCTCTAGCCATGTCTTTTGCTTTTCTTCTTGTCCTGACAGCTGATGAAATTGTAAAGTCTCAGACAGGAAGCATGTAAAGCAGTATAATTATGCCCGAGGCCCTGTTACAAGCTCTGACACGAGGTAGGAAAGCACCTCTGATGAGAGACAGCAGCCGGAGGAAAATGAAAGCTGAATGAACGATGACAGAATGAAGACTGGCACGTCTATCTTAAAGGGAAAAGGGTATTCTTATGCGGTTAGAGAATGGAGCCAAAGACATGCGATGATGACAGGCTGAGAATCTGTATGTGTGTGCACTTTAAACAAAGTGTGGAAGATCTTAAAGTTGAAGTGATTATGCATTTGTGATATTAGAACTAGAATTAGAAAATAACTAATTATTCTGAAAAGTATAGTGTAGACATTTCACTCGCATTTGCAACAAACTAAACGCATGCAAACAGTAAAATGCATGTGCGAATAAAAAACAGATCTTTAAAATTCAGTTTTGTGAAGTTTGAGTTTCATAAAAGTTCTTAAATATCTTAAATGATATAACAAATGTCTTAATTATCACTTTAAGATGTCATAAATAAGCCTCAAAAGCAAACACAGCACATTCTAAAGGTTCACGATTTCAGAGCGTAGAGTGTTGTAGGTTGTAATTGTACATATTTTATCTTCTTCATCTTTTAGAATGAGTTATGTGTAGAAAAGTAAAGAATAAAAACTTCAAAATAAGAGTCTTGGGGCCAGTTTTACTAATAGCTTGCACCATCACAAACCATCTTTTGGCGTTAAAATAGTACTGTCAGGTTTTACTAAAGATGCGCAGTTGATAAATTAGCGCTGAAAAGGCGTGGACACAGTTATTTTTGCGCCTGACCTTATTAAATATGCATTTGTAGGAGTTTCTTTTTCGCAAAATTTATGGGAGGAGAGTATTCAAATGAATCATGCAACGAGATTTACTAACGTTTGTGCTCGTCAAATTACTGGTATTTGTGTCATTATTTAACGTCCAAAAAAAGCATGTCTTAAACTGTTTTGCATTTGAAATGGCTGCAATTATTGTTGCTAGAAGGAGGCACCGCAGAGAACAGAGAGCGTGTGGTAGAAGGGAGAGGATTTTTTCCACACGTATTAATATATTTATTTGGACTGTCAGAAGAACACATTATGCGAAAATATAGTTTGCCAATCCATGTTATATTTAATTTGCTTCAGGAAATAAAAGTCGACTTGGAACCCTCAGCTAGGAGTCACGCAATACCAGCTCTATCAAAACTTACTGAAACCTTCATTTTTTGGCCTCCAGTCCTTTTCAACGTACTGTGGCGTCTTTCTTTCTTTATTCTTTATTTGCGACTACGCTAATTTGGGCAGCGTTTCGTATATTGCGTTGGGCAATATGTAAATGAGATGTTGCGTCTGTGTTCTTTAATTTGCACGTTGTTAGTAAATCACCCGCAGAAATTTTCACACCCATCGGCGCTGTTTTGGAACTGTGCTCTCGTGCTAATTTGCCCTGTTTAGCAAAAATGGCCCTTGGTGTATTTTGGGCTTGTTTATAATTGTAAGTCCTGCATTATGCATAAAGTTTTTTGTTTTGTTTCATTTTCCTTGTTTATTAATGGTATTTTGGTTACACACACAAAAATGTTTTTGAGTAGCTGACAATAGTAAATCACATACATTTCAAAATAAGAGTCCTTGTGTATTTTTTGTGTATTTATTTTTCACTTTAAATGTGCACTAAATGCAAAATGTATTTAGGAACGTGTGCGAATATAAAAAAAGAAATCCAAGCGGGTCCTTAAAAAAAATCAATAAAATAAAGTTTTAGGAAATTTGCGGTCATAAAAGGTACTATACTATATCTCAATTGGTATAACAAATGTTTTCTTATAATTTTAAGATGATGTAAATATGCTTCAAAGTTAAAACGCAGCACTGTTGCGTATTCTACATGTTCAGTTTCAGAGCTGAATGCAATCAATGAACAACGTAAATTGTAAATTTATGTCAATATTGGTCATGATCTATTGGTGACCTATGACAATGTTTACGTTATGGTGTTTACTTTGTAATGTAGATTGTTGTAAGAATGCATATTTTATCTGCAACTTTTTGAATGAGCAGTCAGCAATGGTAAAGTATATGTATTTCAAAATAAGAGTATTTGTGTATTTCAGGCTTGTTTATAATTAAAAGTCCCACATTATGAATAAAGTTTTTTGTTTTGTGTTTTTTTTTTTCCTGATTGATCTTGGTATTTTGGTTACACAATAAACTGTTTCTGAAATGTAATTCAACATACAATCATGTAGCATTTGTCTGGGCATCCCCGACTAAGAACATCAGTTAACACATATCAACATTATCGTCACACATTTTATTAGCAATATTAAAGTATTTTTTTAACTTAAAATGGGTAATTTAATATGAAGTTATGGATGTACCTTTAACTCCCTGATGCAGAAAAGCCGACACACTGAAGATGTAATTCCTGCAGATATCAGTCATGGGGGTTTTCACCACTGCTTGGCTGTTCTCCAAACAGCGGTAGCGCTGGAAGGTTTCCCAGGCGCTGTTGGTCACCATGTCTCCACCCTCTGACCCAGAGCCAGAGAAAATATCCAGGTTTTTGCAGTGTGGCATGAGGACGATCTGAGAGCAAGAATAGATATCGGTTGTTCAGCATTTGAAGATTCCAGTGCAACTGATATTGTCTATATGACAGGGTAAAAAAGGGAGCCTACCGAGTCGATGAGCGTGTACGGCGACTGCACATCGCTTAGAGCGGAGTAGCGAGACAGACTCAAGCGCACGGTGTAGTTCAAGCCCTCTTCAAAACACACAGGCCTAGACAGCACCACATACCTGATGGGCAAAACCAAGAGAATTAAATTTCACAGATTCAAAACTCAAAGACTTTAGCTCAATGAAACCTAGTGAACAACCGTCTAGGGGTGCAGTCACATTTTCCGCAGTTCAGTAAAATTTTTAGGTCAAAATCAAGTCTTTCAATAGAAATTGGCACATTCTAATATTTTGCATGAAGATTTCCACATGCAGATTTCGCAACAGGTTCAACTTGGTCATGCAGATTTGCTGCACTGACCAACAGAATCTTCTTTGTTTGAAAGTGACTTCTGTATGAACTGTGCTTCATCACTGCACTATTGACCAAACACAATGGGTCTTTTTCTTGGCTGCAAATTTTCACCTAAATGTTGCTGATGTGATCACATCTCACTGAAAACCTAACTAGGCAGCATCCTAACTGAAGTGACACATCAAAATAACTGATTTTGAATGCTCTACATAGGCAGGAACTCTGTTCCATAAAAATAGACTCACCCTGCAATTGACTTCAATGGGGTTTTACATTAGCATGTTGCTAAGCTAATATCTTGATACTCTAATCAGAATAAAATGCAATAGGCACAAAAATCTTGGGTTTTTACTAGATTTAATTACTTTTTATTGTTACTTTTAAGCTTTGAATGCAATAAATATATCTATAATAAACATCTCTCTGGATTTATTGCAATGCATTCTGAGATTACGTTCTCTGTAAAGGATGCATGAGATGCTGCCTTAGAATTTGGTCAAAATAAGCAAAATTCTGTTCATTACCATCTAGAATAGCCTTCAGTGTTTTAATATTATTTATATACTATTGTCGCTTTTATTAATATTTTGAATTAGCTTCTTAATGCGAGTTAAATATTTTTTATATATTTGATGAAAAACTTGAAATATAAACTAGAAATGTTGCTCTGGAAACTAACTGAAATAAATATGTTTAAGCTGGAGTACTAAAATTACTAAAACTGAATTGAAAGCTGCGAAGGAATATTTTTAAAAACAAAAAACGAATTATGAAAAGAACAACAAAATTACCAAAACCTAAACTAAAATGAAAATGAAAACTGAATATATAAAAGTAGGGCTGAGCGATAATTCGATAACAATAATTATCACGATACAATTTTCCTCGATAAAACAATATGAAGAGTTCGATAAATGTTCGATATAATGTTTATGAGCCAAAAGTGGAATGAATCAGTATATAATATATATAATAATATATATGTACAGTATATAATTATATTTGTAATTAAGCTATAACATATGTGCATTTATACTGAATGTTTTTGGACTAACGTTACTGTTTTTCATACAAATAGGCTACCTTAAAAATCATATATTTATATTATTATCATGGTATTGAGGTGCTATATGTGTGGTTTTACCTGTGTTTATCATGATTTAAATGTATGCTACCATGGGAGACCAATGCTTAATTTAAATTTTAAAAAACAGTCTTTGCATAAGGACTACATCTACAGCATGATGACTTAAAATACTGCCTAGCTATTATTGGATGAAAGGTAATGTGCATCAGGTGGTCCATCTTTCTTCGCTCATACCTGGATCCAGGATGCAGAGACACCACCTGGTTGTCATCGTCGGGCATTGTGTTTGCACAGCGGCTGTCGGCGGTAATGACGCGAGGCCTGATGACAGTCATCAACACTTCCTCCCACTGCTCTGGCAGCTACACACCATGAAAGAGCAAGCAGATGATGTAATGATGTATCTGCTTACCCTTTAACTCAAGGCTGATGAAACATGTCTTTACTAAGCTATTCGAGTCAAATGTCAATGCTAGTATTGTACTGTAGAGTAAGTCACCTGAGGTTCATATCGAATGATAATGTCATACTCCATAGAGTAGGGGATGTTGTCGATGCTGAACTCAAGATAGGCACCTTCAGGAACATTCACAAAACCAATGCCAGTCCAAGTGGGGGATCTGTCCTGAGGCTGGGGTCTAGGGACAACTGTCACACCCTACCGATAGAGAGAGAGATATAGAGATACATCATTCAAATACTCAAAGACTTCGACAGATGGCAATAATGAGGACACGTACAGGTCCAAACTTGGCATCCTCAGCTTCATAAGTGTAGTGGTCCAGAGCGATGAAGTAAAAACCAGATTCCACCTGGTCACAGCGTCTGCCAAACATGTGCTCACGACACTGACACTGACCCGTTTCAGGAGAGCAGCTGGGGAAAGAAATAACGCCAAGAAATTTAGATGGTTCTTCCTAAAGATCTGGTGGAAAATAGCTCTGGAGGGCATATTTAATGCTGACACAAACAGTCAAGACTCAAAACCTGTGAGAAATGGCACCCATCTGTTTGTTGGACCGCAGTTAAAGCCTGCCTTTGTAACTCATGTAAATACAGTTTTCTTATTGGACGATACAGCCAGTTCAGTCTGAGACTAAGAAACATTATTTTCACTGTTATTTAAGGCTTCCTGCCAGTAGTTTCTCAACAAACTGATTCAACTTACTAAGAAGAGAGGGCAGTAGGAGTAGCAAGTACATTTTTAAGTTTTTTAATCCATTTTGTTGTCGAAAATCTAAGTCTGATCACAAAGAAAAGTAATAGCACAACTCTACTCAGAAAGCGGCATAAGTTAAAGTGTCACTCGATGTCCATGATGAGTAAAGGTCCTTGCACACTGAGTCTGAAATTTTTGTATGCGTTTTTTTTTTTTCTTCGTATTTTTCCTATTCATCATGTTTTCTTATCAAAATGCTTGTCACGGATGGGAAAATGCAGAAAATCGAACCTGAGCCGAAATTTTTTATGACGGACGAAAGTTTCGGAGGCAGTGTGTAAACGTGATTGACACAGCGTGAGGTCGTATTTATTTTTTAACGCACAAAAAATCTGGATGAAAATTTCGGACTCAGTGTGCAATGACCTTTACACAGCAAATTTTAATACTTAGGGTAGTGTTAATATTGTTAAAAAAATCTTTTGGTAACTGAAATCAAAATAAATATAAACCCTAGCAAAAATAAAGCATATTTGTGTGTACACTTTAAGTATCTTGCATTTAAAGACTGATATTATACAGAGATCATACAATCCTTATTAATGGTGATATTAAACAACATTTTAAACGTAAAATTAAGAAATGTGCATTGTGCAATAAAAAAATACAACCAAAGAAAGTTTAAATATTATTTTTAGTGCTGTCAAACAATTAATCGCATCCAAAATGAAAGTTTTTGTTTACATTATATATATATGTGGGTGTACTGTGTATATTTATTTTGTATATATAAATACACACACATACAGTATATATTTTGAAAATATTTACGTTTATACATATATATTCATGTTCTTATATTTTATAAACATAACATATTTTTCTTAAATCTATACATGCATGTGTTTGTATTTATATATCCATAAAAAATATACACAGTATACACAGATATTATGTAAACAAAAACCTTTATTTTGGATGTAATTAATCGCGATTAATTATTTGACAGCACTAATATTTTTATATCAGTAAATCTTAAGCAATATGTCGGTAAATATGTTGATGAATTTGAAGTATTATGGCATAGGAAGAAAAACTTAAATAAAAACAGAAAAAATACAAATGTTGCCTTGGCACATAATTGAAATAAATTAGTTAAAATTGAAGTGCTAAAATTATTCAAACTAAAACCGAAATAAAAATAAATTAAAGCAATATAAAAATATTAATTACAAAAAAAGAAAAACTAATAAAAATGACAAAAGCATATAACAAAATTACTAAAAACTGAACTAATAATAATAGTAAATTATTATAAAATAATAAAAATAGTAGTAATAATAATAGTGATAAAAAGTGTATTTGAATGAGAGATTAAAGAACTGAATAGTTTTACTCACTTGTTGTTGATTGCACCACCATGATCACAGTCACATGGTCTGCAGCCGTCCATGTCGTTACTGAGACCCCAGTGCTGAGGCTATGAGAGAGAGAGAGAGAGAGAGAGAGAGAGAGGCTAGTTAAAAGACCATTTAAACACCACAGTGTTTACGACAGACCTCACAAGGAGCAAAATGTAAGCAGTTGTTCTTAAAGGCAAATGATCAAATTTTGGAATAACTGAATGCAAGATATCTGGAAAAAATAAATAAATATAATTGTTAAAATGTAAAAGAGTATATATATTAATGCACATTTAATAAAATTGTTGTATGATTTACAATAATTTACAAAAGTGTCACATTATATATTATAAAAGCACAATGTTATGTTCCTAAAGTCATTCACAGTGCTATTGCACAAAGATATATGAATGAACTCATAAAGTAAACAGAACACGCACCAGACACTGGTCACAGTTCCTTCCGGTAACCAGACGTTTACAGTAGCAGTTTCCTGAGTCTGTATCACATGGACTTCCACCTGGAACCGTCCCCAAAGCATTGCATGTGCATGCTGGGTAACAACAAAACAAAAGATACTTTTATTTGAGATCTTTCAAAACCATTTTCACATGAATTGATGAATGATTTGGGTTCGCTTTAGTGTGTAAGGCATGGACTTACGCTGGCATCCCAGAGGGTCGTCGCTGAGTCCGTAATTGCCTTGTTTGCACTGGTCACAGCGCTCACCCTCCACATTAGGCTTACAGCGACACTGACCCGCGATCAGCCCGAGAGACACGTCTGTCAGCGGATCACACACTCCACCGTTAAGAGAGCCGACCGGATCACAGTTACAGGCTGGAAAAGACAAATCCGGACAGTGTAAAGACAATGGGAGGAACTGTGGACAGCTGGGAAAACTAACAAACGGAGCCATGATAATTATTATACTATATCAATGCAACAGTAAAGACGCTCTGTGCCAACTTTTTTAATCGCAATACTGTTTTTCACATCTAGTACAAAGATACTTCACAAAAGATACTTAGCATTGTTACTCACACAACAAACACTGGAAACACAACAATAAAGTTTAGTATTTTAACATCAGTTAATGCATTCCCAAACAATGAACATTTTTATACAGCATTTATTAATCTGCATTGTACATTGATGTTAATATATTAACATTGATATATATAAATATATATATATATATATATATATATATATATATATATATATATACTGTATATAGATTAACATTGATATATGTTAATGCTAATTTATACTTAATAATTAGTTAATAAATATATTTTTTGTTAACTCATGTTTGTTTATAAGTTAATCATTTATACAACTTGAAATGCTAGAAATGCACAGACATAGAAATAGAAATGTACATTAATCAAATAAATAAATGGTATTTTTATTGTTACTCCATGTTAATAATTGGATTAATATTGTATTGTATTGCATTGTAAGCTATTATCAAAATTTGATGTAAAACTCAGAGACCACATTTCTGCTTTGTGGTCAAAAAGTTCAAACTGAAAAACCTCAGTCACCACAACAAAAGAGGAATGTGAAACCCTAGACGCGTGTGGTTTCAGGAAGGGCGGCGCTTCGCCTTGTGGTAACGGACTACTTCAAAGCCCAGGTGTTTCTGCTCCCAAATCTGCACGAGCAGAGATGAACAAAGCAACAGCTGGACCAGGCTCGCATCACAAACTAGACCAGACAGGTAGAGGAGCAGCGGCAGTCTGAAGGGGGAGAAAAGCTCAGAGGAAATGACAGGTGAGGAAATGAGAGGGGACACGTACGCTCGCAGATGTTGGGGTCACGGATGTCTTTCTCTGGATGCTGGTAAAAGAAGGGCTTGCACTGCTCGCACTTGTGACCCATGGTGTTGTGTTTGCAGTCGTCGCACACGCCGCCGCTCACGTTACCCGAGGCCTGATACACGGCCAAGTCGAAATGACAGGAATCAGAGTGATGATTGCAGTTACATTCTGTGAAAGAAGCAAAGAAATGTTAGTGAGAAAATGGCAGATGATTAAGTAACAAATGCACAACAGAATTATTACGTTTGAAAACTATAACGCAGCAACAATTGCACGACAAAGAATCATGACATTTAAAAACTATAGCGCAGTAACAACTGCACTACAGAATTATGATTAAAAACTATAGCGAAGTAACAACTGCATGACAGAATTATGACGTTTAAAAACTATAGCGAAGTAACAACTGCACGACAGAATTATGACGTTTAAAAACTATAGCGAAGTAACAACTGCACGACAGAATTATGACGTTTAAAAACTATAGCGCAGTAACAATTGCACGCCAGAATTATGATGTTTAAAAACTATAGCGAAGTAACAACTGCACGACAGAATTATGACATTTAAAAACTATAACGCAGTAACAACTGCACAACAAAGAATTATGATGTTTAAAAACTATAGCGTAGTAACAATTGCACGACAGAATTATGGCGTTTAAAAACTATAACGAAGTAACAATTGCACGACAGAATTATGACGTTTAAAAACTATAACGCAGTAACAAATGCACAACAAAGAATTATGACGTTTAAAGACTATAACGCAGTAACAACTGCAAAACAAAGAATCATGACGTTTAAAAACTATAACGCAGTAACAACTGCATGACAGAATTATGACGTCTAAAAACTATAGCGCAGTAACAATTGCACGACAGAATTATGACATTTAAAAACTATAGCGCAGTAACAACTGCAAAACAAAGAATCATGACGTTTAAAAACTATAACGCAGTAACAACCGCACAACAAAGAATTATGACGTTTAAAAACTATAGCGCAGTAACAACTGCACGACAGAATTATGACGTTTAAAAACTATAGCGCAGTAACAACTGCAAAACAAAGAATTATGACTTTTAAAAACTATAGCGCAACAACTGCACGACAGAATTATGACGTTTAAAAACTATAGCGCAGTAACAATTGCACGACAGAATTATGACGTTTAAAGACTATAACGCAGTAACAACGGCAAAACAAAGAATTATGACGTTTAAAAACTATAACGCAGTAACAACTGCACAACAAAGAATTATGACGTTTAAAAACTATAGCGCAGTAACAACTGCACGACAGAATTATGACGTTTAAAAACTATAACGAAGTAACAATTGCACGACCGAATTATGACGTTTGAAATCTATAACGCAATAACAACTGCACGAAAGAATTATGACATTTGAAATCTATAACGCAATAACAACTGCACGACAGAATTATGACGTTTAAAAACTATAGCACAGTAACAATTGCACGACAGAATTATGACGTTTAAAAACTATAGCGCAGTAACAACTGCACAACAAAGAATTATGATGTTTAAAAACTATAGCGCAGTAACAACTGCACGACAGAATTATGACGTTTAAAAACTATAGCGCAGTAACAACTGCAAAACAAAGAATTATGACTTTTAAAAACTATAGCGCAACAACTGCACGACAGAATTATGACGTTTAAAAACTATAGCGCAGTAACAATTGCACGACAGAATTGTGACGTTTAAAGACTATAACGCAGTAACAACGGCAAAACAAAGAATTATGACGTTTAAAAACTATAACGCAGTAACAACTGCACAACAAAGAATTATGACGTTTAAAAACTATAGCGCAGTAACAACTGCACGACAGAATTATGACGTTTAAAAACTATAGCGCAGTAACAACTGCAAAACAAAGAATTATGATGTTTAAAAACTATAGCGCAGTAACAACTGCACGACAGATTTATGACGTTTAAAAACTATAACGCAGTAACAACTGCAAAACAAAGAATTATGACGTTTAAAAACTATAGCGCAGTAACAATTGCACGACAGAATTATGACGTTTAAAGACTATAACGCAGTAACAACGGCAAAACAAAGAATTATGACGTTTAAAAACTATAACGCAGTAACAACTGCACAACAAAGAATTATGACGTTTAAAAACTATAGCGCAGTAACAACTGCAAAACAAAGAATTATGACGTTTAAAAACTATAGCGCAGTAACAATTGCACGACAGAATTATGACGTTTAAAAACTATAACGCAGTAACAACTGCACAACAAAGAATTATGACGTTTAAAAACTATAACGCAGTAACAACTGCACAACAAAGAATTATGACGTTTAAAAACTATAACGCAGTAACAACTGCAAAACAAAGAATTATGACGTTTAAAAACTATAGCGCAGTAACAATTGCACGACAGAATTATGACGTTTAAAGACTATAACGCAGTAACAACGGCAAAACAAAGAATTATGACGTTTAAAAACTATAACGCAGTAACAACTGCACAACAAAGAATTATGACGTTTAAAAACTATAGCGCAGTAACAACTGCACGACAGAATTATGACGTTTAAAAACTATAGCGCAGTAACAACTGCAAAAAAAAGAATTATGATGTTTAAAAACTATAGCGCAGTAACAACTGCACGACAGATTTATGACGTTTAAAAACTATAACGCAGTAACAACTGCAAAACAAAGAATTATGACTTTTAAAAACTATAGCGCAACAACTGCACGACAGAATTATGACATTTAAAAACTATAACGAAGTAACAACTGCACGACAGAATTATGACGTTTAAAAACTATAGCGCAGTAACAATTGCACGACAGAATTATGACGTTTAAAGACTATAACGCAGTAACAACTGCAAAACAAAGAATTATGACGTTTAAAAACTATAACGCAGTAACAACTGCACAACAAAGAATTATGACGTTTAAAAACTATAGCGCAGTAACAACTGCACGACAGAATTATGACGTTTAAAAACTATAACGAAGTAACAATTGCACGACCGAATTATGACGTTTGAAATCTATAACGCAATAACAACTGCACGACAGAATTATGATGTTTAAAAACTATAGCACAGTAACAATTGCACAACAGAATTATGACGTTTAAAAACTATAGCGCAGTAACAACTGCAAAACAAAGAATTATGACGTTTAAAAACTATAGCGCAGTAACAACTGCACGACAGAATTATGACGTATAAAAAGTATAGCGCAGTAACAACTGCAAAACAAAGAATTATGACTTTTAAAAACTATAGCGCAACAACTGCACGAAAGAATTATGACGTTTAAAAACTATAGCGCAGTAACAATTGCACGACAGAATTATGACGTTTAAAGACTATAACGCAGTAACAACGGCAAAACAAAGAATTATGACGTTTAAAAACTATAACGCAGTAACAACTGCACAACAAAGAATTATGACGTTTAAAAACTATAGCGCAGTAACAACTGCACGACAGAATTATGACGTTTAAAAACTATAACGAAGTAACAATTGCACGACCGAATTTTGACGTTTGAAATCTATAACACAATAACAACTGCACGATAGAATTATGACTTTTGAAATCTATAACGCAATAACAACTGCACGACAGAATTATGATGTTTAAAAACTATAACGAAGTAACAATTGCACGACAGAATTACGATGTTTAAAATCTATAGGCCAAATGCTGTAATATCTGTACAACAAAGAATTACGACTTTGAAAACTATAAAGCAGTAACAATTGTACAACAAAGAATTTTTGACTATGTTCTTTAAAGAAGTTACAACAGTTACAAAACATGTTTGTACTGTTACAAAAAGTTGAATGTATCTGATTTAGTAGCATACCAAAGTTAAAATATTGATATCAAAACTTCATTAGAAACTACAGGCCAGTAACAATTGTACTAAAAATAGAATGTCAGTGTTGTTTAGAAACTCTCATGCAGTAACATTGATACAATACTATAATACCAATGTTTAAAAACTATAAAGCAGAGACAAAAGTACATCAAAAAGAATGTTACAAAACTTGTAACACCTGATTTGCAAGGTAAATCTTTTGAAAATCTACTGGTTTCATATGGTTTTTAAAAACATTATATATAATTTAAAAATATATATATATTTAATGACTCAAAGTCATGAGAATGTAAAAATGCATTTTCATTACATTTTGACATAAATATCACTACATTTTTGGGTTGTACAACAAGACGTTTTATGAACAGAATTAACTTTGTCATAAAAAGTTCTTTTTAATTAAATGAATAGATCCAGACAAAGAAAAATGAGCATGATTTCATTGACCCATAACTGAATATTGCAGAAGATCATACTTTTACAGGCGTTGGTGTTACGTCCCTCTGCGGGTCTCCAGGGCAGGTCATGGTAAAAGTCCTGACAGCGCTCACAGTTCAGCCCCATGGTGTTATGATTACACATACAATGACCATGGACCTACGGCAAAACAGACATAACAATGATAACCAAGAACAAAATAAATGTAACCAAATTGAGACTATGTGCGGAACAGGATATTTAAAGGCACCACAAATTATAAACAGAAGTCAGAATTTGAGCTAATTTCCAACTCAGACCCTACAAGGGAAAAGTTTCTTCATACAACAGAAACTTAGAAAAAAAGATGGAGTTGCTCAGAACAGTCTACAAATCCGGCCCTAAACCAGATGGCAAGAGGAAATGTTTATATTGGATGCATCTGGTCTACATTAAACAAGCTCGAGTCCTGGCACAAACACAGATCTAGATGCAGTCTATACGTGAGCTTTCACAGAACGTCTCTGTGCCTGGAGATGATCTAAAGCCACTTCAGTGCCTTTGAATAAAATTCTTGCACATAAAAAGGTAGTGAGATTGAGATCTGGATGTAATATCTGTTCATTACTTTTGTAAGAGCTGCAACAGACTGAGACGGATTGTAAACAGAGAAGACTGCAGACTAAACAGGAACCTCATTCCTTTGGTGTATTTCTTCAAATCATTGATATAAAACCACAGAAACACATACTACAACTTCAAGCATAAATGAAACAAAGCCAAAAAAAGGTTTGTAAACAACAGACTCTGCCACATGATTATTTGCACTGCAAACTATTCAATAATGAAACCACGAGGCGGTCCGCATACTTTCAAACTAATATGAAACAGATCCAAACTGAATTAGCAGCAGACTGTGATGGGACTTCAAACGATTTCTTCCATGACAAATGTGTGTGAGATGTTTTCTTCAAAGCAGAGGTTTATAAAGCCACAAAAACATCTGCTGCATTTAAATGTTGCATAAATCAAAAACGACTTCCTATTAAATCTGCTTTATTTATCTACAATTCATTATAATAATATATAATACTGCATTAAAATATCATAATTTCAGCTCATACGTGATTGCCAAGTCAGTTTGTGGTGGCGATTGGGAGGAAAAATTTTGAAAAAGTATAAAATATAATTAAAAAAGAACTATAATTAATTGTACCAAAAAAATGGTAAAAATATAAAATAATGTAAAAAATAAAAAATAAAGTTATCAATAACTTGCATTATTCATGGCATAAAACTCACCATGCTGTCCACGACCTCTCCAGCTCCATCGACGGGGGCGCATTCGGATGCGTGACCATAGCAAAAACAGTTTCCTCTCACCACCATGTCGTAAATCGCATAGTAGTACTTCTCCTTGATCTCTATACGTGAGTCCAGAAGATTGTCCCCGAGAGTATGCAGCCTAGTGAACTTCACCCTCAGATTAGTGATCTTTAACATGTCTATAAATGACAGGAGGCAAGAAGTCAGCAATACAGAAATTTGGTTCACACTATTAGGCCACTTAATGACAAGCATGTTAAAATCCTTTCATTTGTGTCCTTACTTTGAATTCTGGGGCTGTAGGGATCATCAATCCTGAATACTGGATCCAAAACCCTAAAGATGACCTTCAGAAGCCGGACGAACAAGGGTAAATGGAAAATCCAGTATAAATTTAAGTACTCAACATAAGTGTGGTGCATTTCCAAAGCTCACCTCGCCCTCAGTTGAGGGTTCAATGTCGGAGTAGCGGGAATCACAGATAACGTCGTCCACTTTGGTCATGGGTCCTTGAGAGACAAAGGGGAAGGAGGTCTCGCAGTCATAGGCGAAGTAACGGTACACTTGCCAAGTCTTCCCGAAGTCTGACGACCGTTCGATCACCATAGCAGCAGGTCTGAACGTCTACATGGGGAGCAGGTCACAGTATGGATTATAATCCTGCATCATCAGGATTGATCCTAACATAATATCTATACTGTTTTTTCATTACCTTAAATTACACAAATTAGGGTTAGTTGCTTGAAATTATGCCTAATTTACTATTATTACTCAAGTAATTGCATGTAACTATGTCACCTTAATATAAAGTGTTACCCATTTTTTTTATTACTTGTAGAATGCAAATTAAAGTGTTTTAATGCGCACCTTAAAAATACCATTAAATCATAATGAAATGTGACATTTAGGATAATAAATAATAATAGTAACAGGTTTTTAAGAATGCATCAATATGGAAATTCTGGGCTAAAAATGATCTTATAATTATTTTCATGTTATAGCCAATAACAGATAAATGGAGGACATTAAAATACTATTTTGTGTAATTAAAAATAAAACACTACAAAGTAAAATAAATCAATTTAAATGCTGCAAGTGTCTTTAGGCATCTCAACATTATAATTTAGTTAATAAATTATGCAGAAAAACATACCAGCCAGTATGGTACCATTATATCATCCAGTGTTATTTCAGTATCAAAAGTTACCGTTTTTGTTAATATTTTGAATTTTTACAATATTTTTTGGTTTCATTAATTCTAGTCAAAGTTTTAGTAATTTTGTTGTGGTGTTGTCATTTTTAGGAATTTTTAAAAAATAATGTCTATGTAGTTTTCATTAATTTAATTAATCAGTTTTAGTTTATTTAGTTGGAGTTATGTTACTACTTCAAGTTAAATCAAACAACAAATAAACAGCAGATTGTGAGAAATTATGAAACTAGTGACGTAGTTTCATAATAAAATTATACATACACACACACACACACACACACACACACACATATACATATATATATATATGCCAATATTGATATCAGTACTTAAATTAAATGTAAATTTTCATAATTTCATAATTTTTATAGGTTTTTTAAGGTACAATTTTAAATTGCTAGGCAAGGCAAGTTTATTTATATAGCACATTTCATAAACAATGGTAATTCA
Source organism: Acrossocheilus fasciatus (assembly GCA_036784905.1). Taxonomy (NCBI): domain Eukaryota; kingdom Metazoa; phylum Chordata; class Actinopteri; order Cypriniformes; family Cyprinidae; genus Acrossocheilus; species Acrossocheilus fasciatus. Next base: position 17,503,845 of record CM071962.1, on the reverse strand, counting down.
AAGTGCTTTACATAAAAGGAAGTACAATAATCATAAAACAAATAATCGCAACAATAAAACCAGAAATTTAAAAACATTTAAAATTATTTAAAAATGTATTTAAAATTAATTTAGAACAGTTAGAAATAAAAATTTCCATTTATGTACTGGTATCAATATTGGCATTACTGGCCTGGATAGTATTTGGTATTGGATCAAAAATAATGTTATTTTTTATTACAACAAACAAACAGTGATGAAAGTTTTGTTCCCAACAATCTTTGCAATCAACATCACATGAGCCCTGTTGTTCTCTTGACGCAGGTCGTTTCATATGCGCTCTCTGATTTCTTTGAACTGTACTGCTGAAGTGAGATCGTGCTGAAATGTAATCTTCAGATGAAGCATTCCAGTCGTCTCAGTCGGCTGCACAGCTGGGTTTATCCCAGACCTCCCACGGCTCCCACACACTGAGCAACACTTCCCCTCCTTCCAGCAAAATCCACATCAACCCCCCTTCCCTTCCCACATTCTCTCCTAACGACCGCAAATCTCACCTCAGCCCGGGGCTGTGGCGACACCTTCCCCCCAAAACACACATCGCCAACTGACTGTCCCCTCAGCACTTACTTTAAAGGTCATGATGAGGTGGGTGAAGTGGAACTCTGCCTCCAGGTTCAACTGGATTGTGACGTTCTCCAGGCCTGAGAAAGAGAGAGATAAAGACAAAGAGTTGTATTTCTCCACATTTATCAATGCAGTTCCATTTGGTAATTCCAAAACTGTTCTTTATTAGGCTCTTTACTGGCATCTGTGGTTTCATGAAGATTTTTAAAATGTTCTTCACACACAAAAAGGGTTCTTTTAAGAACTGTTGACTGAAAAGTTCTTTGCGGAACCAAAAATCATCTTCTATGGCATTACTGTTTTGCAATCTTTATTTTTATGATCTCATGGTCTTTAAAGCCTTTAATATAATGATGACTTACTATAAAAGCTTAAAACTGGACCCCATTCACTTTCATTATGTGCGTAAAACAACAAAACATATAGAAAATATATATATATATTTTTAGTATCTTCTATTGTTTTACAAACGAGGTTGATAATAATTACAATTCTCATTTTTAAAGGATTTTTTTGTTTAGCATTATTTGTCATTAACCCTACCTTGAATATATGTTAATATATGAATTATTATTTTCGCAAAAAAAATAAAAAGTGTTTTACTAAATAGTAGAATCAAGGCAGTCATTTAAAGTCTCTAAATGAAATGAAAGTCTCTGTTTGTTCTCTATTTAATCTAATTGCTGGCTGGAAGAAACAATTGAGATAAAAAAAAACAAACAACAAAAAAACGATCTTTCGTATGATGTTTTGGTAATGCTTTACAATAAGGTTTCATTTGTTAAAATTAGTTAGCTGCACATGTTAACGTGAACTAACAATCAAAATACAGCAAAATACAGCACAAAAAGTGTTTTTTAAGTGTTAAATTCAAAGGTTGCATTTGTTAATATTATTTTATGGACCTGAGCAAACAAGAAATAACAACGAACAGTTGTTTTTTTATGCATCATGGTACTGTCGTGAACACGCGATGAAGAAATTGAAGAAATTGTTGAATAATAATTTGCAAACAAAAAAGTATTCTCATAGCTTCATAACATTACAGCTGAACCACTGATGTCACATGGACTATTTTAGCGATATCTTTACTACCTTTCTGGGCCTTGAAAATGTCAGTTGCATTATTGTCTATGGGAGGGTCAGAAAGCTTTCGGATTTCATCAAAAATAACTACATTTTTGTTCCAAAGATGAACGAATGTCTTACAGGTTTGGAACGACATGGGGATGAGTAATTAATGACAGAATTTTCATTTTTGGGAAACTATCCCTTTAACCAATGGGACTCTATTGTAAAGTGTTACCAATTTTTCTCTATTAAGGTAATGAAACTGTAAAGGAAGGGTTAAGCAACAGTTTCAGTACAAATTACAATTTTAAAAAGAACATCTGCAACTTGTACATTAAGAAGCAATGCACAATTGTCCTAATAGTACTACAGACCTCTACTGCTCTATAGTTACACTAAACATCTGCTTTTTTAGTGGGAACATGGTTTGGGGGTCCATAAACATAAAAAATAACAATAAACAGAGTCATATCTTTAATTAAGTAGGAGGTCACCCCTTGTATTCCCAGGCTTTTGGCCCAGTTGGCTGCTGTATCTCTCATGGGTAAGCAGTTATTTTTCCTCCTACCCCATACTCTCTCCAAAACCATACATTCACAGGCTTCTCTGGTTGCAATCAAGGCCCCTTGCTTCCTGTCCCGCAACATTTCACACTCCTCCACTGTAATAACCAGTAAATCTCTGGATTTCTATTTCCTCTGTCTGTTTATGTCATCGAGGAACATATGGTTTGTAGAACTGTACATTCTGATAGCTTGCAACAGCTGGACCTTCTCCATGTTGGCTGAAGATGTTTCGCAACTCAACCGAGTGGGTGGTTTGTAGGATAATGGGAGTTTTGCAAGGTAAAGTATGCTTTAAAATCTACTTTAAAAACTTACATGATGTGAGGAACAGAGTAGAATTTAAGTCATAATTCACTGAAGGTTGCTCTCAAATCTGCATTTGCATTTCTGCATAATTAGCAAGGTTGTGAAACGTTTCAACCAATGACATTTGACTACGAGTCACACAAGTTTAAGAGTACAAATAAGAGCGTCTATGATAAAAACAAGGAAAATGCTAGTTCTTATAAATGTATTCTTTGTATTTGTCTTGGTATCGCATGATTTTGAAAACTTTTATATAATCTTACTGAATACCTAAAAATGTAATATGCTGAAGTAAAAACACCTTGAATACATACAATAGAGTAAATTAATCAGTGTCTGGGTGTGTCTTATTTGCAATTTGTGCCTTATTCATCATTTTGATGTTTTAAAATATATTTAAAAAGGTAAAAAGTGGGGGGTTTTTCCAGGTTTTCAGAGTCGCACCACATGACATTTTAAAACCCGAACCTTGTCATAAAAATATTCAATTATTTGATATTTTAAGAACCATACTGACTTCTGCTGAGGTCTTGATATTTCCTGTTTTGTGTTTTTTTTTCTGCATATTGGTTGAGTCGCATAACTCTGATTTGGCTGACTTTTTTTCAAATATTAATAATCAGCGAAGCATTTTTTTGAGGCACGAAAAAGAATAACATTTAAATGTACTGTTTTATACATATATATTTTTATATTTGTAGAATTTATCATTAGATTATGAGTGTAAATTTGACAAAATATTTTTTGGTAACACTTTAAATAGGGAACACTTATTAACTATTAACTACGACTTTTCCCTCAACAAATTCCTAATTTGCTGCTTATTAATAGTTAGAAAGGTAGTTGTTAAATTTAGGTATTGGGTAGGATTAAGGATGCAGAATAAGGTCATGTAGAATAAGGCATTAATATGTGCTTAATTACTACTAATAAATGGCTAATATTCTATTAATATGCATGCTAATTAGCAACTAGTTAAGAGACCTTAAAATAAAGTGTTACCTATTTTTTATATTGGGTTTAAACAGCATGGGATAAATGACACAATCTTCAATAGGCAGGTAGGAAACTCTTTCCCAAGGGAAAAAGAGATGTCATTCCACACTTTGAAGACTGGTCATCACCTTAACTGGTCAGCAATTACACAAATGCTTTGAAGTAGTTAGTCCCTCCATTGGTCTGATTATAGGTGAACTAACGGACACACTAATGAGAGAGAGTTCCCTCTAATAAGACCTTGTTTCACAGCCTTCCTACATTCCCATGAGAACTACACAAATAGTGCGGTCTTTCACATCCGAGACTGAGCAAACACCTAAAATAGTACTGAATAGTATTGAAAAGAAAGGAAGATGAGCAATTGTTTGGTTTGGAGTCACAACACAACTCACCATTTTCTGACTGCCACCAAGTCTTGAGGCGGTTCGGGGCAAATGTAGTCACAACATTTTCGATTCTGTGGCTGGTTACTTGGTGCGTGCTTTCATCGTAGGTTCCCCTGGAATCGCACACAAAGCACTTCTTCTCTTCCTGTGATGGAGGGGGTGGAAAAACCAGATAATGTCAATGGCATTCTTGTGATGCAAGAACTTCTCCAAATGAAATGAATGAGGTCTCTGAGATACCGAAGCAAGTCAACCCACTTGGTCTGACTTACATGACACAGCTTTTTCAAACTCGGATGACCCACAGAGAGCCTTGGTTTCATGTGCTGGCCAGATGTTCAGAGCTGCTTTATGACATTTTCTCTTAATTAAAAACCTATTAAAGCAATTTGACTCTCTTGAGGGCAATTAGCTTGAAAATTAGGACATATATTGTGTTGTAATGTGACTAGTGCGTTAAAATGAGTTCCTGTCCAACTCCACCTCATAACCACCATTTGACCTCATGAGCTCCAACTCAATATGTTGCACTGCAAAGGTTTTTCTTTGATGACACCACCTTGTTTTAAATAGATAAACCGATCAAAAGAACTGTTCTAATATGTAAAGGAAATTCTTGGTCTTGAGACAAAACTTGGAAGTAATTATCTCTCTATTATGGTGTGGCATGAGTGATTATCACTCAGCCATAGCATCAACAAACCCCTATAAACCTGCAGACTGCATTTTTGAAGATCCCGAAGACCCACATAAGATGTTCACTGGCCCTATGTAAAACATTTTAAGGCGCTTTGTCTAGAAGGAAGTAGTCTAGACATTCAAGGGTCGAAGGAAACAAATCTCTGAAGACAAACACGTTCCAAAAACACCCACATGAAATAACAGGACAGCAATAAATCTCTTTCTAAAGATGTTACAGATGAAAGCCCCAAAGGGTGTTGGGAGAAATCCCACAAGTGGAAATAAAACATAAATTCTTTATTGCGGCATTAAACTACAATTATCAAGCTGAGTATAGAGCCCAAGGGGGTGCAATTTTCATTTCAGATGAATATATATCAATTAATGTCATGACGTGACCATAAAATTAATGCTTGTCTTTGCAACTTTTTGCAACTTGAAAAATAAAACAAATTTCTACCACTACGTAATGATTATAGCACATTGTAATTTTAATTCAAACTTAATTGCAACTTTTAATGCCAAAACATCTGTGTTTAATCAACAATGAAGGATAACAGTTTGCAGCACACAGGTTACCTGCAAATGACTGACGATACAAAAGGGCTCAGGTTTGTGGTGTCCGCATGTGGAGGTGGCTGAGAGTTGGTGTGCTCTTCCAATGAGAAGATCTCCTGTGGCAGGATAACAGCTCCCCTCTGTGCACACATCTCCCAGCTCAGGCACATCTGCGAGAGCCCATGCCCCTAAAACTTTGTGGAAGAAAAACTTTATATGCATCTGGCAGTAGTGAAACGTAATACCATATAAACTTTTTTGCTTTGCTTGTTTGCTTGTATTTTTATGGTCCTTTAAGTTTCAGTTTTAGAAAAGCTAAAAAGAGGCTGTTAAACTGGCATCTTTACTTGACATGCACATATATATATATATAGGGATGAAGTTATTATGGATAACTTATTTATAAAAATACATAAATTATAATATTCTTTTTTTTTTTTTTTTTTTTGGAAGTTTAAAAATATCAGCAAAAAGATAATTGCTTAAAATTTGAGAAATAGGTACATAAAGAAACTTTGCTTCAATAAAACTAAAATGAAACTTACTTAAAAGGGCTGCGAGCTGTAACCGCATGTTTCTAGATTCTTTCTTCAGCCGGGGTTTAGTAATCCTGATTTTGCTTGGAAACTGCAGCGCTGAGTCTGATCCCTGCAGACTGTGCTTCTGCTTTTTACTGCAGCTGGAGCTGTGCGAAACTTTTTCTCCTCAGCCGCTAATCTTCTGCGCATGAGCACAACGCTTCGACTCGTCTCGCCCGCTCCCTCCCCCATTTTCGAAGGTGGTCTTGAGGTAAGCAACGGTCAGTGAAAAACGGATAAAAGTAATTAAAAGAGCACTGAAGTATAGATTTAAGTACACTGGAGTCGACTGTACATGTCATATGAATAACGCTGATAGCAAATATTTGCGTATTTGATAAAAACGCGCCATTTGATGGGATTTGAAACGGTACCTCAGACTCAGCAAAGATATTTTACCCTCTTCAAGTAGGGAGGGATTGTTCTGGTTTGTGTCTTAAAAAAAGAGTGAAAAGACTGAAATCTGTGGTATTTGTTGTTAATGTTAAGAGAAAGACAAAACCTTTCTGTGGTCCCAACAAAATGTTTTTAATAAAAGACAAAATTAAAATTTTACATAGTAATCTAGACTCTCGCGCACAATCACAAATCCTAAAAATGTTATTAACAGCTATTCTTACTTCCAATAGTGATACACTAAAATGAACTGACCTGTGATCAGTCAAATGGCCTTAATTAATGGAGGATTCTTCAGTAATTAGACAGTTTAAAGGTCAGCCAAAAAGCAGGAGGTTCATGTGGAACTGATGTGGATTTGGTGTTTGTCTTGACTGAGATAAATTATTGTAATAATGACCAAGACGAGAAACACAGACTTCAGTCAGTTTAGACATTAGAAATTAAACCAGAGATTTGAATTATCAGTATATTAAGGCAATAAAGTGGCCATATTTAGATATTAAGTTAGGCAAGTCCTACAAAGCATGCATTGTAAAAAGTGAAACCTAATTTGGGTCCATGCTACATCCTGTCACCTTTAACCCGCTTGTGTAGAGTTTTTCTTTGTTTTCTCTTTGTAAACTTCAGGAAGAGATTTGGTGAGGTGACACAGCTAATATCTCCAGATCCTTATAAAACCTGAAAGACACAGTTTAATCATCCAGCAGACTGTCTGACCTAACAAAAAAATGTTCAGTCAAGTAACTTCATGTTGTAACACCTAAATTGCCTTTTTATTCAAGTCACAAATACTATTTAATATGGTTGAATCAATCAGCTACATTAGGTTACTTCAAAACGTCATTTTTATCAATCAGGTACAATTGTACAAACATTTTCACATGTTTCACGACTTTTCCCTTTATCTTCACCCAATGAAGATGAAATTAACTCTGACAAAACAAAATGTGTCTGAATAACAATAAAGTAGTTAAAAGAGGGGGTGGGGGGAATCCACTCAGACCAGTGAAATAACATCAGTGGGGTTTTACCTTTGGTTGTGCAATTGAATAGTAAATGGAGAGGCTGTTAACACCGTAGGACAAAAGCACAGACCCTCCACCTCCTGCGAGAGACAAACGAACGCATTCCTCAAGCAGCAGGCATCTAAACTTGACTGTCTTATCTTAACGCACATGGAGCAGCTGTTGAGCTCAATTCTGGAAGTAATGATGAAGTAGGTTTTTAATCAAGAGGTTTTAATTACTTATCCATGAACCAAAAACAATGAAAATACATTTGGAGGAAACAGAGGAATATGCCTAAATAGTTCAGACATAAGCCAATTTGTAATGAGCTAAACAGAATTGAATTAAACAGTAATTGATGTTGCATGTCTGATTTTCATCAGTTTTATTCAAACTAAACTCATTAGTCTTTTTGAATGATTCAACCTGGCTCATAAGAGCCATTGTGAATCAGTGAGAACAACTCAACAAAAAGATGTTTTGTTGTCATTGTTTTGCAGCACACATTCCTTTTGTCTCATCTTATTCAATTCATCAAGCAAATGACTCAAGTGAAATATGAATGGTTTTGCTGTGGCACTTCAAATTCAAGCCATGCAGGAAACAATGCTGCATGGTTTGTGTTATAGGCGACATTTAAAATTTTACTCTTCTGACCTCTTGTGGACGGTCAGGGTTATACATTACCTATATGAGATTCTAAAATGTAAGATTGGCCCATAATTTGCAAAAAAATATACTATAAATAAAAAACTGAACAGAACCGGAACACAGTCATTAAGTATTTCTGGGGCTTGATGAGAACCAGTTCGTAGATTGTAAACAAAAAATCTGCAAGCCCACAAAGTACCAGGATAAAAGGACTGCACTTATCCTGTAAACCTAGTCCTAGGCAGTTTTTCCCTGCGTTGCCTTCAGCATTTTCCCATGGCAAACACTGAAAATCCTTCCTCTAATTTTGAGGAAGGGAAGCCCTTGCAGGCTTAAGTGGAGCACAGATTGTATTTATCCACTTTGTCAACAATAAAGTTCCTCAAGTCATCTGCCTCCTTCTGGAGTGCCTCCAAATCTTTTATCCTTTCCTCTTTTCTTTCAGCTGCAACCAGAATCCTTTTCTCCAATTCTGAAAGGACAATGATAAAGGAAAAAAAATTCTATTGCTAACAAGAAATGAACACCTATAGAAATCCGTAATCCCGTTAAATCCCAATGCATACTGTTTCTCATGATACTGTACCTTCAATTTCCTTCATTTTATCTTCCACGTGTTTAGACAGGGTTTCTGCCTCTATTGTGATGTTCATCAGACGTTCGCTAGCCTCTTCATTAACATTCTGGTTTGTGCTGTTCAGTTTTAACTTTTCAAACTGCTCTTTCAGTTCCTCAAGATCCTACCAATGCAGAAAAGCAATCCACTTAGAACAGGTTAAATATGCTCTCTAAAGGCAGCTGCACCATCTTTTAGGTTACTATTAGTACACTTTTAAACAGTAACCATGTTTGTACATCCAACATATTGCTTATTTAAATAAATATATGTATTTGTGCTTGTGAGACTTACCTTTTCGATGTCTTTGGCACTGTCAAGCACTGCATTGGCAGTATCTTTGGCCTCCTTCCCCTGAGCTCTGTTCATCTCTGTCTTATCCTTCAAGGCCTTGATTTCATCCAGTAACTTTTTGGCACGAGTCGAATCCAAATTATCCTCAATATTTTTTAGTTTAGGTTCAGCCTGTTTAAAAGTGATGAGAAAATATTGATATAAAGCAGTTTAAGGGCAAAAAAGTAGAAATTATTTCTCAAAATAAGTGATACAACAAATCAAAAAGTAAAGAAAGTTACACCATACACGTCTGGAATGACATGAAGGTGAGTAAAAATTCCTTTAAACATGCATGTATTGTTTAGCAAAATAAACCATTACCTCATTAACTTTCCCCCTGATAATGTCATTGTATTCTTCAGCCTCTTCAAGATCTTTAAATATCTTGTCATTAAGCTTTGATGTATCATTGAGTGCTTTCTCTATCTCCCTCACATTGATAGCCTTGGTTCTGTTCCTGGTTATGCAACAACCAAACAGGATTAGTGACACTGGTGTCCACAGGTTTAGCTGTATAAAGCACAATGAAATGGTAAAAACTACAGCTTTGACATATTGACTTCATTACTGCAGCCTCACAAGATTTCTTGGGCCCTCTTCTTCATGTCTTCAGCAATTCTGGCCTTTTTTTCCAAGTGCTCTAGATCATCGTCGAAGCCTGTGACGTTTTCCAGGATCCTCTTGATATCCTCTATCATGTCCTTGATCTCATCAGGGGATTTGGGCAGCTGAATGGACAACACAGCATTGGCCAGTTTCTCAATGTCCTCTGGCTTCACCAGATCATCTGTTAAAGTAGAATACTCAACTAAATCGACATTTTACCATGTGCATTGTATTTGACTCTACATGTAAACGTAAGTGGTAGTTTTGTCCTAAATAAAAATGTATTCTTCTGATTCATCCCTAACATCACATTAAGTTTATATGCTTTTCTCTTCAACACAATAGGAGACATTTAGCAAAAAGAAGACAGGCAACAACAAGGTTGTGGATTTTCCCTCTGTTATTTACGGCTGCTTACAAAAGAGTCTGTTTGTGAGTGCCACCAAGCTGTAGATGTATGTAACAGCAGGGGCTTTGGGCATGTGACCAAAACCGCAAATCTTATCAGTTGGCCAGCTTTGTTCACAGTGTGATGTTTTTCACAGGAAAAGATGTTTTGTGAAACACAAGGTAAGTATAAGTGTGAATAAGATTTGAGAGCTATAGCTGACGGCAGGATTACAACAAATAACAACTTAAATTTCAATCTGTTCCTCAATTCACATGCTCGAGAACTACTTTTATGGTACATTTGTCATTGACACTAGTCACTGTCTACTTCTGTTGTATGAAAAAGAGAAGCTTGGACCTTTGATTTTGTGCTTCCCAAAATGAAAACACTACTACTGATTTGCCTGAGAGTGGCCTGAGGTGAGTAAACGAAATAACTATCCGGTTTCTTTTCCTGCCTGGATATGATCAAAGACCAGGCACGCTATACCAGAAGCTAGCAACTGATTAATTGCATGCAGTACCTCTCAAGTAGTTCTTGAGCTTCTCTATGAGGTTCTTGGTGTCAATCTTTTCCTTCTCATATTTGTTCTTAGTCTGATTCATTTTATTCACCAGGTCCTCAGCTTGATCTTTGATGTAATTAGTCACTTTTGAGGTGCCCATGAGCTGAAAATAGAAAACAATGAGGCTTAACTTTTACACGTAAAAGATAAAATGATACAAAAGTTTTTGAAGCTTCTTTTTCAAAAGAAACAACCTTCTGGAGTTCCTCTGGAGACCCTAATATAGACACTTTGAACCACAAGGTAATATCCACTATAAAGTATATGCATAAAGTAGTAAGGTACTGGTATGTTTTTGACGTGCCTTAGCATCAGCTTCCTTGAGTTTACTGCGCAGATCAGTAATGTTCTTCTCGGTCATCTCTGCCAGTTTGGAGGCATTGAGGCTGATGGTTAAACTCCCCGTACAGGCCGGACCCCCGCATTTCCTACATGAAGCTCCACCACATTTTGCCTTCTCACATTCTGCATCGCCTGGAGCCCCACAGACCTGCGGCAGAAAATTTGTCACTGCAATACGCATATATTTCTTTTTCAAATTGCAGAATTAAGTTTTACTCTTCATTCACCTTCTCGTTGAGGTTGGCAACACTCAGAGCTTTCACTTTCCTCTCCAGCTTATCCATTTCTCCTATGCGACATTTTGCAAGTTCCAGTGTAATATTCTCTCTCGTCTTCCTGGAGGCTTCTTGGGCCTTTTTAGCTGCTTCCACTTTCTTCTCACTGTCAGTGAATTCTTCATAGAGTTTTTTGATCTTATTTAATATATCTGTAGAAATGACAAAAACAGTAGTTGCATAATAGCACACAATGCCTTTAAAAGCCAAAATGAAGTGTTATAATGTTCACAAATGGCACTCTGATTCTGCCAAACCAACTTTTCATTTTACAAACCATTAATAGCTTTTACATCTGTTGCTGGAAACTCTTTTGTCTTCTCCCTGAGATTCTTCAAGAGTCTGTTGAACTCAAGTCGGATATTGTCGATGTCAGTGTTGAGCAGTACGTTTGGATCAATAAGGATTACGTTTGGGTCAATGGTCTCCATTTCATTCCTGAGGAGTGAGTAGGAGTGATAAAAGTTGTCATTATACAAGACTACTGTAATCATTCCCAGTTGCATCATTTCAAAAATCATGTTAATTTTAAGTACATATTTGAAAAAAATAATGGATTTGGAATAAAAATGAGCATTGTGTCATTGACCCAGAAATATTGTAGTATGTCAATTAAATTGTGTAAAATTATATTACTTAATGCGTGCCAAGAGCTCCTCTAGTTTTTCAAGCTCATCCTTGGCGGTCATGTTAGCCAGACTCTGCAGCTTCTCCAACAAATTCCTTAAGTATTGTAGTTCAGATATAGGATGATCATCTTCAGGACATGGCCTTATAGTTTCTATCCTCTCACTATCTAGTCTAACATCTGAGACAATTTTCTCCCAGAGGTGGTAGCAGGCATGGCAGGGTTCACAGGCAGGAAAGTTTGTGTCATGATCCGGGGCGCAGTCGTCACAGAAAAGGCCTGTCACCCCCGGCTTACACAAACACTCGCCCGTGTAAGGGTCACAAGCTGGATAGATGGTTCCCTCCATGTTACAGTCACAAGCTGAATGAAAGATGATATAATTTTGTTTTAGTCAGCTGACAATGACTTGGAAGAGAATAAAACTCTGTATATACTAGCTTACACATGCACTGTATATCTGGGTTTCCAAAGTGATTCGGCCCACACTCATCACATTTTCTGCCTCCATACTCTGGCTGGCAGAAACACTGGCCTGTGATCTAGAAGGGCATAAAGTAAAGGTGTGAAGCCCGAAAATCCATTATAGCCATCCATGTGATGAGACACTTCTTCTAAAGTGAATTTATTGTATGAATGATTATATAAACAGAAGATATTAACCTTGTCACAGATGTAGTTGAGAGCATGTTCTGGGTCACATTTGCATGGCTGGCACCCAGACTCCCCATCCAGGTTCCAATATCCATCCTCGCACTCATTACATAGGGTTCCCTTGACACCTGTGCGACATGGGCACTGGCCAGTTTTCTGGTCACAGAAACAGGAGCTTCCAGCTGGACACTTTGTGTCATCTGTGCCCCTCCGGTCACAAGAACACTCTAAGTAGACAATAAAAACATGACATATGTTGTTTATGAAAGCAAATAAACCGTTAATAATTAATAATAAATGTCTGTTGCCAAAACAATGTGTAATTTACGTGAAGCATTTTGTCCCCTATAAAAAAACATCTTTATGCTATCTATTTTGTAAATGCATATTATAGATCTGATTGTGAATGATTTGTCCATGTAGTTGATATTTCTTTTTCACACTGGATCTGGTGACAAAAGCCAGTCATTTAGTCTACTTATTTAGCCCAGTTTTTTCGATAATCAGTTATGATAATCACTGGGATGAACCTTGAAATACAGAAGAAAATATCTGTTACTACTTCTCTGTTTGATTATGACTTCAGTGTTAAAATATATGTGCTTATTATATTTTTGGGCCACATTAACAGTTTTCTCTAAGTTATCTATTTCTTAGTTCCTATAATTATTGGTGGAAATACCCAATTTTGATCTGTTCAAACTGTAGGAACTGGAAACTTTTTGTGGGGACTGAATTATCTCTTACTTCAGAGTAGGGTATAACCAAGTACAACAGGAACTACCAGTGACGTAAGTATATTGCACCCGCCATTTCTAAAAAGCCATGTAAACACACAGTTTACTCACGTTTTCTACAAGCTAACTCCACAAACATGGAAAAGAGCAAGAGCTATATGACAATGCTGTCAACTGGCTTATGTCATGTCAGAATTACTACTGGCAGTGCAGTGTGAATGCAACCAGGAAAATGGGCCTTGGGGAAAATTTAGTTCTCATGGGACCCCCCTGGTGGAAAGCCCCTAAAATGTTTATTGTCATTGTTTTGTCATTAGAAATAGGAAACAAGGGAGATTTGGATTGGACCACATTAACCATGTTAGAGTAACATATACTTTTAAACCAGTACCTTTGCAGTCTTGAGCGAGCGCATTGCCATAGTATCCACGTTTGCAGCTCTGACAGCGCGGCCCCTCTGTGTTATGTAAGCAGCGCAAACATTCACCAGTTACAGCATCACATGCTTCACCGTCACGAGGATCAATGTTATTGTTGCAACAACACTCCTCACATCGGCCGCCTGGCAACCTCAGATCACCGTAGTAACCAGGAGCGCAGGAGTCACAGTTGAGGCCTACAAGAGCAAGGTAAAATTTATAATACATGTTCTAATTTTACAGTGTGTTACATCAAACAGGTAACTGGAAGACTCTTTGATGGTTTTGGAAATGCTGTGTATGAAAGAGTGAACAAGGACCTGTATGTCCAGGCAGACATTCACAGTATGGAGCTCCAGAGTATGGATCTTTGTTGCAGGAAATGGCAAAGAAGCGCCCACTTTCATTCAAATCTGGACATAAGCATGGCACACATTGCTGCCCAGAAACAGGGTCACCAACATAACCATCTCTACACCTGGAACAGAAAATGACTATTAGCATCTAAAAAGGATAGTTCACCCGAACACGAAAATCCTGTCATTAATTACTCACCCACATGTCGTTCCAAATCTGTAAGAACTTCATTTATCTTGGGAACACAAATTAAGATATTTCTATTATGACAACTCTCTGAAGATTTTAGTATGGTAATGGATATGACAGTGTTTATTTATTTGGTCTTGGTGGAATAAATCTGCTACGCTGCTGCTGAAATGCTTTTGCTGTTGGTTACTGCTGTATTTTTATTTTCTTTGTGCATAAAAAGTATTCTTGTAGCTTCATGAAATTAAGGTTGAACCACTGTTGTGACATGGACTATTTGAACAATGTCCTTAATACCTTTGCTGTCTATGAAGGGTCAGAAAGCTCTCGGATTTCATCAAAAATATCTTAATTTGTGTTCTGAAGATGAACAAAGGTCTTGTGGGTTTAGAACGACATGGTGAGTAATTAATGAGAGAATTTAAATTTTTGGGTGAACTATACTTTTAATTGTAAGGATTAATTTACTGTAGTGTAACACTGAAAATGAAACAATATGATATCAAATCCACTCTTGCCTTTCACAGTGGGGTCCAGTGGAGTGTTCCCTGCAGTCCAGACAGTCTCCAGTGACCAGGTCACAGATGTCAGCCAACCCATTGCATTGACAACGTCTGCACAGGGGAAAACCGTAGTAACCAGGGTAACATTTATCACATCGACGAGCAGTTACTCCTTCTCGACACGAGCATTGACCAGTTGTCTGGTCACAAAGCTCAGCGGTAGAGCCGGACGGATCACAGTCACATGCTAGAGGAGTCCAAGATAAAGAATCTAGTTTACGAAGCATGTGCCATGTTCTAAAAACATTCTGTGTGTATTCATATTTCATATGGTTTCGAAAATGTTTTTTTTTAATAATTTGTTATATCATGTCATCTCTGAATATGAGAATATGGCTTACATGAGCAGCCATTTGGCCCAAGCCCATATGTCAGAGGAGTACAGGAATCACAGCACCGACCAATAACGTTGGGTTTGCATTGACACTGTCCACCAAATTTACTGCAAGATGAGCCATACGCTCCAACTTGATGACAGTTGCAAGCTGTTGATTTACAAAGATGCATATAGTTAATACAAGGTAACAACGCATCATGGAATTAAATGCGTGTCTATATCTGTGATGTAAATTTAGACGATACTCACACACTGCACCATTGTGAATGAAAGCTGACATACTTCCAATAAGCTTCTCGCATACTTCAGGAAGGGTGTGCTGTCCTGCCTGTGCGCCCAGCTCAATACAGCGGTATTGCTGAAACTGAGCTTGATATGACTGCGTGCAGAAGTTTGGGAGTGAATCCACTTTGGGAATGAGGCCCATCTATGGAAAGTGAATTAGGATAAATAATTTACTAAACAATAGGTAATTCATCTTTTCCAATGATCTTGCAAAAACAAGGTCTGATTGGTTGAAATCTTACAGAGTCAATCAGGATGTAAGAGCTGATCTGAGGGTCAGCACTGGGCTTCTTTCTAAAAGTGATGTCCACCTGGTATTTATTTCCATCACTGAGGCATATTGGAAGATCCAGAGTGGCTGTCCTGTATGTGAAAGTTAGATGAAGTAGATCTAGTAATAATTATACTTGACATGAAAAATGCTTTCAAGAACATGAGCTCTTAAAGTTCATACAATGAAAGGTAATGGGGTCCAAAACACCATTTGACCCCACTGACTTTCAATGTATGGACAAAATGTCTTTTTTCTATTCTGCAGGAAAAAGAAGATAACACATTTGGAACAGCATGGGCATAAGTAAACAATGCCCGAATTTTTCCTTTTTGGGTGAACAATATCTTTTACTAAATTAGCACTCAACGAAAACCTGTTAAATATATGCAAAATACACTATACAAAAATCTCACCTTCCAGAGGCTGGAAGAGTAAACATTTTATCAGACGGGTCATTCGGACAACGTCTATCCCCTGATCCAAAAGATACAACGTTCACAATAGCTGTCCAATCATCGGTGGACTGCAAAGATAACATTTTGAGTACATAAATGTGTAATGGACCAAAACATTTCAAACAAACACTGATATTCAAATATTTAATGAAAAGACTGGCTGACCTCTGGTTCATAGCGGACAACTACATAGTAGTCAAGAGTAGTTGGTATATTGCTGACTTTAAATCTAAGTCCAGCCCCATCCTGAACTCGCACAAAACCTGGTCCAGTCCAAGTGATGGGCTGATCTGGGGTGCGCTGTCGCAGAATGATCTGAAGAGGTGAGCCTTGTTCAAAGGGGATTGTTCCCTGCACAGGAATGACGAAGTAAGACAATCACATTAAATTTTGTGGCAATATAACTTTGACAGGCTGTTTATCCGACAGTTCAAACTTTACCTGGCTTTGTCTTCTTCTTCGAGTTCGCCGCTTCTCACGCTTGACCACCACAACCCTGCCATTACTGATCTTGAAGTCATAACCCCTCTGTCTGTAGTAGTGCTCACAGATGGGTAGTGTGACGTGTGGGTTGTATGGGGTCGGAGACGGCTTCACCGTTGGGGGTTCAGTTACTTTATAAGGTTTTGGGGCAGCAGGGCAGAGAGGGAGCTTGGTTGGTCGTACAGGTATCTGTTCCGATGGGTAGACCAATGGAGGGGCTTGTATAAATGGAGAAATTGAGATCTGTGGAAGCGGAAGTGGAAATGACCCTAAGTCATGAGGGTCTCTGCATTCTTATGAATGATTAAGAATATAATTTAGTACAAAAATCACATCCCAGTCTCTCACCAGAGGTGCTGCATGTTCAGCCTCATAGATATAGAAATCAAGAGGGGCCAGGAAATATCCAGGGGCCGGCTCACTACATTTGGAGCCTACCATGTTAGGCCTGCATTCACACTGGCCATCCACTGAGGAGCATCTGTGTGAATATGCACATACAGACTTGTAAACAATAAATCTGTGGTTTGTTTCAGAAAGGAAACTGTAGTATCATACTCAGTTCTCAATGCCCCTCCGATGTCACAGTCGCAGGGCAAGCAGCCATAGACTGTGTTTCCCAGACCCCAGTAACGTGGCTGGAAAATTAGACAACAAAGCAGAATATTAACATTTCCAAGCATTATTGACTATTTAAGTTTGTATCCTTGTGGTCTAATGGAGAGGTTCAGCTCACCAGACACTGGTCACACTGTGGGCCGAAAGCAAATGGCTCGCAGATGCACGTTCCAGTTGTTTGATCACAAGGGTTGCCAGTGCGAATAGTTCCCATGAAATTACACCTACACACTGGACATGTATAAATGAATGAATAAGGATCAGATCAAAAGTTTTAAGCAAATGCATACCTTCTGCAAGTAGGTAAATGCAAAAAGCCTTAGCAAACTCATTTTAAGACGTTATTGAGTAAGAAATGCGCCAGTTGAGTCCCATTCTGTGGGTGAAAGAACACTTACACTGACAGCCACTAGGGTCATCCCGGCTGAACCCGTAGAACCCAAACTTGCAGCGGTCACATCGCTCTCCTTCAACATTCTGTTTACACACACACTGGCCAGTCACTGGATCACACAGACCACGGTCCACTGAGCCATCAGGATTACATTCACAAGCTGGATAGGAAACATCAGAAAGATCAGGCCTTTCCTAGTGGAGAATGCTGTACAACTTCTTGTCCAGGCCCAAGTCATTTCTAGTCTGGACTACTGCAATGCTCTTTCTGACTGGACTTCATTATGTGCAATCAAGCCTCTACAAATGATTCAGAACGCAGCAGCTCGACTGGTCTTCAATGAGCTCAAAAGGTCCCACGTCACACCTCTCTTTATCTCTGCACTGCCTACCAGTTGCAGCTCGCATCAATTTCATGATATTAATGCTTGCTTACAGATCAGCCACGGGCTCCGCACCCTCCTACTCCCACTAGCTCTTAAAAGTCTACATCCCCTCCAGAAACTTAAGGTCGGTAAGTAAGTGACGTCTTGTGGTACCATCGCAGAGAGGCACAAAATCACTTTCTGGTGGAGTGATCTTCCCACCCTCATCCGGAACGCTGAATCCATGACAATATTCATGAGACAGCTGAAAACTCATCTCTTCTGGGAGGACTTAAATGCATCTTGAAAAGTTATTTCGTTTTTTATTTGCATCTTTATGATGAATCGCTTCTTGGATTGCTCATTTGTAAGTCACTTTGGATAAAAGTGTCTGCTAAATGAATAAATGTAAACATCTAAGTACCCTTTCCACTGGAATGGAATGATTATTTTAGATGACAACAATACAATAGACTAATTTCTTTGTGCATCTAGAGGATTTCATTGTTCACCAGGTCACTCACGTATACAGGCATTGGGGTCGTCCATAGAGCGTTGAGGGTCCTGGTAATAATATGGCCCACACAGATCACACTGGGGTCCAGCACGGTTGTTCCTGCAGTCATCACACACACCACCACTAACCCTACCAGTAGCCAGATAGCGTGCTAAGTCAAAGTGACACTTCTCTGAATGACCATGGCAGTTACACCCTGAAACATTGAAGGAAGAGTTACATATGTTTCATTGTTTCATTACTCCCAGTGTTTTAATGAGTTCTTTTGTGTTTTAAACTTTCAATAGTCTAGCTAAGTGCTACTTACTTCTGCAAACATTTGACTCTGTTTTTCCACCTGGCCTCCAGGGGGCGTCATGGTAGAAGTCTTGACAGCGTTCACAGTTGAACCCTGCAGTGCTGTGTTGGCAAACACATTGAGCATGTACCTTGAGCAAAGGCAGAAAAAAGCGAATATCAAAAGATTGTAAAACAGACAATAATTTTAAAGCATAGATAATATCTTTAAACGAAGCTAGTAATTTAAGAATAAAAACAGGTACCCATAAAAGCAGAGCAAAAACTTTCTACTACACTGAAGCATGACAGGTAGTAATTATTGTTAACTACCCTATAAAGAAAAAATAAAATTATGCATATTTTTCAGAACAAAGTATGTGGCTAAACTTAAAAGTCCTTCCTCAGAAATGTGGATTGAAAACTCTTTCAAACGTACTTGAGACTTTTCATGACTTTGGTACACACAGTATGAGACATTAAGATCTCTTCTGAAAATGTAAAGAAGATAATTAGGAGAATATCTGGGCTCAGGAAAAATGCAATGACTCCATTAATCTCCAATTAATCTCAATGCTGTCTAGGAGAAACAGATATTAAGGAGGTCTCATATGTGCTTTTTCTTTCTAGCAGAAGTATGCTCACCATGCCAGGCTCACTAAAGGTATCTCCACGTGTTCCATCCACGGGAATACACTGACTGGCGTGGCCATTGCAGAAGCAGCTCCCCCGAACCACCATCTCATAGAGGGCATAATAGTACTTATCCTGTGGGTTCCTCCTCCGTCGCGTGAGCAACGTGTCGCCCAGGGTGATCAAACGGGTAAAGTTTACTCGCAGGTTCGTCAGGGTGATCAGCTCTGAGGACCATAAGAAGTATTGCTTATGTTGTTTAAGAATATATTGTTATCGATATTAGATATTTTAATTTGTCAGTATTGGCTGAAACATGAATAACTATTGTCTTATTTATATCGGCCACAATTTAAATATTTAAATATCCATTTGCTTGTTGGACATGCCTTTAGGCATCATCCTGGCTTGACATTTTTATTACTGTCGTATTTCTAAAAGAAACAAAACATCTTCAAACGAGACATGAACCTTGTATAGTAGGGTCATAAGGATCATGGATGTCAAAACTGGGATCCAAGGCTTTCAACACCACCTGGATGAAAAGCAAAGTTAGACTGAACCTGATATGTATGTTAGCAAGTTATATAACAGATTGGATTAACTCAGGATTTCTCTGTGACTATACCTCTCCATCGGTGGATGGCTCTGCCCCAGAGTAGCGACTATCACAGATAAGGTCATCAATACTGTCTGCTGGCCCCTCAGAGACACCGGGGAAAGAGTTGGCACAGTCCTCTGCAAAGTAACGGAAAATCTTCCAGGTTCTCCCGAAGTCTTTCGACCTCTCGACCAACATGGACGCAGGCCGGAAACTCTGTTTGAGAGTATTTGTTATCAAAAAATGATCAAATAAAATATAATTGAATTAAAGTTTTTTTATTTATGTTTAGAAATGAGGTACATGGAAAGCATCGAACGTACCTTGAACGTCAATATCAGATGACTAAACTGAAACATTGATTCCAGATCCAACTGAATGCTGACTTCATGCACACCTGGAATTTTTAAATTAAGCCAAATTAAGTCTAAATTCTGGACGCCAGCAGAATTCTACTTAAATTAAGTTCATGCAAAGAAGGTAGTTTGAGGAACGCACCATTCTCAGACTGCCACCAGCTCAGCTTGCGTTCAGGTTGGAAGGTGGTGATGATGTTCTCTACGCGGTGGCTGTTGGGATTGTGGTGGAGATTGTAGGGGCTCCTGGAGTCACAGATGAAGCACTTGCGCTGATTCTGAGGTTTGAGATAAAGGACAATAATGTAATAATTTTAGTGTGGTGAACAGAATGAAATTTGTTTTTCTGCTCCATTAACAATTCATCCAAATCACTCAGATTCATGACTGAATCATTCAAGGATGCATTTCTCATCATGTCTCTCATGTTGCTGGTTATGCTCTGGTCTGCCTGTGCTGTGCACGTTCATATATTTTGGTAGAGGCGTGGCTTTGGAGAGTGATTTGCAGGAAGGGTGGGATCTTATACTTTCAAAGCTAGCTTACTATTGCTAGCCTCTCCAAAATCACCTACCCTAACTTTAGCTACCACGCTGCAGTGCATCGTTGGAGAAATTAACTAGCTGATCTTCCAGAAACCGTTTTAACTTGCTTGCACATCTGTCTTTCAAAGCATGTTGGTTCAACAATATAACAGGTTGTTAATGACGTCAAGTAGGTGGTGGAGTAATAACTTTTGCTAATAAGCATTTTGAGATCAAATTAATGTCAGATTATAGCTATAAATAACAAGCATGGCATCTGAGGACTACTTTGCATGGCATCTGAGGACTATTTTTGGTTTTGTTCTCTGTTCTTTTGTTTTATTTTCAGATTTTTGATGTAATCACAGGTTCCCTAGGTACCAGGCGCTTTCATTTTCTTGACAAACTAAAATAGTTCAAAATGTTTGTTGGAACTATGGTTTTGTGAAATACGGAATGTTGGTAATGATGGAACTTGCAACCATAGTTGGTTAACAATGTTTTAGGGAAGTTAACCCCAGACCAGTTTTTGATCAGGATCAACTGATTCATTGAAAATCTATGATTGAAAACAATGATGTGTTCACAGATTGAACACAACTACTTCTTTCACGAACTTGCCGAGGAGAGTAAGGGTGGATGGCAAGATTTTAATTGAATAAGGACTTATATTTCAATCTGTTCTTCACACAAAACCAACGAATGCTTTGGAATATAGTGCACAGGGTCTTATAGACTATTTTATTTGGTTTACTTTGGAGCTTGTCAGCCACAGGCTTCATTCACTTTTATTATATTGAAAAGACCCACCAGGATGTTATTCCAAAAGAAAATCAACTTTCGTGTTCCATGGAAGAAAGAAACTTCTTTGGGTTTGGAACAACATGAGAATATGAACAAATAAAGACAGAATTTCCTGAGTGAATTATTATTTTAAAGACTTCATACAGTAGGGAGTAAGTCGCAGAAGCTCCTGCACTAATGTATTATTCTATGTATTTAGTGTCTCCTGGCAAAAATTCACAAGAATTTCCTGAATATAGTAGGGACAATGAAGGGGGATATGCGGGGGTACATCTTTGATGCAGGCATGTATGAACAAGAGCTGTCCATCACATCAATAATCTCATTTTAACACCTGAGAAACCAACCCGAAATGCATTCAGTGTTTTTACAGCTTCCTTTTATTTATACCACTTGTTATTGGAAGCACCATTGGGGTGGGCTCTTCACGCCAAGAAAAGTAGTGTACATATACAAAATGATTGCTGAACGACACACCCACATACCAGCTTTATTACCTGTATAGACAGGGCCGGGGGTATGAGGCAGGAGGAAAGGGGGAATATGGAAACAGGCATAAATTAGTTTTGTGGCAGGGAAGAGGTAATGACCTATACGACAGCTCAGGGAGGCACATCAGAACTTGTCTTTAGTATGCATTACCCAAAGGGTCAGCCAACGTGCTGTCAATCCACACTGAAAAAAAAGAGAAAAAAGCATGCCGTCTCTTTTTAATCTCAGTGTGGGTGCTGAAAAGACACCACTTTGGGATGGAACTGTATTCTGGGTAGTTTGGATTGGGAAGATGTTATGCAAATATGTCTGAGAAAACTGTACTTGGAGTCCTGAGGGAAATGTATATGCTTGAGGGTTCAAGGACTTGAATTTGTGATATTTTTTTCAAATATTTTTCAGAGTTTCAAAGTGTAGTACTAAAATCCAGAGAAGCCTTTCCCTACAAACCCAACAAGCAATGTTCTGGGAGCAACTCTTTGAATCTACTTTCATTTCTGGTTTAATACTCTGAAGACATACATATTTTAAACCACATCACTGACATTCAGACCTCTTGAAGTGTTTTGCGCTTTTGACAACTGACCTCTAGGTATCCCAGGATGCAATAGTTTTGTGGTCTGTAGAGTCCACAGGTTGAAGAAGCCTTGAGCTGGGCGGCGCGGCCCACCATGAGGTCACCAAGGTTAGGATAACACGAATTCCCCGTGCATTCGTCCTGGAGGCGGACTGGAGCTGCTATCACTACAAATCACAAAAGTTAAGTTCTACCAGGTTTTACATTAGATAAACTTTAAGTAATAAAGTTAGCTGCATATTGATGACTCATCCTGTACTACAAATTGTTCTCCAATCAAATGCTTTCTAGACAGAGAATGCCCTCCCCTCAATTAACCTGCTATTGGCTAGCAACAGCAAGCAGGAAATCATGGAACAATAGCCTATTGGAGGAGCTTTGCAATATGCCACACCCAAACTTCCTGTTTTGTACCTTCTACCTACTTTGTATACACCAAAAAATGTTTTCAGTGGACTTTCAAAATTAGTTTTGCTTGAGAAAACATGACAATATATAGTTGCGTATATACAATTACAATATACAATATATATTGTGCATTAAATCTCACATGCCCACAAACCAATGTGAATGCACAAAAATAATGATTCTTAGCAATAGAGTTTAAGCTGTTGTGCATCCATTTGCCTGAATCCCTTCGTAACAGGTACAGATTTGCAGAAAATTACCTTCATTTGGCAAATAATTAATTCTTGGATAGTTAAGGCCCGTTCACACCAAGGACGATAACTATAAAGATAACGATATTAGCGTCCACACCAGCGGACGATATCGTCTGTTTATTCTAAGCGCACATGCGTCTGCCGCTTTAAATTCTCAAGCTCGTTATAGCAGGATGGATTCTGATTGGCTGTCAATGTTTGTATCGTACATCAGCTGGAAAAAAATCGTTCTGAAAGTGATTCCAACGATATCGTTTCTCGTTATAACTGTGGTGTGGACTCTGCTATTCTTCAATATTGAGAATGATTTTTAGAACTATATCTTTATCGTTATCGTTATCTTTATAGTTATCGTGCTTGGTGTGAACGGGCCTTTACATATGTATTCCCAATATTTTATTATTATATAATCCTTATGATACACCTCAAATAACAAGGGAATTTATGGTCATTTTAATATCTGGCCAGTCCCTAAACTTATTCTCTCAAATGGCATGAATATGCAGATCATTCACAGCTTATATGGACTGAACTCCTCTGGCGTGACATAATAAACATCTAAATATAAACCTTATTAAGCAATGAAACAACTCTTTCAATTTTAGAAAACTTTTCTCTAAAAGTTTGAGTTACAATACAATTGCTAGGAGAGCTAGGCTAGATGTTTTTCCTGTTAGTTAATGTCCCAAACCACCTCCCATGTAGCT